>OZ007571.1:33920763-34288032 GCA_963931925.1 Onchidella celtica | reverse complement strand
AACAAGTATACACAGGCAAAGAGTTTTACTTTTTCATATGTCATTTTCTGTAAAATAGCGGAGCGGATGCTGTGAACAAGTATACAGAGGCAAAGAGTTTTACTTTTTCATATGTCATTTTCTGTAAAATAGCGGAGCGGATGCTGTGAACAAGTATACAGAGGCAAAGAGTTTTACTTTTTCATATGTCATTTTCTGTAAAATAGCGGAGCGGATGCTGTGAACAAGTATACACAGGGCAAAGAGTTTTACTTTTTCATATGTCATTTTCTGTAAAATAGCGGAGCGGATGCTGTGAACAAGTATACACAGGCAAAGAGTTTTACTTTTTCATATGTCATTTTCTGTAAAATAGCGGAGCGGATGCTGTGAACAAGTATACACAGGCAAAGAGTTTTACTTTTTCATATGTCATTTTCTGTAAAATAGCGGAGCGGATGCTGTGAACAAGTATACACAGGCAAAGAGTTTTACTTTTTCATATGTAATTTTCTGTAAAATAGCGGAGCGGATGCTGTGAACAAGTATACAGAGGCAAAGAGTTTTACTTTTTCATATGTCATTTTCTGTAAAATAGCGGAGCGGATGCTGTGAACAAGTATACACAGGCAAAGAGTTTTACTTTTTCATATGTAATTTTCTGTAAAATAGCGGAGCGGATGCTGTGAACAAGTATACACAGGCAAAGAGTTTTACTTTTTCATATGTCATTTTCTGTAAAATAGCGGAGCGGATGCTGTGAACAAGTATACACAGGCAAAGAGTTTTACTTTTTCATATGTAATTTTCTGTAAAATAGCGGAGCGGATGCTGTGAACAAGTATACACAGGCAAAGAGTTTTACTTTTTCATATGTCATTTTCTGTAAAATAGCGGAGCGGATGCTGTGAACAAGTGTACAGAGGCAAAGAGTTTTACTTTTTCATATGTCATTTTCTGTAAAATAGCGGAGCGGATGCTGTGAACAAGTATACAGAGGCAAAGAGTTTTACTTTTTCATATGTCATTTTCTGTAAAATAGCGGAGCGGATGCTGTGAACAAGTATACAGAGGCAAAGAGTTTTACTTTTTCATATGTCATTTTCTGTAAAATAGCGGAGCGGATGCTGTGAACAAGTATACAGAGGCAAAGAGTTTTACTTTTTCATATGTCATTTTCTGTAAAATAGCGGAGCGGATGCTGTGAACAAGTATACAGAGGCAAAGAGTTTTACTTTTTCATATGTCATTTTCTGTAAAATAGCGGAGCGGATGCTGTGAACAAGTATACAGAGGCAAAGAGTTTTACTTTTTCATATGTCATTTTCTGTAAAATAGCGGAGCGGATGCTGTGAACAAGTATACAGAGGCAAAGAGTTTTACTTTTTCATATGTCATTTTCTGTAAAATAGCGGAGCGGATGCTGTGAACAAGTATACAGAGGCAAAGAGTTTTACTTTTTCATATGTCATTTTCTGTAAAATAGCGGAGCGGATGCTGTGAACAAGTATACAGAGGCAAAGAGTTTTACTTTTTCATATGTCATTTTCTGTAAAATAGCGGAGCGGATGCTGTGAACAAGTATACAGAGGCAAAGAGTTTTACTTTTTCATATGTCATTTTCTGTAAAATAGCGGAGCGGATGCTGTGAACAAGTATACAGAGGCAAAGAGTTTTACTTTTTCATATGTCATTTTCTGTAAAATAGCGGAGCGGATGCTGTGAACAAGTATACAGAGGCAAAGAGTTTTACTTTTTCATATGTCATTTTCTGTAAAATAGCGGAGCGGATGCTGTGAACAAGTATACAGAGGCAAAGAGTTTTACTTTTTCATATGTAATTTTCTGTAAAATAGCGGAGCGGATGCTGTGAACAAGTATACAGAGGCAAAGAGTTTTACTTTTTCATATGTAATTTTCTGTAAAATAGCGGAGCGGATGCTGTGAACAAGTATACAGAGGCAAAGAGTTTTACTTTTTCATATGTCATTTTCTGTAAAATAGCGGAGCGGATGCTGTGAACAAGTATACACAGGCAAAGAGTTTTACTTTTTCATATGTCATTTTCTGTAAAATAGCGGAGCGGATGCTGTGAACAAGTATACAGAGGCAAAGAGTTTTACTTTTTCATATGTAATTTTCTGTAAAATAGCGGAGCGGATGCTGTGAACAAGTATACAGAGGCAAAGAGTTTTACTTTTTCATATGTAATTTTCTGTAAAATAGCGGAGCGGATGCTGTGAACAAGTATACAGAGGCAAAGAGTTTTACTTTTTCATATGTAATTTTCTGTAAAATAGCGGAGCGGATGCTGTGAACAAGTATACAGAGGCAAAGAGTTTTACTTTTTCATATGTAATTTTCTGTAAAATAGCGGAGCGGATGCTGTGAACAAGTATACACAGGCAAAGAGTTTTACTTTTTCATATGTAATTTTCTGTAAAATAGCGGAGCGGATGCTGTGAACAAGTATACACAGGCAAAGAGTTTTACTTTTTCATATGTCATTTTCTGTAAAATAGCGGAGCGGATGCTGTGAACAAGTATACACAGGCAAAGAGTTTTACTTTTTCATATGTCATTTTCTGTAAAATAGCGGAGCGGATGCTGTGGATAAAACCACATACGTTATACGTGAGATGGATGACGACAGGCTTGTTTTTCTTTTTTTCTTTTAATTTTTAAATTTAAATTTGAATGATGATCTGTTCCGTTCATTTCCAGGAAGCTCCACCCCCTCCAGCGAAATAAAAACAATGGCTCTGCTGGAAACTGTTACCAAAAACACACAATAACAACAAATGTTGCCAATTTTGCCCTGACTTCAAACAGAGACAAAAGAAGAAAGTTTCTTGACCTTAAATAGAATTGGAAATATCACCAACATGTTGAAACTGTTTTGTTCTGGGCGATTTCCTGTTAAAACCCTGTTTATCTTTTTTTTTTTTTTTTAAACCCACCAGATCCAGGCGGGCGAACGAATGAAAAGGACCGTTTTGAAAGGTGGCATGAGCGCTTGAGTCAAAGTTGGCAATGAACGGATTTGAGGAAAGCGGTAATCTTCACCATCATGTAACCGGTTAACCCCTGTGGTAGATTGTAATCTCTGATCTCCACCAGATTCGGTTTCTAAAAGCTGACGTTAAAACCGTTCTTAAGTGTAAAATTGTGTTATCTGCTGATAAGATGGACTTTAATTTAATCGTCTACTGCCACAGAAATTTGAATAGATTCTCATGTCAAAATTGTGAAAACCTTTTTACAGCAGTCAGGTGACGTAAGTAATAATAAAATAAAATATAATAATAATAATAATAATAATAATAATAATAATATAATTTAAGCTATAAATTGGATAGTGTTCCAAATATTTAAAAAAAAAATGCATGACACCATGAGAATAGTATGAAACATAAAACAGTGGGCACCAAACAAATTTCACATGAATACATTGTATTCTTTTTGTGCTACCTGTGAGCTGCAACTCGGTTAAAAATCATCCAACAACTTTCGAGTGGCTTCCCTTCTTATTCAGTTCTTATGTACATTAGTATGTTTTAGTAGTACGATCATCTCTAGGCTCATTTCTAGATCCTCATTGCGAAGATGTAGCATGATAAAAATGGCTATGCAGATGCCACGTGGCGTGTAATGATGTGACAAGTTTAATTAGCTACAGATAACCATCTAACCAGGATTGAATATGGCGCCTGTTTATCTTGTCTATTGTGAAGGAAAATTGAAGGTGGGATTAAAAGAGAGAGAAAGCATGAATTTTGAATAGCGAGTTTCCAAACAGGTGTCACGGGAGGGCCATCCCCCTCCCCTCCCCCTCCGTGCCACTCATGGATGAGTGCGGATTGAGATGTTTGAAACAGTTTCCGACAGTGTGCAGCAGCCGGCGTGGAAGAGGCCTTATAACCCATCCTAAAGACTCTATTTCAAAAAGATTAGATCAAAGCGCACAGCGTGAACCATGCCCTGTCAATAGACAGCCTGGTAACAGTGTTTCGTTTCTTACAAGTGAAGGATGCGTTTGATAGACGACACCTTCAGCACGCTCTCCATTCCAGTATCACAGCTACAGATCGACTCAGCGAAGCATGAACTTGCGCTGATTTTTATAATGCGCTCTCTGCTTCACGTCACCAATACTACAACTACAAGGCTGTAAGAATACTGAGGTGCTGCCTGATCTAAGACATGCAACATTTGCCAGTCTTTGTATTTGTAATAAAGTATTGACAGAAATGTTTTGAAGTTGACGACACAAGTAGCTGCAAGAAAATTCTCAGTATAAATTTCAATAACGGGATGCGTTAAACTCGTGCTTAAGCGGCGCTTGCAGTTATCTTTGCTATAGGATGCGCATCAACTACAGTCTTTGCGCAAA
The DNA here is from genome assembly GCA_963931925.1 of Onchidella celtica. Classification (NCBI taxonomy): domain Eukaryota; kingdom Metazoa; phylum Mollusca; class Gastropoda; order Systellommatophora; family Onchidiidae; genus Onchidella; species Onchidella celtica. The sequence continues at coordinate 34,283,660 of OZ007571.1, read as the reverse complement.
GTATGATATATTTTTTTTTATCTAAATAGTTCGTGGTGAACTTTCTCCCGCATTTAATTTCCTCAAGATGAAATTTGTTAGAATTAAAATGAAAAATGGCTCAAATTTCCATAAGTTTAATCCTTGTTTTCTATAATTTATATGGAATGGAGACAGGTTTAGCTGACTTTTTAAATCATAAATTTTCTAGATCAACGATCAAATAGCCTCATCAGCATAAATTAAATCAACACTCATTATGAAGAGAAAGGAGAAAGAGGGGGGGGGGGGTAACAAGGTAATTGGCTTTTTGAAAAAGATCACGTTATAACGGACCACAAAGAACCCGCGCCTCCCCCTCCACCTACACAAGAGAAAACCACAGAAACAGACCACAAACCGCTACAACAACCTGTCGCCCCCATGTACCTGTGTGTACCATCATCAAAGACAACAGCCTCAAAACTTAACACATCAATTTACATACAATCAGAGATAACGTTGACCTCCAACCTCGCACAAAATCGGCCTAATGATGATGAAATCAAACGTGGTGCTAATGAAATTGTCTTTGATCCTGGTACCATCAGTCTTGATAACATCTCACAAGCTGTGACGTGTGCAGCCCACGCTTTCACGCCTTATCGCCTCAGTTTCGATCAGACCTGTTAGTTCTCAATATCTCAAAAACTTGGATTGGCTGTTGTTCGGGGCACGTCGTAGTTTACTTTATAAGCCATTGCTGAACAGTGAACACTTCTCAGTATTTTCTCTTTTTGGCTTTGTAATCAGACTACGCGTCCCTAACAACAGGTCTACCTCAAAACTTGGGCCGGCAGCAAAGATCTTAAAATAGTATTAACCTAGATTCCCTATTCGCGCTGCGAGAACCAGCTCGCGGCGTCCCGGGCGTGGAGAGCGAAAACAATGGCGGCTTGAGGTCAAGTTGTCCAAGCGGCGGCCTAGCAACGCTACTGTTTACCATAGGAAACACAAACCGTTTGCCTCGAATTTGATAGTAGGCCCACGATGTAGTACATAGTAAGCCTAGCTTGTTGTTTTACGTTGTCGAGAAAAGTAGATCTTGAGTGCTACAACAATCAGGAAAATGTCAGAGATTCTAGAATAAGAGAACATTGTAGGCCTACAATTGTTTTTAATACATGTATAAGGAGGTCTAGAAGAAGAAACTCAGAAGCTTGGACCGACAGACTCGCAAATTCTTACTTCAACGTGTGTGTTAGAGAGAGAGAGAGAGAGAGACAGAGAGAGAGAGAGAGAGAGAGGGAGAGAGGGGTATTATAAGACGTACCACCATAACAGCTACAAAATCAGAAAAAATGAAAGTAATCGACAACCTCACCCCCCCCCCCCCTCTAATAAAATAAACAGACGGATATCAAGATCCAGCAGAAGCTCAAGTGCATGGGCAGACACTCACTAGTAGCATGTGAGAGTGTGAGGGGGGGGGGGATAAGGCGCAAGCATGATAATGGCTACATAAAATCATAATTTGCTACGTCAACAGCAGCCTCCAACTACCTGTGACAGACACCCCCCTCCCCCCCCCCCCCCCCCAAAAAAAAAGACAGAGAGAGAGAGGGGGAGAGAGACAGAGAGAGAGAGAGAGAGAGAGAGAGAAGATAGGGGAGACAGACATGTAGAGGAGAGGGAGAATAAATTTCCGGGTTCAGTCCCAGAATTACCCGCTCCAGATTAGACTTAACCATCTTTTTCTTTTTTTTTTGTCTTATAAAAGTAAATCTGTGTGTGTGTGTGTTTTTTTTTTGGCCAAGTAGGCCTACATTGTATGGATAGGCGCTAAATTCTAGGTCTACCCTCCTGCATTGTAAGTGTATGATTGGGTCATCGTCCAGTTCGAAAATTCGATAATCTGAAAGTTGTAGCTGGGGATGGAGGTGTTCGGATTATCGAGACTAGACTGTAGACTGTTGGAATAGAGATCTATACAACACACCTTACTACTACACTACACCGACACTACTATAGGCCCCTAACTAGTCTAGTCTACGACACGTCACTTCAACTTGACTAGATCTACACAAACTACTACATAGATCTAGGTTCTCTTTAGAACTCAATCTGAATGCTAAATCAGCTGACTGAGTTAGAATGCATTACTGCCATTGAGACCATCATGGAATGAATGAGGCTGGAGGAAGGGGGGCTCGTTAACTTCTTAAAATGTTCTCACCTGTGAAAAGATCGGTCCGTTTCCTTGCTTCTACGATGTGTACAACCGGGGACGACACAAACGTAAACAATGCTGACGATGTGATCAGATGTTTTGGTTTCGCTTTCACAGTGCTTCTCCTTCCCTTTACAGAAAAAATAAACCAGGCTAACCGGAAGAGTTGTTTCTGACCTCAATGGCCGAAAGCGTTGAGGTACGGTGACGTGACGTCACTAGGGAATCTAGGTTAATACTATTTTAAGATCTTTGGCCGGCAGTCAAAACAGAAAAGGGTGTATCTTGTACATTTGTGTTTTTTAGACCGGTTTGTTCAAAGTTAGTGGTGTTTCTCTCTTTTCTATGTTAATGTTTTCCGTTTTAAAGTTCTGACTGGTCAGTATTAGCCTTGAAAAACTTGAATGGATTGTTGTCTTTGCTCTTGGACGGTAGATATATCAGAAACATCAGACTCGGGTGGCCATATTGGATCTGAGAGAGACACCCAGCCAGAGACCGTGCGGAAAGCCCATGTGCAGGATTGACGTCAAGTTTGTACATTGGAATAACATCGTCCTCCGTAGATCCAGTGGTTACAACATCGCGCCGCCGTCGATTTGATGTAGGGAATCCGCCCTAATGCTAATCCTACCAGCCTTACGTAAATCCTATACCAATTTACGTTGAATTGACGTAGGGATGCTGGCGGGGTATATTAGTAATATGGCCACTAATTCCATTATAATTATTGCACATTAAGTAATTGAAACTGAACCTACATTTTGAGCTACAACTCCAGAGAATGTAGACGTTTTAGTTATATCGGACACACAGCGAAATGAAGAGGTTATAATATTATTCATATACAGGCCTATTTGAAACTATGTTCATAGAGTTCACTAATCAGAAGAAACCTACATTTGAAAAGGTTACAGGCTCCATTGGTCTGGTATAGTGGTATTTTTCCTTCACCTTAACATTTATGTGTCACAGGAAAAGATGTTGTGGATTATACAGTCTTTGAATGGTCCTTGAGTATCAAAAATGTCCAGCCCACGGAATCAGACAACGCTTTCAAATCATAAACAGCCTGGAATAAGGCAGCATTAAGCATAATATTTATATAGCTGGATTGATCACAGTGTCATTTTTCTGTCTTGTCAGGCAATCTGCACATACTCTCTTTTAATACTTTGTTCCTAGTCGTACCAGAGCCGTCTTAACGCGTGGGCACACTGGGCAGCAACCTTTTGCCCTGCCCAGGGGCCCATAATGATGCTAAGACGGCCCTGGGTCCTACTTCACATAAACAGCTCTCAGCCTCCACTGAAAAATGATAGTATCTCGCAGGTACCAGAGACATGACTGGCCAGTTTTTTGCAAAAAGGCTTTAAAGCACGAGTCAAATTGTACGCTTCTGTTTGTTATACAATATGCACAGCTGTAAAACAGCTCTTTTCATTTCTGATAACAGGGAAAAGAAGATTTTGAATTCAGTAATTTCAAGTTGGACCCATCATTACTATACAATCAAATTTAGCTCGAACTCATGATCAGTGACGGAACTGATTGTGGCCTTATCATATTTTTTAATTAATGCATCAGTAACTTCAGAACATGCAGAGTCAAACAGGAAACTTATTTCTCCTTCATACTGCTCATAAATCTAGGTAAGTTGAACACGAGTTAGGAAAATAAACAAACAAATAAAAAAACAACTCAGGAAATAAAAACGCTGTATTGTATGCAAAATTTACCTACAGGTGGAAAGCCTAGAGACCTCCCTGATCTGGCATAGATTTTCTGTCCAATTTACTAGATAATAAAACTTATTAGAGTCTACAACACACAGTCCTCTGTTCAGGTGACAAGGACCATGACAGTCGTGTAGAACATATTTTACCACATTCACGAAATTAAATGATAATCACATCAATTCAACAAACGTGATGTTTCTTCTGGGTTACCAAAGGCCCATTAGTTTAGAACTTCTCTAAGGAAGGAAAACCAGGCCGACCCCTATACTCAGGTCTCATTAGGGCTATCAGGTTTTAACATTGTGAATTTTTAATCCAGGGAGGGTTCAAGACGTTCATTACTTTCCTTTTGGCCTGGATGTTTATTAGTGGAAAACGTGCGGGGAGAATATCACCATTTCCTTTTCAGTTCTTTTCTCAGGTGGGTCCTAGCCAAAGGATACAATAGCTGGAAACCTAGATCTGGAGACTGATATAGACTAAATCGTTTCAAATGTGGCACTCTTCCTCCCGCTCGAGCTGGGCGCCATCAGATTTGAAATGCCGCTCGGTGTCATCATTTACCGCGAGCGTAGATGTTGCTCGTTGTGATAACAATGGCGACACGTGCCTCCTCACCCGCGTTTGACAATGACACGTGCCCCAAACAGTGGCAATTGCGCAAATGAGGATTTCTGTGAATTAACAGCTTTTCTTTCCCTAACCCAGGAGCGTTTATTTAAATGAAATAAAACTCCTACCGTGAGTACTTCGTAATTACCACATCAAATTGATCAAGAAAGGGCACGGCGCTCTTAAGTTATCACAGCCGACTACGTCTCCTATTCATAGTTGTTCGGATAACAAACCTACGCCAGCACGCTTGACTGACTACACGTGGGGAAAAAACGCAGCCGCTTTTGAGGTACGGGAAATATGATCGCTCGGGTTACGCCTCAACACGGACCACTAAATTACTTTTTATTTGTGAAAGCGACACCGATTGGCTAACTACGATGTCTAAATCGGTGTGATTGGCCTGGCCGTATGCGATCCCGGACATGAAGCCTCTGACGGACATCCTAAAGAGGAGTCACCGTAGGCCACGTGACCGCAGCATCGCTCGTGACATGAAACCAATGCAACGGTGACGTTTTCAAAATCATCGGCATTTGCACGTGAGTTTTTCCTGTCTTTCCTCCTAGCGGTTTGACCTGTATTTTCGCTAAGCAATACTTTTGTATGAAATTGTGAAACAATAAGACTGTCTTTTTGATTTTCCGCCTATCCAACCGCGTGCCTTTGAACGCTGATTGGCGGAAGAACAGTCATGAGGGTCACGTGAGTTACAATAATATCATTAGACACACTATGGGGGATAGTTCAGGCATCAGGGTTGATGTTGCCAGTCACTAACATGCCAGACAATTGTTTACACTCCCAATTATCCTGCTTTGTTCAACTGCAGCTGATCAGTTCCATGTATAGTGACGTACGGCCATGATGATTCGATGAGCTTGAAAAGGAGAAAAAAAAAAAAAACCCAACCAAAATTGCTATTTGAATTATGTGGCAAGAATTCGCTTTTGTTCACATAGTGAAATGTTCGGAAAAGTTTATGGAAGAGATTAAGTTTACTGGCCACAATAACTTTTGTGTGGGTGAAACGGCCATCATAATGGTTTCTGAAATTATTGGCCACAAATTAATTTAAACAAAATTAAACAACAACTACAACAAAAACCCAACTATGGTATTTGTTCATATATTTATCAAATGGCACTGTGCAGAATTAGTGCACTTTTAAGTCGAAGAAGGTTCGAAAAAGATCTTCACTTAATCATGAATAATAATTACCAGTACTTATAAGGCTACATTTCTCTCCCCCCCCCCCCTCCTCTCCCCTCTTTCAATGTCTCGCTCTGCCTGCCTTTCTGTCTCTTTCTGTGTCTCTCTCTCTCTCTCATGGCGGTCACACACACACACACACTCATCTTCTCCCACAGTGTCCAGTCTCCTACCATTTCCAACAAGAGGTCACCCCTGCAAATGGACCAAATGCTTTCCAAAGCCATTCTCTCTTTACAAGTCTGACTGACAGCCATATGACTAATTTGTCGGTGGAAATAATAGAATTCGATTTTCCTTCTGAATAAAAAATTTTAAAAAAGCAACAAAAACGGGAAAACAGAAATTTCAAATTGTATGACGGCTGATGTTATCTCTGTGAGGACAGACCAGAAATCTGAGACAATTAGGTTAACCAAAATGACAAGAGAGGAACAGGGAAGGCATTAAGACTGCCAATTAACGACTTGTAGAATAATAATAGTAATGATGCCTTAAAACTTGAAAAAAAAAAACAACAAAAAAAACGCCAGCCCGGATTGTTTTTTCCATTCTCATTTTCCTGCCCACCTTTTAGGTGTGAGAAATGGAAAAATACAGACATTTTTTTAAAATGACTTATCTACGTTAACGGCAGTTTCAGTGGCGTATTGTTTCTCACTGTAAACTGGCTTGGAGCATCACAATAGCCTAATATGAGATGTAGCCCCGCAGTGTGTTTCTCTCTGTAGCAAAGTCATATTTCTGTACCTTAAATACTGTTTCATACACCCCTGGTATTTTGGACTTCATAGGCTCAAATATTATATTTCACCACCATGTCACAAGAGCAAAAACAGCAGCTATCTACTAATGTTAAATTTAATACATTTGTAAAACAAATTTGAAAAGCCTTATTAACTCGAAAAAAAATGTACATTGTAAAAAGATACGCAAAAGATGCAGTAAAACAAACCGAATCATTGCTGATTTTTCACAAGGCACATAATAGAAAAATACAGGATGTATATTACGATATTATTACATCTCAGATGAAATTATGCGACAGTGGGTTTAAAAATTATAGTGGCAACTGCGATCTTTTGTTTTAATTTTGCAAGCTATAAATTTACACAATCACCAACGATCATTGCAATATAAGACGAGCAATGTCGAATTTCTTTTTGTCTCTCCCCCCCCCCCCCCCAGCAGCATTTAAAAATGTTTATACCAAGCTCTTCTGTCAGCCCACCACTTTTGTGTGTGTTTGTGTATGTGTGTGTGTATGTGTGTCTTAAACTTCTCGTTCAAAATATAAAATTAATTTTGAAATTACATAATGCCATCAACGACCACATATTCCTGCCCTACACCGATGGGCAGCATCTTTATATAATTCCCCCTTATATTGTATCATCTACAGTACTGCCGTTAATATTCTTATCTCCACGATCCATCATCATTTCATTTTTTTTATTTGTCATTGTTTATTGCTATCATCGTCAGTATCATCAGATTCTCTCATTAATATTCAAATATCATCTTTAATTATCGTTCAGATCAAATCTTTATTACTTGCCTGGAAAGGGAACCCCCCCCCCCTCCCGCCTTCCACAATGTTATTTTCTGCGAGCCTGGATTGAATAGAACAAACAAGAATAAAACAAGAGGGAATTAAATTCTGATTTCATCTCTGGAAATGCGAACCGAAAGCCACGATACCACGGTGAAGAGCCCAATCCATGAAATAAAAACACGGCAAAGCAATGAAAAGTTAAACATGATCTGAGAAGACAAGGGCAGGAGGAACTGCCGAAAGGATGAGTTCGACTTTGCTTTGGCCTCAGATAAAACATCTCTATTGACTGTATAGAAAACCAGGGCCGTGGGCAATGAACTGAAGAAATAAAAGGGTTTTCGTTCCGCTCCCAATGAAATGGTTCAGGGCATGGTTGAAAAGAACGAGCAAAACAGACAATACCACATTATGAAAAGACATCGGTATGGTCAGGGTTGTTAGCGTTTGCCGGAACGAACAGGCCTGGATCTTCTTCAGTGCTAACTTTGGATGCTGACAAAAGTGGAATGAGCCATGTGTGCAAACGCATGACAAGCTTTGGAGTCCAGGCATGAACGCCCTTTTGTAGAGTAAGGGCCAGACCTGAAGTGTGTGAGGAAGCAGGGGACAGGATACTCTCACCCTTGATTAAAACCCTTCTATAAAAAAATGACAATATTTTATTTATTTGGATGCTGATTTTTAAAAGAAAAATGTCCTTGGGTGGGTTGGGAGGGGGGGGGGGGTGCAAATGTGTGTTACATTTATTTTATTTTTTTTCAGCTCCCGGAAAGTAAAGTAATTTTCAGTCAACTTCGCCGACCGGGCAAATCCGCCCACCGATTCTTCAGACCATCAAGTTCGTAGCTCCGCGTCGTAGCTGTGCTGATACTGGCCAATATCAAACTTTTTTTCACTGAACTTTCATGTTCTTCTTAGGGTCAGGCCCAACTCTGTCATAAGAACAACAACAAACAACAATTACAACAATAACAGCAACAACAGATTGTGCCAATCCATGCCTGCAATGTCCTGAACATCTGACACAAAATAAATATTACCTTAATAAAACATTTTTATTTGGTTTCTTCATAACCATGAAAAATGAAAAAGCCCGCCATGTTCGCACTGTGCCGGCATCTGTAATACCTATTGTGCATTGATGAAATGTTTCACATTAAAGCAAAGTAGAAAGTAAATATAGTTACCTGTGTAAATATAATTACAACATACAGGGTGTGTAACCAAATAATTAAATTATTCCTGTACAAAAAGACCACTTTTTTTCACAAAGAGTGATTACAGCTGTGACACGGTCACCCTGACACTTGAATGGAACATCAAAAAAGAGAAGCGAAAAGCGAAAAACGAATCGAAAGTGAAACAGCATAAGTAGATGGAGAAATAGAAGAAAGGGCGAAACACAAGCAAGAGGTGCAGGAAAGCAGGAGCAGCAATAGAAGAAAAACAGATGAATAGGATATAATTATTGCAGAAACACAAAAGGACGGAAAGAGATAAAAATGAAAAACAAAAAGATGTTCTCGTACAGCAGAGAACGAAGAGGAAGCAGAAGCAGAAGAAGAAGAAAAGGAGGAAGGGGAAGAAATAGAAGAAGAAAAATAGGAGGAAACACAAGACAAAGAATAAAATGATAAAAAAAAATATAAAAAGATTTTTTTTTCTACAAAATGAGGACAGAAGTAAGAAAATAGGGAAGAGAAAGATGATGAAAATGCAAAACGGAAGAAAATAAGGAAGAAAATGATGTAAAACTGAAGAATAATACATAGAACAGAAAGAAGAAAAAAGCGGTACAACAAGAAAAGAAAAGTTACAGCAAAAAGAAAGAAATTGAAATTTTAAACAGAAGAATAAGACATAAAAGAGACAAAAGAAAAACATGTAAAGCAGAAGAGTCAAAATGGAAACTCAAAAACAAGGAAGCCAGCAATAAATCGGGGAAAAAAGAACCAAATGAAACAAAGGGGAAAGATGAGCTAGGAGAACGAATGACGATAAGAAGAAAAATGACATTAAAAAGAAGATAAAGTTAGGACTGAACTTAACTTTAAATTATCCTGCATTCGTGTAATTGCCGTGAATGATTACTTTGATAAGCAAAATTTAGTTATTTCTTCAGAGTAGGGAACTTTAAAACTGTTTACATGATTGTAGTGTATTTGAAATTTATTACAATTTCACAAAGGCAGGTCAGCATGAGAGATTTGTTTCCAGAAGTGGTTCAAATCTGATGTGTCAAACTGTCCTAATCCAGGTTCCTCAGTGGGCAAAAGAGATTGGTTTATTACCGCCCCTGTCAACACAATGGTGGAACGCCAGTTGACCCATATTCTGTCATTTATGGGAAGTAATTAACCTATCAATATGCATGAAGCATGGGGGAGTGTCCTTTCAGCTTGTTTGTTTAGAATTCCCCCAGGATCTGTCAAAGTGATATTTATGTTACAACAACATGCGCGACCTGGACCGAAAGTACTCGAAGTACAAGTGCAGGATGAGCAGGTTTTTGACATATTGTTTTTAACCCTTTATTTCCCCCCGGCGCCTCTCAACACTTTCCTTCTCCGCCCCTTTCATCGCTAAAACACATGTTCGCCATCCACAAACAGCACTTGTGTTTTTAATGTTTCATGTCCTTTTGACGTGATATTCATCTGAATATGTATATGTGACCATTAAAAAAAAAAAAAAACAAGAAATTTTTTTTCCCCCTCTTCCTGTTTGCCGAGCTACTTGTATGTCGACCTGTCTCTATCTGCTTTGAATTGTCAGTCCGACTGTGTAGTTTTGTGTACCTTCGCCCCTTTCATCTGCTCAACGGTGAGAACATGCATTTCCCTCGACCGTTCTATCTCCCCCCCCCCCCCCACCTTCCTTGTCGGTTGTTGTATTTCTTACATACTGGAATTTGGCAGTGTTTAGATGATTTTCTGCGTTTCCATGCTCATCCTTCCATCTTTTCCACAACACAAGAGAAAATGATGTACATGTATATATTATTCTCGGCTAGTCAATTAATCAACCAATCGATCAATCGATTGATAAAAAACCCCAAAAAAGGGAGAGGAGTATCGATCTAATCTATCTATCTATCTATCTATCTATCTATCTATCTATCTATCTATCTATCTATCTATCTATCTATCTATCTATCTATCTATCTATCTATCTATCTATCTATCTATCTATCTATCTAGCAATCTATCTATCTATCTATCTATCTATCTATCTATCTATCTATAGGCCTGCCTGCCTGTCTGCCTGCCTGCTGCCTTCTTGTCTGTCTGTTTTTCTCTACAGTTGTCTGCACCCAACGCCAAACACCCAATTCAATAAACCATTAAGTAATAACCCAAGCAATAACCCAGCCACATATCCACCTTCTCTCCCCTCCCCAACAACCAATCACAATACAATTGTTCATCCAGAAGACACGTCATCATCATTAGTATCATCATCATCATCATCATCATCATCATCACCAACAACAACATCAAAGGCTTTGTGACAGCTTTCTACAAGGTCAAATGACACGAAGATCCCGCTGTATCACATCTTAATGCGATGTGTACGTGGACAGAATTCCTCACCATAATATTCATACATAATTTCCCCTCGGTAACAGATTTTTAAAAGAGATTTTTACCCCAAGAGCATTCGTGAAAAGCGGAAAAAAACAGTATCGAGTGAGGAGCGTGATGAACTATGGAGGCTAAAACTCGTGGGAATTCTGGGAATTTTCTGCGGCCGGAATATGAAATTAATACGGGGGTTGTTATCGACCCTTGCCATGACAAACGCTAAGATTTGGTGGGGGGGGGGGGTCATCGTTAAAAAAGGAGGGTGGGTGGAAGAGAACGGTGCAGTTGCCATGCTATATAAAACTTTTTTTTCTTATCTCTGTTTTTGAGATGGGTCAAGGGAGGTTGTTTCAAACTCTCGGGAGAGAACTTGTCACGTACTTCTCGGCTTTGTTACTTCATGTTGGGTGGTTCAGACTAACGGGAAGTGAAAAAATGGCCAACTTGACCAGAAACACCCGTGACCTTGTCAAAGAAAGAAAAAAAACTTGACGCCACGAAGCCACCGAGCCAAGTCCAGATTACGGAAGGCTTGAACTTTGAGGCAGAGACATTGACAGGCTGAAGTACAAGCACTGCCCACTAGTGACCCTTTTATTGTATTCAGGAAAAAGGAGTCTAAGCCACCCGGAATGAGAAATGCTTCTGTGATGAAGTTTTGATTGGGGTAGCCGTCTCGCTAATGGAAACCCGTGTTATCACCCAACCCTCTGAAGTCCTTGTCAGTTGAAGAGATGTGATTGTTCTCTCAATACATTTGAGATTCGCTGTCAAAGTTCCTAATACCCACAGTGTGATAATATTGCGAGCAAAGGCTTGGACTGGACTCATGTTGCATAGTGATTTGAACTGACAGAAGTTTCTCGAAGACTAGGACGTGATGTGTGCACCTAACGTTTTTTTTGTCGATTTTTTTCAGCCGTCACTTGGTTGCTGATTATCATTTTCATACATTTCCTCCCTTTTAATTAATGTTTTACGCCATGTTGACAGCAAACACAGGACGAATTTTGGTGGTTCCAGTATGATGGCAACGATAAAATATATCACGTTAAGAAAAATAATAGTGACATTATCACTGATAATAAGAGATGCATTAGAACTTAAGTGGTGGCTACTGAGTGTTAATAATTTGTTGTGGCAGTGCTCTGTATAGTATCATTTGGCTCTATCTATTATCAAAATTTTACAAAATATCAGTAATCTTTTTGTTTGTTACTTTTATAACAATTGCTGGTGCTGATGTGAAATAAATTACTTCTGTCAAACATTTGTTTGATGAATGTTCTCTTCCTTTGAAATCTTCTGTGGTCTTTTTCTTCCAAACGTTTCAGTTCCTCTTTGTTTTAGCACTCAGCTTGTGTAATAATTTGTTTTAGTTTCTACACCGATTGAAGATAAGCAAATTCTGTTTGAAAAAGGAAAGAGTAACAAACGATTCCTTTGATTTAATTGTGACCTATTAATCACGAGGATGAGTATTCACGGTTTCACAGAAATGTTAACCCAGAGCAATTTCTTGCAATTGTCTATTTATGGTTCCAGTGGCAGCCCGGAGATATTCTCATCACCACAATCATCCATTATCATCGTAACCCTACTATTGTCATCTCGAAGTCATTATCACCACCACCATCACCATCTCTTCTTCCTCTTCTCCTGTTTCTCTTTTATGCAAACCATCACCATTATCAAATCCACTGCATGTTGATAAAAAAATTTACATGAACCGGAGTTATTATAACCATTAAAAGTATAAACAGTAAGTATTTCGGATAGTATGTGGTCTTTCATGAAAACATAATCATCGCAAAAAAAGAACATCATCAATATCATCTTCACCATCGATAATACATGACGACAACAACTAAATTTTAACAATTTACAATCTGTCCAAACGAACAGAAAGTGATTGAATGAGAGTAATCACAAACTGTCCTGGAATATACAGATTTCTCTGCCCACGATGATTCCATTGAAGTTAAATCGACGATTAATAAGGGAGAAATCATTATTATTTTCTGAAACTACAGATAATTATTTCAAAGAACCACTCGAAGGAAAAATGCCTAGAAGCAGTTCCGTAATTTGTATCCGTATGTTGAACTAGTCAGGCTAATCATCAGGCATCCTGAGATCTGGCCCCACTTCACGAGTACAGAGCCGCTATCTAATTATATCACCTGTTCAGTGAAATCGAGTAAAAAGGTGAACAAAAGAATTTCAGAGTAACGGGAGATGCTGATTTCATTTCGACATTCGTGAGATCCGCGGATGTTGTCGTTATGGTGTGGAATGTTTGAGTGATATGTTTGTTTGTGATTAAACTTTGCGAGAGTGTTTACTTTACTTTGCTACTGATTTCTTCTTTTTTTTTAGATTTATCTCAGGACGATTGCCTTCAGGGTTCGGCGGTTGGGTGTCTGTTTCATCTACATGTTCGTCTTACCTCTCTTTCTCTCTTCTCCCTACCTCCCTCCCTCTCACCCCGCCTCTCTTCCCTTCCCCCCTCCCTTCCTCATCACCCGCTCACACTCTCTCTGCATGAAAGCGAAAACATAAATTTGTTATCCAGCGGTTGTGTGTAAGGTAAAATGTTGACATATACAGCAGAAAATCCTGTGTGATACAACTGTTATGCACCACCAATAGTCTGATAATATATTTCTCACCCCCAGTCATCATAATTTTTACATAATATTGTAAATTCCACTCTCAGAATCAATATGAAAGCTCGACGTGCAAGATTTGAAAGGGCGGCGTAAATAATAATAATCACTATTTTGTTTTGGCTTTTGTTTTATTTGTTTGTTCCCACTTTAAAAACATCTATATTCAAGTATTGTGGAAAAAGAGAGGCAGGCATTGTTAGTGCCAACTGTAAAAAGGCCAGAAAGTAAAAATAATTGTTTAAAAGTACTTTCAAAGAGAGTGGTGTTTATGGGGAAACCGGTTGGAAAAAAGTATGATCAAAATTATATCTTAATTACTGCTTTTCGTTGCCCATGGGCCACTTTTGCTGGTCAGTTGATAGAGAACAAAACATGCTTTCCAATTTTTACGTTCCGGTTCTTGGCTTCTGGGGTAAAAGTCTACACTGAAGACACCTCTCCGGGAATGTGCATTGTGAACTACAGTGCATGCCTCTACCATATGGACTATAAGGCAGGCGCATTCACTGGAGACCTGGACAGGTGTGGAGAATGTGCACATTTTACCAACATTCGCACATAACACATTTATCCTCGCCCCTCTCAGTTAAGTATTTTGTTATACTAAATCTTATAAGATCATAGTCTACTTGAGATATACGCATAACAATAGGGATAATAGTAAATTATGGTGATGTTATTGCTATTCCACAGAACGTTATTACCCGCATTCGCAAAGATACGTCGGGCCATAAGCTGTACATCTGTATTGCTATAATTGGTCATTAGGATGTTATCTCAAAAGTGGTTGAAGATCTAAAATGCTTACAACGTTATAGATCTAGTATATTTTTTCAATCAACTTTCATTAAAAATTAACCCCTGGTACGAGTCAAGCATAAAGATAGTTCTGGTTCCAACAAAATAATACAACTTCAAAGTCAAACTTCGTTGCTGTCCTTCGGAGGTGTTTCCTCTTTCTTTACTCACACGGACGAGACAGGTGTAGACCTCTTCAAAAACATCATTTAGAGTTTTCGATTGCGATATAACTATACGTTTTGCGCCAAAAAATGACGTGATCAAGTACTCCTCTCGATGAAGAAAAAAAAGCATGTTTATAAATGCTCACACCAATGGTCCTAAGAGCACTTCAGCCGCATTATTCATGAGGTGAGACTGCAGTTACGAAGCGCGTCTCGTTCGGTACGTTACAATGCGCAATGTTAATTATACCTGCAAAATAGCACATTTCTCATTATGCCCCAAGGCCCCCTGCTTCCATCTCTCTGTGCACTTCTATCTCCACCTTATGTCCTCAACTTTTAAATTGTGCGTTAAGAAAATTTTCACAATTATCTAAACTGCTTCCAGTCCAATGTTACACTCCATATCCCCCATCCCCCTACATCCCCCCGGAGAGAAGAGATTGCCCATGCATAAACCACGTAAAACCTATTACTTTAGTTTTGCACACAATATGATCCAGGCAAATAAGACTACCATCCTCACGAACCAATAAACCATCACGTCTGTAATACTGCTTGCCAAAAGGTGTTAAATGCCACCGATTGTTCATGCATGTGCGCTCCTGAGAGCTGGCTTTTTCAAAGCACCAGCTAAAGAATGCTGACTATTGAGAAGTCGCCCTGAAAGCTTGACTATGGAGGATAATGTTTTGATAGTCGCCTGAAAAATACGGGGTGGGGCTCTTTGACGCCTCGGGATGTAGTAGTTGAAAAAGATGGAGCGTATGGATGTGGGATTTTTTAACGAATTCTTGAAGTCAGGTATCGATACATCATAGTTCCAGGTGTCGCTTTTTACTAGAATCACAGGCGAGAACAAATGTTGGATATCTATGATAAACCTTTGATGTTAAGTTAAAATATTGTATATTACTTTCCGAAAAAAAATTATTTGTTTCTCCAATTTTCCCAACAGTGTCACACTCACTTTTTGTTGTTGTTGTTATTTTTAAAAAAATGTTTTATTCAATTGTGTAGTTTTTCATCACAGAGGAATTTCGCAATCTCAAAACTGATCCAGTTTTTGTCCCCTATGTTGGCAGCGGATGCTGGTAAGGATTTGTAATAAATTGGTATCACATTAGATGAGCAAAAAGATGACTGTCTAATGAAGAATGATGCATATGAAAACACTAACAATAATGGTAATAATAATAATAAAATCAACTCTCGGACGTGACTCATTTTACACGAACGGTGAATTGCAAAACCTTTGGAAAATGGATAGGCTGTAAATCTATTATATATTTCAGTAACTTGCAACCTTTGGCATGACTAACTGACCAAACTATACACTCTTCAGGCCTTAAATTTGGCAGGAAAGTGGCAATTGGGATAAGGAAGATGATGGCTATAATTAAAAGTTGTTTACTTCAAGCATGCATTCTTTAAAAATAACAGTATTTATTGCTATGTAACATCTGTATTTTTGCATGTTTGTTTCGTAATGTATAGTACCCTGCATGTCATATAAAGTAACCGTATTTAAGCGTTCAGTTTGGTGCGTAGTGTTCTGGTGCGCATGAGTTCTGAAGCAAGACTGTAGTTTATGACTTTTATTATATGAGAGAGATGTGGGGGGAGGGGGGGGGGCAGCACATGATTGTTTATTCCGGGCAATGCCCGGTAGCTCATCTAGTATTACATACGTCAGAACTCTGAAGTAAATTTATTCGACCAGTTTCGTAGACTTTTCTTTTAAATCCCAACCCAGCAATAGTTGTATTCCCCCAATTTCGTAGTTTTTTTTTCCCCCCGAACCCAGCACTATCGATACCGAAAAAAAAAAAAAATCAGAAAATGTATTCATGTTTCCGAATCCTTAAGAACGCCCCCCCCCGACTATTGTCAAAGGCACAAGGTTTTTGTTAGTACCCCCGTGCCTTGTAATTTTTGGTGGCTGAATGTTGAAGGGGCGTAATGCTGAGCAGCTGTTGATGTGGAGGGTCAGACCTCTTCAGTATCCAGAGTAGGAAAATGATGTTTACAGGTACTTCAACGTTGGAATGAAGGAAATCTCTTTTGACAAAAATGATTTTAAACCGATGGGAAATAACCCGTGGGATCAGTTCTGTAATATAACGATGCCATTTTCTTGCCTTCTTTAATCACTACAAAACGAGTTACCCTGTGAAACAACAATAATAATAAACCATTCATAAAAAATTACTACAACTTCTCAGTTCCCTTCGTCTCTCCGTCCGCATGATAGGTTTTGATAGTAGAGATGACTATTTCTCCTCTCTGCCTCTCTTTACTGATGTGAATCACCGACATAGGAATGGAATTTTATTTCTGTTTTTTTTTTCCTTTTTTCTTTTCAATAGATTAATTTTCACATTCAGAACTCGGGGCTATTTAATTTGTTCACAGTCCACGTGTTACGCGGCGCCCCCACACCCACGTATTATTAAGCTTAGTATTGTGTGATCCGGGATACAGGACACCGAGACGAATCAACTCACCATATTCCGTCCGTCGATTTGCGCGCGCATCATCCATATCAACAATGCATGCAACAATGGGCACTTTACCCCTTCATCACTGAAGGAAAATCACTAGTGCCCACCTCATTTATACGCGCGCAATTTGTGGACATATAATGGAAGAATAAATGGTTTGTCTCAGTATTGTGCGTCTTGGGTGTGAGTCTGTCTCACGTCTATTTATGGTGTGATTATTCTCAGAAAGATTTGAAATGCCCGTGACAGTCAATATCTTTGAGTGGAGATTTAAAAAAAATATAAATCTATATATTATCTAGAAAATTGTTTACCGTACGCAAATAAAACAACAAAACAAAAACATAAATTAAAAACCACAACAAACAAACACCATAATGCAAAGCTTTGTCAAAAGTGCTTCACTTATCATAAGCCACTTATCATTATGTCTTATGACCAGGAAATAGACATAAAATGTGTCTCACGAGCCTTGCTGGTGGGTTTTGATTTTTCGTACCTTCAAAATATCATCCAGTGTTATCTGGAACCACCATTTTAGTGCTGAACTTTTGTAAGCGACGTTTTACAGTGTATGGTATTGTTAAACATTCAGTTTTCTCACTCTCCAATGTAAATACTGGGATGTTTTATGAAGGAAAATACTTATTTTCATATTATTCATTAAACTAACATTGGTACTGAATGCAGTTTACAGTGGGATGCCCCGGTACAGCTTCTTTTTTCTGCGTGTTTCTGTTGGATCACATTTTATTCATGAGTTCCCTTTGAACTGCTGCATTTTTTGTACCAAAATAGATCCAGGTAATTTTTGCATTAGACAGAATGAATAGATCAAACAGCTTTGCCCCCTCCCCCTTCCAAAATAGTGTTGGTCGTTATGCCGCAGAACGTTTCCGTTGTGATTGAATATGATAGGTCCTGTGCAATAAGGTATTTCACGGACTATAGACGCACTCAGCTTCTGATAGGAACAAACATTTTTGTCTCACGACACTTGAATCTCCCTGTTTTGTAGCGAGGTTGTAGCAGTGGTGAAAACATTACCCACAGTTATCCAGAACAAGTTAATGTGTGCAAAGAAAGGCTCAGGGATAAATTCCAGATAGTCCACGCCTTAGACAGTTTGTCCAGACCAGCAGAAACTGGAAATAAGAATTTCAGAGCTTCCCAAATGAAAACAAAGAGGCATTTAAAGTTAAGTAATCATAAGGAAACAACAACAACAACAACAACAGCTGAACAATTTGCTGTCGGTGGAAGCTTCGGAATGCGGTAATTGTGTAACTATTTTATCAGTTATCACCATCTTTACAATATAAAAGTCGGCATCCAGAGACGCTGCGCGGCATCTGCGTTAAGCGTGGAATGCCCCAGAAAGCCATAGAGGTCAGTAGGTTGTGTCTCCAATAGGACATTATTTTACCCTTCGTTGAGTTGAGTGGTGACGCTTGCGACTTATTCACTATCCTTCTTGCACAGGGCAGACATTCATATTATAACCTTCGGACAGCGACAGCGCCGTTCGATAGAATAATTAGGACATCCTTTATCCTAGTCGCTTTGTGTAAGCGGTGTAAACCTCAGTTGTCTTTCAGTTTGAGTCAACTAAGCATTCTCCCCAGCTTGTCCCAGTTTTGGCAGTGCATGATTCAAATACCATATTGCCATCAAAATTAAATGTACTAACATTAAGAGTTTACTTATCAGAACTGTTCGTCTCTTTAAATCTGAAATTGTTGTTCTCAAACTCGCAATTTACGGTTTTCTGTGCCGGGCTGACCAGCAAAGAAACATTTCCAGCGACTGTAACAATCATTAGGAAATGCAGCCAAATCCAACAACACAGGAAACAATGAGGACAAAAATCCGTTCTGTGCAGATTACAATTCGAGTTCAATGCACCGTCACAAAGGTCATTCGATCTCAAAAGGTCCCGTTTTCGCAATCTGCAAAATGGTACCTGCATGTGGATTTGCCCAGTGGAACAAGGCAGCGATTTGGTTTCCTCAGGTAAACATCAATTGTCTGTTTCTTCAACTGCGGAGACATGAAATTAGCTGGGCTTTGTGGCCTGCAGGTGTTTTTTCCTCCTCTGTTCCATGTGTCTTTGCAATGTTGCTTCCAGCTTTTCTCGAATGTTCACCCCCTTCCCCCCTCTTCAACCCATCCTTTTTTTCTTTTGTTTTTGTCTTTTGCACTATCTAACCAGATTGCCATTTGTTCATTCTTCTCCAAGGCCATATACAGCAAAACGAGTATAAAAGATGTTCCCCGCCTGCCCACAAAACTGCCACAATGATCAGGTACCCCCTTGTCTCAACAACGTTCTTAGTTAGAGACCCCCCCTCCCCTTCCTATTTTTAAAGAACTATTTTTTGAAGTCAATAATCCCTTTTTCACTCTAAGGACTGAGCAACGATGTTAAATAAGGATTTTTTATTGTGTATCACCACGTTCACCTTTTTGTCAGGCCAGTTAAAGGCAAGTCAGAAACAAAAGAGTGATGTCTCGAGTTTGGTGAGGAGTCCCAAAGACTAGGGCTTGATTTGGATGTTATATAGTAGAAAGGTCGGATATTCAAAACTTATGTCTGAGCAATGGAAAATTATGCCCTGAATCAAGAAATATAGATAAAATATATATGACGCTTCGTCTGCTTGTGGTATCCTAAGTTTCAACATGCTTTCAGTACACTGAAGACAGCGATGTCCGGTCAAATCCTGTAGTTTTACACAATTCACAATCTTTCAAATGTCTGATACAGAGGCACTCGGCAGTTAGATTAAATTACCCCGAACATATCGCTTGAGAATGATTCAGGGACTGCTGTTCAAATGTTACAGAAATGTTTATACTGTCTGTGAGGGGAGGGGAGGGGGTTTATATATGTAAATTACTCATAAAGGGTGATGTTTGCTGAATTAAAGTGGGGAAGAAAGACAGACTAGAGTCACGTCTCTGTTTTTAACTGCAGCTTCAGTCCGCCATTCTCCGTAAAGCCTGGATAATTCTCTGCAAATGACGGCCCTTTGCGTCTCACTTCTCAGTTTGTTAACCCTTTACAGCACTATCTTATCAATGTTTACTGAGCCAATGAACCAATCAGGTTAACCTTCTCCGCATCACAACCGCGCATGCCTAGCTCATCTCTTTCACATCAACTCAGACAAAAAAAAAAACAAAAACAGCAAGCACGCGCAGCAATACAAGTTCCAGGCGTTCGCCCAGGCAGACATTAATTGTGTAATGAAGGCAGAGCATGCCAGAAAGTGTACCTCTAGCCCAGTCGTAACTGAAGGATAACACATAAAACAAAACAACGACAATGGCAAAAAAAAATAAAAAAATGAAAGCCAGCCTTTAAAAATGTCTAAAGTTTGGATGAATTTTATTCGATGGGATGCTGAAACGATCACCAAGAAGAAGTGCATAAATTTGAAGGTTTTACAACTTTTAGGGGTGAGAAAATCTGTGGTTCTAATGTCGTAAAATTAATGTATTTCACAACATTATTAATGTTTCATATTGATAATAATCAACATAGATGGCTGTCAACCTTTTGTCATAAATCTTATCCAGAAAAAAAAAAACATCAGTTCTCCTGTGCTAGCATTCCATGCCTCGCCCACAGAGATAGTGGAGCTTTCTAGGCGTGACCTTGATCCCTGACTTGACATGGATGAACAGAACAATGGTCCCGTTTCCGCCATTAAATTTAATTGAAGTAAATGAAACATTTTCAACATGGCAGCCCCAGTATCCCCAGTATCCCCATTTCTGGATGAACTGCAACCTGTTCCAAATTACATAAAAGGCGTTTTCTAATGGTGAAATTCCATTAATGCATTACCCCTGCATGAACCCATCAAGCTTGTCGGTAAAGGATTAAGACTTGCAAGGGAACTGAGACATTAAATAATGTCAGAAGGAAGCGGGTGAGTAACTAAAAACATTGTCTTCAGTTTTTACATCTGTCACCAACCAATCTGAGGGCCCAGTTTTTAGATGACTTTTAGCCAAAGCTATAAACCAGAAACTAAGGAAAACAAAGTCAGGGATTATCAAGTATCATGATTCAAGTAACCTATAAAATCTCTCTAGACTGAATGTGATTAAATTAGATTAACGGTGAATGGATCAGGCGACGCTGGGCTTAAAATAAAATTTGTACACCTCTTTTGAAAAATCCAAATAAAATATTTCTAAGACGATTTCAAGCCAAATATTTTACCTGAGAGCAGAAAAATGGCTAATCTTTGATTTTATAAGCAAAGCTCAATTTCCATAAAAATCCCCCCCCCCCTCCTCCTTTGGAGAGGCTTTCTCGGGAATTTAGTCTTTAACCCTAGCCCTGTTTCGATAGATCCAATCAAAATTGTTATTATAGCACCAGTACTAATTTCCATTCCTCTCCATCTTTGTTATCGGCGTAATTTCAGCATTATTCCCCCCCCCCCCCCAAAAAAAAAAAAACGGCCACAAAAACAAACAAAAAAAACATACAAATATTGCAACTTTCTAAAACATTGGAATAATAAAAAAAAAAAGGCCAATTAAGATACATGCAGGTGGGAAAACTGTGCACAAGAACAAAACAAAAGCGCCAAATTTTGATGGGATCAAGGACGGTTCAATTCACTTACGACACTTTAAAAAAATGTTTTTATCGCATCGCTGATAATTGAAGTATCAGTTACAAGAGTAGAAGCGTCAGTTTCATAGCTCTAAGTGAGCTGTTAGGAAAAAAAAAAATCCCGCAAAAAAAGAGGGACTAGTCATGGTCTACTGCTAATGACTCCTCATTCAGACTGAATACGCACGCAGATCAGCGTGACGACCCGTTCCCAAGGTCTCTGATCTGGGCGTCGTCAACTCTTCTGTAGTGTCATTTTTTTTTGTGAAGAGATTACTAAAACGGCTAGAGGAAACAACAAACCCCAGGAATGAAATAATTCTGCCCAAAAAAAAAAATCAAGAGCTATCTTCTCTGGAAACAAGGAGCGCCCGTGTGTGACGGGTTTCCACTGGTGATGTGGAGAACAAAAGCTGAACACGATATCGTTACGTCTTCCTTTTCTTTATCGGTTACCAGCTCCTCCAAAAAGTCAAGTGGAAGACAAAACGAAACAAAACGATCAAGGAGAGATTGAAGACTTTTAGTCCCAGGCGTCTTTCGCTTTCCGTCAACCAGCAGGAAATGGGGACGAAAAAACAAAAAAACAAAATGGCAACACGGCAACATAGCATTTCCAGGAGAAGGGTGGACCCCTAGATGCGGGTGTTTCCCCCTGGTCTTTGCTGGTTTAAAGATGACATTTTTAGGCAAAATTTGACTCCACTGATATCCATTTCTTCCGGGCTGCCATCAACTGCTGAATCTATCTTAATGTCTCTTGAATGAACATTTGACAAGCTGAACACACGCACCCTGTTCAACTAATTATTCTCATTTATAATGATTTTGACAACCTTTTTTCCTTCGCCACGTTTTCGTATTCCATAACTTTTTTCGGATTCGTTTTTTTCTTTCGTTTAGGCTTTTTTTGTGTAGGTTTTTCTTTCATTCTGTTTTAATCCTTAACTGCTCAAAAATTCTCCTCATCTTCACCCCGTCTCTCTATCCTTCCGCCTTTATATCTTTTTCTCCGTTATTCTCAGTGGCCCAGCCCTTTTTTCTTTCCTTATCTCTCTTTTCTAACTTTTTCATTCACTGTCGTTCTTTCCTTCCGATTTTCTTCCACTGTTTATTCACTGGTAACGTTTTTTCTCATATGTCCTCCCTTGGACTCTAGTTAAAATTCCTCTCTATCAATTTGCATTAAAAATATGCTTTCATCATTATCTCGTTGTTACGCCACAAACCTGTACAGGGTGGCTCTTGTATCATTGCCAGCTGGAAGCTGTAGCTAACGTACATACCGGTAGTTCGAAAACATAAACACCTGACATTAAAGTCAAATCTAATAATAGACAATCTTCGGGCGGTTTGTGTAATAGAATTATCTCCAGTTAATTTTTTTTTTCTTTTCAAAGTTTTCTTTCGTCTTATCTCTCTTTTGGTCTTCTATTTTCATTCCATTCCCTTGTATTCCATGCCGTGTCACCAACTGCAGAGACCAAGAGCTGATCCAGGCACTGATTTGGTTTGTTATTATTGCTTATTTTCACATTATTCAGAGGCGGATCCCACAATTTCTCCGACTGGATTTAGATTAATTAGGAATACTGGAACATGGGACATAAGGCATAAAACATACCCACCATCTTTTCTTGCTTTCCTTGTATATTTTTTGCATGGGCTTTTAGCACTGAACTGTTATTGAACTACTTTTACTCTCATTAGTGGTGCAGCATTGCATGGCTGTCTACATCTCCATTATGGCGTTGTAGATGAACTATAGGCCACCGACATCATAATTCGTGGAGTGCAAAGCATGTCACCGTTGAGCATCAACGGAAACCTCTTCTTCCACTCCTCAAAGCAGCATCAGCATCAGTCGCACACCGACAACAACAACAATAAAAACAACAAACACAACGGCAATATCAACATTCTCTTGCTAACATAAACTATATCAACATCAGCTATACCACTATAACCATTTCAACAAAAACAATAAAACGTGCCCTCTATGTTACAGTAGATCATTTTGTTTATATGACCAGTAACAAAATAATAATGGTCTTAGACAGTCTTCAATAATGACAGAATTATTATTATTATTATTATTTTTTAAGTGAAACAAAATAGAGTTATTTTCTTCAGTGTTCTTCGGTGATTTGAACCAAGAAACTCCATCCCTTCAAGTTTTACGCACATGGTCCTACTTTTGTCATGTGTCCCCTCAGCCAGGCCAAAGCCCTAGTGTACTGGTGACTGACGAGCCAGCCAAATGTTCTCGCTCTGGGATCACACGGTTCTGGAGTCTGGATGCGGGTATGATTAGCACTGTAGACGGAACTACCATGCAGGCACCGATTGTTCTAGACCGGTCTTAAATCATAGTAGCCCCAACTTCTAAGACGACACAATGTCAAATCTCTTAAAACGAATGCCTTGTTTCCGTTGTTTATTGTAGTAAATGCTAATGCCAATGATGATCGGGATTATTTGGTCCATCAAGAGATGAGACGTTAAGAAAACAAATTACACAAGGCAAAACAAACCAAGAAATCTGGAGGTCTTTTCTTTAAACCTCGTCAGAAACCAGTTTGTCTTAAGGAAAAAGGGAAGACAAAATCCCCTGACAATGTTTCTATTGCCCCAGGCCGCGGCGTATTGTTTTAATTTATAAGTCATCAAGATGTTTCCGCATTTGATCATTTTGCGCCTGATTAGTTCTAGGAGAAGATTAAAAAGAGAAGGGTCATCTTTACGGAGAATGGCTTTATTTGTGCTCCAGATTTCAGAAGACACTCAATGCTAGTGATCATTACCAGTTCATAAATTTATAAAATTAAAATTGTGAGGAGAAAGAGCTTTCAGTTTTATTTTTGGTGAAAATCAAGAGCGATTTAATAGCTGATATCATTTGACCTTCTGTACACCAGATTTTAATGAAAATAACTGGAATGATTGCATGGTTTCAGTTAAAGTTTCTAAGAACTCACTGTGGTTACATAACCAGACACTTTACAATATTTTTCCTGGTTTCAAGATAGCAACAACTGTGTGCATGTGTCCTTTGCCAGTTGAACAGCGTGGCGACATGAACCTGGAACTGCTGCATCCAGCATCAGGACCTCAGGAGGAGAATGTGGCTCACCCCACACGACACACTGGAGGAAATCATGAATGTATGGCGGCGTTGAGGCCTTGAGAAGGACACTGGCCTTTGGTTGAAAGGCGGTAGTCACTCACTGACAGCAAATGGATGGAAAGAAGGAGCAAATGATGATGATATTTCTGTCATTTTGACCAAAAGTAGTTATAATAAAGCTTTTGTCGATATGTCGACAGAAAATGGATAAAATGTGGCAACTGTTAAAAGTAGATCAGATCTGAAGTCGGCAACAGAGGGATTAACTACTCGAACATCACAGAACAAAGTCTGGGACTCTGACTCACGATATCATGTGGGAAAGTTTTCATTACTAGGCCGTAGGACTAAGCGGTGTTAGTTAACTCGTGATCATTCCACAGAAATCTCGCTTTGCAGCATAATTATGCCATACTTGCCTCATGCCCTTTACAAATTATCTGATAAAGACCTACACGGAGATCTGTATCTTGGACGCTCTATGGGAACGGAGCATAATAGGCCCAGTGCTTCGTTTGAAATATACACTTGATAGACAGCAAAGCCAACTTAGCACCGCCCCCCTCCCTCCTTTTTGTAAACACGTGATTTCCTTTTGAATAACTGATACTGTTTAGTCTATGATTTGCGATAGACCTGATATGGCTTTGTAGTTTCAGAACTGCTACACGTACAGTTTTCCATGTCATAGCGCACACGTGCAGAAAGGCACGTGTTGATGAAGCGATGACATCAAGGTAATTAGCGATGGTAAATGTTTGAAGTAACTCTAGGCTCCACACAGTAAGATCAGCAAAACGTTATTGTTACACGCCGGTACGCGGTATGCGGGGAAGCTTATCGGGTTTGTAATTTGACATTGCGTATGGCGCGCGTTGCACTTATGAATTTGAAGTTGGGGTTTGGTGTATGACATGCACGTGTCGATATGTATGCGGGCGGAAGTTCAGGCTGAGCACGACATACCTTTGTTAATCTCTACCTGGGGGTCTGAAGTGGCCGATTAGCAGGTGACGAGGACTCGAACAATAGTGACGATAAGTGATTTGACGGTGAGGAAGATAACCTCGCTCCTACAACTTACATTGTCCTCCAGTCAACGGAAAAATCCGTTTATTACGTCCTTGCCTTGGTCCCCGCCTTAACCTCCGCCCTCGTCTTTTGGTTATTTTGATTGGCTCTGCACCACTGGCAAAACTTTCTGTCACCCTCTTTTCTTTCTTTTTCGTTTTTCTGCTTGAGAAGTTTCACGTGCGTCCGTCGAGTCTGTGAGTAGTCAATACTAGATTTCAGAATGTGCTGTGCCTGTCGCCACCACCATCATCAACATGACAAGGATGACCAAACGAGAACAAAAGAAATCATAACAGCAAACATTATTATCGGTGATATCATCAGCAACAACATCATAACAACAAAATTCCTAGTCCAAATTACTCTAAAGATAACGTCAGTCATTGTTAGGCCCCCTATGTGACATAAAAAATAATATATAGATCATCTATATAATAAAGCTACAACAAAACCCCTAATATTCCTATGGACTCGGAAACTACACAACGCACCGACCTGAAATTTGGCACAAAGAATTATGGGATAGCGAACATTGTTCCTATCGCTATACACAAACAAAACCCTTTGTTATTTCTGAGTTAATCGGTAAATGCGGTTATAATTAAAGACTAAATTCACGAGAGCGTTTGATCCGAAATTTACGATCAATAAGATATTGATGTATGTTTCTAATAATAGCCCACTTCCGCCTACACATGCGTTATCACCTCCTGCGATATGTTCACTAACAAACAAACTAACCCGTGCGCAAATCATTGCCATTTGACAGATGCTGACGGGATGCGCAGGATGTCAACGCGCAAAGGGAGAGCAGTGAAACTTATATAAAAACAAACAAACAAAAATAAAATAAAGCTAAAGGAACAGGCAAAATGAAGCAGGTCCATAATAATCACCCAGAACTGAAACTAATAAATCGATTTATCCCGGGCAGGGGCGGGCAACTCAGCTAGTTGTTTAAAAGAATAAAATATAAGATCTGGACCTCCCACTCCTCTCCAGTTGCTGATGAAATGGCATACAAATTCAGTTAGATCTCGTATTCACGCCATGTTTAGAAATTTACATAAAACTAAAAAAATTGGTGTAGAAGTTTATGGTGTCACTGCACTGACGGAACTGCTCGAATAAGTACCGGGCAGGAAAGTTAAATATAGCGTTATTGTAGGTTCACAGGTGACAGAAAGGTCAACAAAAGCATCTTGTATTTCTTGTATAGAACTTGGGTACACAGTCAGTTATGAGTGCAGAGAAGCAGATTTTGGTCTTTTTTACAGGTTACTCTAATCTTTTGTTCCTTGCAAAAAATAAACCTAGGCAGTTCTTCGGTGCGGATTTTCAGAAGTTCCGGATTATTCCCGGCTAGAAATTCATCCAACCTGTTCATTCCCGTCAATTCACCACCAACATTTGTTTCCTTTTTTGTTAAGTCATGGAAAACAACATTAAAGTATTCAGTCGAGTGGTGTAACTTTTTGGGGCGACGATGCAATTTCATTTTATTCTTCTAACAAGATGCATTTTTTTATGGAGAAGATACCGATAAGTTTATTATTTTGTTTTCTGTGTTTAGACTTGCCTAATTTTATTACGCTAAGTGTGCACTTCAAAGCATTTAATCAAGTTTTTTGATACAATGATACAATGAATATTTTTCAGGCGTCAACCGCATAATGGTCTCTGTATATACTAACTATGCTCAATGTGTTGAAGAGCCTTATTTGTAGACGATCACATCCATAGGCTTTTGCACGTCTGAACTTCGCGCTGTGGGGCGTCTTAACAATTTATATCCGCAATTACCATTATTTTTATGATCGTCCGCATTAAGAGCTAGCGCAAACCTTGACGTGCTACGCTCGGAACAGGCCCGAAATCTGAGCACCACGGTCCTGGAGTCTATCACTGGTGTGCTAGGTCACTGACGGCAAGAGATATTTGGTAGTGTCTACAGAAAGGCAACAGTTTAGGATGAGGCAAAGGAGCTTTTGCTTAGTTAATCATGAGTATCTGCGGCTATCAGACAGCGCCTGTCCTAGCCTATATTTCCAGCATGTAGTGTTTAGTGCGAGTACATCTAGAACAAGACAAGAACATCCTATTTCAGGGCAATTAGATTTTATCAGTGGTAAGCTTGGTCGCCCCCCCCCCCCCCCGGTCGACAAACCCTCGGCAAATGAGTGCCTCAACACCGCGTAAAATTTTATTGAACACGGCTTCCCACGGAATTTGAACCAGAGGTTTCTCCCACACGGGTCAAGCGCTCCACTCACTAGATCACTTTTCACTATTCACTCGGCGGGAAGAGATGTGCGAGTACTTAAACACTCCACACATTTGATGCCCACGACGAAATTCTAGCCTGAAACTGTACCAATTCAAAACCTGAGCCATCTCGAGGCCCATAGGCCTACTGTCTTTGATCTATGATCTACTGGAAAAAAAATATCCACGATCACTTCTTGAGAGAGTGAAAGCATTATTATTGGTGTACGTGTGAGAGGCAGCAGACAGATGAAAGAGGCGGTGCATTGCTAAATAAGCGTGTTTTTTAATTCAGCATCCGTTTGTATACACCGCCTAAACCTGGCACATTCACATTGGCACGTTGCTCATCATCATCATCACCGCTTTATCTCTTCCCTACTCATTCACAGCCACACCCGTCAGGCCACATCATTTCTTTTGTTACTTGCTAAGAAACCTACTTACCTATCTATCTATCTATCTATCTATCTATCTATCTATCTATCTATCTATCTATCTATCTATCTATCTATCTATCTATCTATCTATCTATCTATCTATCTATCTATCTATCTATCTATCTATCTATCTATATATCTATCTATCTATCTATCTATCTATCTATCTATCTATCTATCTATCTATCTATCTATCTATCTATCTATCCTCACCTCTTCAAATAAATAATTTACCACACACACACCCCCCCCCCCCACACAAAACTAGCCGGAATGTAAGAAGACAAAAGATAAAAGTTTTTGGATTGAATTTAAAACAAAACAACAACAAGCAAACGTTTGGAACAGGCTGCCAAGTGTAAGGTGAAGGAGAACGGCTACACATAACTTGAAGGTAAGGGTACGCCATAGATATACACTACTGAACGGGGTACGCTTCTTTCATACCGATCTGTAATTTGTGCTCGTACACTAACACAATACAAAATCGAAAAAGGAACACCCAAGGTCGAAAAAAACCCGCATCATAAAAGGTCACCCCTCTGGTTGTATTTCTATAGATCTCGTACGAAGGGGGTATTCTCAGAGGAATGCAGGGGGGGGGGGGGAAGAGAGAAAAATACTGTGGCTCACACACACACAACGTACGCCTAGGAAAGTAGCGCGAATGGGTTCCTGACTCACTGCGGTGTGGGAATGCGTTCGTCCTTGGAGGGAAAGAAACCCAAAAAGTAGGACGCTCAGTTGTAGACCAGAATCACAGAGAGAAACAGAGAAAGAAAGAAAGATATAGTGAGAGAGAATCATGGATCTTACTGCGTTGTGCACACTCTTATTCATGCTGACATTTACAAAATGTAAGTAGATTATATAATTGAAAGCATGATACTCAAACCGTAGGAAAGCATGATACTCAAACCGTAGGAAAGCATGATAGTCAAACCGTAGCGACCAGAAATGTTCGTGGCTTCAAAATTCTAGTTTTCCGCCAGATGGCCTTGAATCAATATCTTTGTATCTGTGTTCTGTAGGAAAGGTATCTGCCGGCTCAAGAACTTGAATATTTCACAGGTTACAGTTTTTGCATGTCATCAGCTCAGAGATACAGCATCTTATTATAAAAAAAAAAAATAATGGTGGGAGTAATTCATTGTGGTGCAATTATGACCCTTTTTTTGCTCAACGCTAGAACCTAAATGGCAGTTTCAACAATCATAAAGTTAATTTTCCTAAGAGTCAACGAATCCAGTCCAATCGCTTTTGTGTCGACCGATTATGTTGATTCAAGGAGAGAGAGAGAGAGAGAGAGAGAGAGAGAGAGAGAGAGAGAGAGAGAGAGAGAGAACGGTAGGTTCACAGGTTTATCCCGGTAATGCCGGGAACTTCATCTAGTACCGGTATAGAATAATTTAACAGACTCGGTAGATTATATATACATGAGCAGAGTGCGCGGCTGCGCAGATTGTAGAATGATATACTGAAATAATTTGTTTATGGATGTGTAGATAGATAGATAGATAGATAGATAGATAGATAGATAGATAGATAGATAGATAGATAGATAGATAGATAGATAGATAGATAGATAGATAGACAGACAGATAGATAGTTAGATAGATAGATAGATAGATAGATAGATGGGTGGATGGATGGATGGGTGGATGAATGGATTAATGGATGAATGGATTGATGGATGGATGAATGGATGGATGGATGGATGAATGGATTGATGGATGGGTGAAACTGATGGATGGGCGGATGAATAGATGGATAGATGGAATGGATGGATGGATGGATGGGTGAAATGGATGGATGGATGAATGGCACCATTTAACAGTTTCGTTTGGTTTGGTTTGTTAATTAGTCCTGTAGGTAATCATAATTCCTAATTCCTACTTGCATCAACTCTGTGTGCGCACACCCTCTCTTATTTAACCATCTAAATCTCAGGAAGAACAAGGACACAATATGTTATTAAATTTTAATGTCCGAATCAACAACATTTTTATCTTTAATAATGATCTTAGCGTGTGACATTGAGAAACGAAGAAATAAATGCGTAAAGCCACTAAGATAATGCTTTCTGCTTAGAATTAGATAGTTTTTTGCATGCTCATACACTTTTTCGTACAAAGCACGCCTGTCTACTTTGGGTGGAAAAAAAACCCCTGTTATCTCAGTTACTACGGAAGAACGGAAGGCTGGGGAAATGTCAGAGCCGGCTACTGGCACTGAATCATCCGGCTCCACAGGGCATTCCTGCAGGCAGGGAACATTTTGGTCCACTTACTCATGACAGGCCTGTGTTTGGGTACACTTTCTCCATTTTTTTATAATCTGGCATCGTTCTCTGGTCGAATGTATCAATTTACCTAGGTCTATCTATCTATCTATCTATCTATCTATCTATCTATCTATCTATCTATCTATCTATCTATCTATCTATCTATCTATCTATCTATCTATCTATCTATCTACCTATCTGTCTGTCTGTCTGTCTGTCTGTCTGTCTGTCTGTCTACCTGTCTGTCTATCTGTCTGCTTGTCTGCCTGCCTGTCTGTCCGCCTGTCTGTCTGTCTAGGCCATTGTGTGATAATTTATCAGCATAATTTCCTTCTTCCATCTTTTGACAGGTACATCGCTGAACACCTATACCAACGCCCTGTACAACTACAAGGCTGTACTGGACAAAAAAGTCATACCTCTGGGCCCAAACAATGAACCTGTCGAAGTTGAAGTTGGCGTAACACTTGTAATGGTTTCCGAAACGGTAATTATCAATCCAGTCCAGATATTCCCTAAGTCTTGACCACCCATCTTCCTACCCTGTCTGTATGTCTTGTTTGTTTGTTTGATCCACAACACAACAAAGAAACGTGCGAACACTCGTGGAGAGAGAGAAAGAAAGAGACAGGGAGACAGAGCGAGGGAGGGAGAGAGAGAGAAAGAGAGGGAGAGAAAGAGAGAGAGAAAGAGAAGAAGAGAAGGAGAGAAAGAGGGGGAGAAAGAGAGAGGAAAGGAGAGAGAGAGAGAGAGAAAGAGAGACAATGAGTGAGTGAGAGAGAAAGGAGACAGAGAGGGAAGGAGAGAGTAGGAGAAAAAGGACATGGGGGGGGGGGGAGCGTTGAGAAAAAGAGTGTGTATGTGTGAGAGAGAGAGAGAAATATTCCGTGCACCATGAGTTTACAAACTGTAGAACTAAACGTCATCCCCGTTGCCCGGTACAGAAGACAACTAACTGTGCCCCGGGAGAAGCCGAGGTTTAATAGTTCAGCACTAGAGATGTAGCTGCAGCATAATTTATGACAAAGGTTTTTTTTTTTTTCAGTGATGGCAGTGGACAACTCCGATTTTATGGAAAACATTCCGCACTTTCGCATATTTGTTCTTGGCCTGTGCTGTGACAGTATTTCCAAATGCAGTAGTTTGTAATCTAGCAAAGTCTTAACTTAATGCTTTTTTTCTTTTTTAAATGTGCCAGCATTTCTTATCCCTAGTTTACCGACAAATAAAAAAAAACAAACAATAACAGACTGTACTTTAATTAGTTGCTTCAAGTTAGAATCGAGTGCCAAATTTCAGTGTAGGCAGCTTTACCTGTTGTTGTTTTTCACTGAAACACTCTCTGACGTAGACCCGCCATTGATTCTAAATCAAGCCCTATGCACCCCGAAACTCATGAGTAACAAGGGTTTAATCCTTCGCCTACCAAAGGGAATTCTTTGTCAGGCCATTATTCTATAATGAAAATTACCTTGCAACCAAACCGTCCCTTTAGAATGTCAAGGTTCTATCTCCATATTTTGTCTGAACTGAATCACACATTTTCCATTGTGTGTCAAAATCTCAAGCGGATACGGTGTGTAATTTGTAAGTATTTGTAAAAAGGAAAAAAAACGTCATACCACTATAAGCTTTGAGCAAATGAAACTTCAATCCTCAGTTTCTCTAAAGTTGACTGAAGGGAGTTAGAACCTTGTCATTCTAAGAGGATGCAATGTCTATGGTACAATGTTATCTATAAACGGCTGCCGATTTCGTCATAGAAACTGAAATGATTCGGTAAACTTGCATTCAAAGCTTTAATCACAAACTGGTGTTAAACTCATATCTCAGTAAGCAAAGAGTTGAACAATAATGCCTATCACGTGTCAGAGATCCTATGGAATAAATGCTTCAGCAGTTTACAGCCTTATTAAGTTGTGAGATGGCAGTACTTGGGCTATGGACTGCCACCGTCAAAAGAAATGACCTTTTAACGCTCTTACACTCACCGTTCCATGTTTAAGATACTTGACCTGGTACCCAATCTTCTATTTTTCAAACACTTTTTAATTTATCAACAGGTACTTGCTATTGATGAATTTACTACATGTATTGCAATTCGGCAGCTTGGAGGCCATTGTTCTCACTTTTTGACGAAAACAAAACAAAAACGGCTGAATATTCAGTGGAAAGTTTCGGAGATGGAAACTAATGGAATAAGCTAAGTTTTTTACGGTGTCGCTTGTGAATAAATTGTTGTGAAAGTAATTTGATTGAAAACAAAATATTGTGAGACTGCGGATTTCCTTCCCAACGTTTCAATAATTCGATTCTTCACCAGGAACCGCTGTTCTAAAAACAGCTCAATGGCGTAGTATTGGGCAGAACTTTATGCGCAAAAAAAAAAAAAAAATCGTAGGAAATAAAAAATAATCAAAACCTGTCTATTGCACACAGAAAATATAAAATTGAATTACATCTATATATTTTTCCTTTTTTTTTCTGTAAACAGATACCTGTGCCAAAATTGCCACTTAGTTCCGAGTTTTCCCGTTCATCGAGGAGTTAACCATATTTTTATTCATATATTCGCATTCATTTGACTTGAATTGAATCAGTTTTCAAGATTCGGGATATATAACTGAGGGAATCTATGTCTTGGTGCTAAAGAGGGTTAAACCCACGTGATTCAAAACTTGCGATACGAGTATCAACATGTAGAGTGGCAGCAAACTTATCGTTCCTTTTCCCTCATTCGATTTACTTTAGAACATAAACATGACATTACTTTTCCCCCCTCTCAACCTTATCATATTTCATCATATTTCTGGTTTACACCGTTACAAAAAGATGGCGAAAAAATCCATGTCGTAGGAGTAAGTAAAAACGTTATGCCATTTGCTCATCTCTTTGAAAGCTTGACATTAATTTTGTTTGGATTAATCTTTTATTCCGTTATAAATTAGGTGAGAGGATATCTAAACGTTCTTTTCGGTTAACGATAGCAGATAAATAAATTTTATATAAGAAATGGAATATGTTTCTTCAGATTTAACCTCCTTTCAGGAAAACAGAGTATTTCCTAGACTTGAATGAATACATCAAATGCAGTGTGGTCTTTGTTATAATACTTGAGTTTCGAAAAATGCTCAGAATTTAATCGTCTTGCAAGCAGACCAATGACAGGAAAGTAGCAAAATTCCCATACCATCTGAACCTCCTCAGCATTTGATAGACTTCATTTTGATATTTAATTCTAAAATTTGTTGGAATCGGTACATTTTGCATCTTGTCTTGACCATCTCCAGGAAGACAACAAACTTGCCTTCAACTTTTGGCTCCAACAGAGTTGGAAAGATTCCAGATTGGCCTATACTGAGGACACATACACAGATGTCTTGCACATTCCTTTCAACGATATTTGGCTCCCAGACATCACTGGATATGACGTGTACGTGGTAACGGCCAAAAATTCATTCCAGATGAATCTGTCACATTCGTTCTCATTCTATCATGCTTCCTTACACCTTTACTACACAGATGGTAAAGATATGAAAAATGGTTATTTGTAGAACCCCTTTAAAAGATTGGGTTGGGAGTTGGGGCAAAATCCCCCCCCCCCCCCCCCCCCCAAAAGAACTCACTTTTTTTCACCTTGTCTTTCCTAAGAAAATGTCATGAGGTCACACCTTTATTGGTACTGTCGTATGTAGGAAGGAGTCTGGCAAGCCAGCAATGCCAGTAAGGTATAGACCTGGAGATAGCAGAAAACATAACCTTTGTTGCCCACAGGTAGATAAAAGGAATAATGTGTTATCTTTTAATTTGCCGTATCTCTGTAAAGTTTGTAAAGACTCGTCATTATATGTTGTACAGAAGAACAGCCTCATAATGATCCAATTTGATCTACAGATAACGCTAGAAAACGTGAATTTTGAACTTTCTCTCCTTCTGTGGATCAATTCCAAAACCATAAATTCGTTTTGAGGTCTTTATTTTAGGAGGTTCGCTGCCCTTGGCATTTACACCTCACTTTACTTGTTTTATTATTTCTTGTTCTGGCGGGGGGGGGGGGGGGGGAGGGGGGAAGATGATATGGATAAATTTTAATCTATTAATTTCAATTTTGCCCGGGCAGCGGCCTTTCGGCCTGCTCTTTACGATTTCCAACTGCCAAGGTATCTTTAACGTGCGCAACGTGCACACGGGCCCTCCGAATTTTTTCGTCCTTATCCGAGAAGACTAGGTACTCGATCCTACCCCCCAATAGGACCAGGGACTTGAAAATATGAGAAAAATCCAATTTCCAAGAACTACTCGATCCTACCCCCCAATAGGACCAGGGACTTGAAAACACGAGAAAAATCCACTTTCCAACATGCCTGCACTGCCCGGGTTTAGAACCCGGGACCCTTGGCATGAGAGGCGAGCACCTTGCCTCTAGACCACCTTGTCCCCTAAAACCATAAATTCCTTTGCCTGTCAACCTTTTATAATCAGATGAAAAGCTTTTCAGGGCAGAGATGGTTATGCCATTATCAACATCCATCCACAAAGTGGTCACAAACTAATAGTTTTTCCCCATCTCGCTGTTCCCTAACTCTCTTTACTTTAGCAAATGAACATGAGAATTACATTTATTCCAGCATCCTGATCAAATTTTATAGTTATATAATATTTCATTTCCTCTTCATAATAATAAGAAAATTGACATGCCAACAGGTACCTGCTATTATTCTGCTCTGAACTCAACGGGACAGTGAGAGAGCCATTTTAAGTTACGACCCTGTGGAGTACATGCTCGGTTTCCTCATTAAACACGCATTTGTGTAACATTTTGAAAAACATCCGCGGTCTGCCATGTCTTGATGAGGCTTGCAGTTGTGTCTTTTCAGATTCAGCACTTTCAACATAATTTGCTTTACTTTGCGTCACATCACCAGGACGATCACTGATTTCTGTCTTGCCAATACTATTGTTTTGTTGGTGAGATTTGTAAATATTGTCACTCATCGGGGCGTTTACACGATATTCTTGCTTTTTTCTACACAGGGCAAGTTTCGATAGAGATCCTTCCTTAGACATCGGAGCACTTGACAAAGATGGTACAGTGCACGCTGTTCCAAAGTACTACGTTCGCACCTTTTGTGATGCCGGCCCTTTTCAAAACATCAGCTGTACCATCAAGCTTGGATCTTGGGTTTACTCCGGAAATTTCATAACACTCAAGGTTCCCCAGGAAACTGTTACGCTTGAAAAGTTCGGGCAGTCCAAATTCGAAGTTGTGGGCACAAGCCTCGTTAAAGATTCTAAACGTTACGAATGTTGTCCTGAGGTGTATGAATATATCTTGGTTACAGTCAATGTGACCTCGCGTGCAGATTCTGAAGGTTCGGATTCCTCAATGGAATCGAATGCAGCAATGGCCAGAAAGGCTCAGTTTAGTACTTTCCCTGTCCTCAGCCTAATCTATCTGTTCGTAACACTTTGGTTCAAAGCATAGTCTTTTCTAGAACCACCTCCAGCATCAGTAGCACCACCACTACCACCATCACCACCACCCAAATGTTCGATAATGCCACTATAGCAGCCAGACTGCTCCAATCAAACTTTATACTACTGTAGTAAAAACAACAACAACAAGACTGGTCTCATTGTATGCTCACCTAATACAAGCACTTAATTTAACGACTTCCGGAAATATGGATGAAAATTTGCAGACGTCTTACTTTACTTTTGTCATTTGACATGTAATTTTGTTAGCGTTTCACACCCGCTGGAATGGATGTAGCAGTGCAGGCAGAAGGTATTCTGCAGGATTCGATGAGGATATTAATAGTTAAGTTGAATCATTTTCGAGAAATCAGACCAGTCTCGTTATTTTTTTAAAATTTTTATCATGGTATTGCTGAGCTGACAGCTCTTACTTCTTTCCTTGTCCGTTTGTATTTAAGTCATGCGTGACCGGCCTCCAAATTTCTCATTACAGCAGCAACAACAATATTAATAATAACAACAACAACAACAACAGTGAGAAGATCGAGAAGACTGGCAAAAATAACACTAACGACAATACTAACTTCATTTCCCGATGAAAAACATGAGGGTCTTTATTTTAGCAGGTTTCGCTGAATTTCACCTTTTCTTCTTTTCATTTCTCTTGTTCTTGTTCCTGTGTGTTTTCGTGCTAAGGATCAGTTGTTGTTGTTGTTGTTGTTGTTGTTGTTTTTTAGAATGTTGGCCTGGTAGCGGCCTTGTTCGGCCTGCTCTCCTCAACTTTGAACTGCCAAGGTATCTTTAACGTGTTCAACGTGCACACGGGGCCCTCCTAGTTTTTCGTCCTTATTTGAGAAGACTAGGTGCTCGATCCTACCCACTATAGGATCAGGGACAGAACCCCCTCCTGCCCACAAAAAACAAATAAATAAAAAAATTTCAGCTTGTCGGCACCGCCTGGGGATCGAACCCGGTACCTTCGGCATGAGAGGCGAGCACCTTATCTGTAGACCACCGTGGGTTCATTCGCTTTTCATTTATATCACAATACGACCACACCAACATCGCTGAATGAACGAAATACATGAAGAATGTAATCTGGTCTACTCAAGTGTGATGTCACGACTTTCATTCACGAAGACATGTATTTAGTGTACCACATTATGCAACAATCAGTTGTGGCAGGTTGTAGTTGAGCGAGTATACTAATCGTAGCTAGAAATAATTTGCTTTGTTTGTGGTTGAATTTTTGCCATTTCATCCTATGGTCATCTCTATGAGATAATATACTTTTGTTGTGGGGTGAATAAATATGAGAAATGAGAAATTAGTGTCTTTTTACAATTTATTCCTTGATAAACGTGTATGATATAATGCTAAATATTAAGTGTAATCATCTTTTATAGTTATTTTAATAGTTTTCTCATGAAAATTTCATTTTACTGGCTCTTCCGTTAGTTTTCATTATCCATAAATATTGTTACACTTCAGAGATGACTTTTTTTTTAAAGAACTGATTAAATAAACGTGTTTGATCTAATATACAAATTGCAGCGTCTTTGTTCTAGAGAGAGAGAGAGAGAGAGAGAGAGAGAGAGAGAGAGAGAGAGAGAGAGAGAGAGAGAGAGAGAGAGAGAGAGAGAGAGAGAGAGAGAGAGAGAGAGAGAAGGGGGTTGAGAGAGAGAGAGAGAGAGAGAGAGAGAGAGAGAGAGAGAGAGAGAGAGAGAGAGAGAGAGAGAGAGAGAGAGAGAGAGAGAGAGAGAGAGGTTACCTTGCATTTAAAACTAAAAATTTTGTTTTGGTTCCCACTGACTCCATAACCTTCCAATTTGGAGGTCACATTTTGAAGCTATTATTGGTTAATTAGACCGTTTTGCTTCGTGGATCTCTGTAATTAGCTCAATGCTTTCCTGTTGACATTTTGTTCTGTTCTGTTCCTGAAACTGGCTTCTCCCCGTTCCGAAAAATGCCGAACATCCGATTGCCTGTGTAGCCTGAAGCTGTGCCTTACACCACAGCCGTAAACAACAATCAAAACGCAAACTTAAGCACCCACAAAGCATCACTCACGGGGCTACATTGTGATTAATGAGTACAGTAATTGCTCACCAACTCACCTGTGTGTTTACGGTCTTTAGCCACCACAGCGTGAGCTACACATGCCACTATGGATTGGACGGGAGTATCGATAAATACATGTATTAATTTGTTTCCGAGGCTTCGTGTGAGATTCTAGTACTCTCAGTAACCAAAATAATGCTCTCTCACAGAGATCCTGCAGTTGGCAATGAGGTTGTGCTATTTTGGGTTATGTAGCCAAAATACTTTACAGACAGTACTTTGTGTGTGTGTGTGTGTGTGAAGAGAGAGAGAGAGAGAGAGAGAGAGAGAGAGAGAGAGCGAGAGAGAGAGAGGCAGAGAAAAGAGCGGGTAAAGAAAGAGATAGAAAGAAAGAGAGAGAGTGAGAAAAAGTGAGGTAGAGAGAGAGAGAAACAAGAAAGAGAGAGAAAGAGAGAGGCAGAGAAGAGAGAGGTAGAGAAAGAGAGACAGAGAGAGGGAGATAGATAGATAGATAGATGTAGATAGATAGATAGATAGATAGATAGATAGATAGATAGATAGATAGATAGATAGATAGATAGATAGATAGATAGACAGGTAGATGGAGAGAGAGAGACAGAGAGAGAGAGAGAGAGAGAGCGAGCGCGCGCGAGGGAGAGAGAATTTATGGCCATTTCTTCAAGGAAACGACATTGTAGTCCAACTGTTTAAAACTAACGTAAACCCGAACCCCACAAAACCACATGACCCAAAGAGCCTGGATGTATCCAGACACGATAGTGACATTAGTTGGTGGGACGCAAAGTGTATGTAAAATAAATATATCACAGGTGAAAAAACAATCTGGGATTATTAAGGATCCGGCAAAGACTTTCATCTATCAAATGAACCTACTTATTTTGGATATCTCGAGACAATATTTATTATCTGAAATCTCAAATTTTGACATTAAATATCGCTATCGCTCCTTCAAAATGTTCAGCAAATCACCCAAAAAGTGTCCAATCTCCCACAAGAAAACTAAACGACGACTATTATTTAACAGCAATAGATGCTACAGTAAATATTGTGTTTTTGTTTGTTTGTTTGTTTGTTTACAAAATTCTTGATCAGGTGTGCCAGAGATGATAAATTTCACTGTTTTCCAAGAAAGATACATTTCGGTATCGAGTTTTTCCAGAGTCAGTATCGCCCATCTGCAGTGACTAACAATTTTTTTGTTTTTGTTTTTATGTAGGATCGTTACGTCGGTGCACGCGTAACACGAGCGACTCAGCGGAAACAACTCATGGGTGATTACTTTCACTTTGCGATACGGAGGGGAATCGGTCACGTGATCCAATGACACTTTAATTAGGCAGAGGTAGTTCCGCTAGGGTCATCATCAGAATTGCTCGTTTTTGTTTTAAAAAAAAAATATTTTTCGCTTAATGGAAAGCCGTACTGCTCTGTCAACTTGCGACATGCTAATTTGTGTTCTATTTCTCTGCTATTTGATTTCTTCCCCCTTCTAAAGATAAAATATAGGCTTGGACACAGAGGTATAACAAATAAATAATTAATATTAAATAGATGAATAAATTTGTAGTAAATGAACAAATAAGTATAAACAAAACAATGAAGAAAAAGAAAATAATCCTCATAGATATAAACTGCTATGCAAAATTGCAGTTGTACCCCAAAAAAACAATAATAATAATTGTAGATAGGATGCCATGCAAAATTACTGTTGTATAAAAAAAATAAAAAAATCCAATGCAATTAACATCAACGGATCCATTCAAGAAAAAAAGAAGTTCCTTTCATGTATAGCCAGTTATGTGCAATCAGCCCGAGTCGCTAGAC
Organism: Onchidella celtica; assembly: GCA_963931925.1. Taxonomy (NCBI): domain Eukaryota; kingdom Metazoa; phylum Mollusca; class Gastropoda; order Systellommatophora; family Onchidiidae; genus Onchidella; species Onchidella celtica. The sequence goes on along the minus strand of OZ007571.1, from coordinate 34,243,413 downwards.
CACAGCGCCATCGGTACATCCATGAACAAAAGGAGCAACAACAACAGCAAAACATCAACAACAAACAACAGCAACACAGCCAGACACTTCACGCCAACAGCTAAAAAATAAACACACAAAAACGATGGATATATACTCGAAGCTTGCGAGACAAGCCATTTAGTGAGCTCTACCTTTCTGATGGATATAACCCTTTGAAATATGCTTTCTGACACTGAAATAAACTTCACGTCTAGTTTTCTTCTGTACGACATCCTATCAGTAGTAACATTTTACAAATCATTAATATTCCTTATGACATGACGAGATCAACTTTAAAATTATGACTAATTGAATTGCGTTAAATAGATCTTTAAGCACGGAAATAATTTCCAGTTTTTCATTTTTTTTTCTTTACCGAAATGAAAAGATGAAGAGCAGATTATTCATTTGTTAAGAGCCACAGCAAAGGAGCGAACTTGCATAAATTTGCATAACATTAGCCATGTCATTGTCAAGATCAATCCCCCCCCCCCCTCACGCGACGCAATAGACACCGTAGGCCTAGTAGATGTGCATAGTATAGGCTTGGACACTTCCCTCCTATCTAACCTCCCCCATCCCCACCCCCCCACCCCCCGGTTTGGGGGGTGGGGGGTGGGGGAGATTTTTTTTAATGTAACAGATACGTTGTTCGGTCCATTTATCTAATCAGTTCCAAATATCAGATGAACCCCAGTTGAATGCTCCCTGGCCTGAAAACAGACCCTCCTCGCCCCCCCCCCCCTTGTTTTTATTTCACCATAAATAAAAGAAAGGGAAAAGTAACCCAACCTGGCCGACTGCAACTGCCAAAGGTGTGCCCGTCACAATGCTCTCCGTAACGTAATTCACAATGCTCTGGGTAACGTAATTGCCCGTACGTAGGAGCGTCGTGCAAGATAGGGTGCTTTACGATGGAAAACCCCTAGTCGCTGGGGACTGTACGTGTTAATTAACGCCGAAAGCTCGAGCAGAGTTTATTGGTGGTTACGAAAGAGAGCTCATCTGATCCTCGGACGACACACGTTTTCAACTGCAGAGAAGGGCAAATTACTGGGAAACTATCGGCGGCAGTAGATCAGTGTCAGATTTCTGGTTCTCCTACTGTTGCTGCTGGTGTACACGCTGAACAAATAAATTCAGCAGAGCATTGTTGTGTAGGATTCCAGGCAGCCAGGCATTATACAGATCGGTGTAGTATTTTACAGTGGTCAACACCAGCTGAAATCTCCACAGACAATAGAACCAGATACCTTATAGAACTCCCATACCCGCTCTTTACTGGTTCGGTCAAAATGTGGCAAAAAAAATTATTTTATGTAGCAAAACCTCCTGTAATAAATTGTTTCTTTCTTTCTCAAATTTTCCTCTTTTTTTTTTTGGTTGAAACCATGAAAGTAGAGTATAAAAATTTAGCCGTGCAAGTTTCAGTAAACCATCGGCTTCCAAAAGATGTCCGTTCAGGAGATTTTGCTTTTGTTTTTGACGCAACACAGATTGTTTCATGCCTCCCCCCCCCCCCCCCGTCCGTAACACCCACAGTGTCACTGAACAATTTAAAAAAAAAAAAAAAGACCTATTGAAATTGAAACATAAAATGATGTAATATATTATTGAAGTAATACTTAAATAGTAAGCTACATTGAACTTGTATTGTGAATGGTTCTGGGGATTTTTCCTATTCAAACTACTGTATATTCCTGGTGAAGAAGAAAAATAATTGGAAGTGAAATTAGTTGTTGAGAACTATTGCTGTTAGCATTATTGCTATCGTGAATTGTGGCAGATAACAATAATATTTATTTTTATCGTTGCCTCTATTATTTTTCATTCCGTGGTCGAGGAAGGGTTGTACGTTTGTTTTTGTCGGGGACCACAATGCTGTTAATAATAATACAATAATGCTAATAATGATAAAAATGACTTTGTCCTCTAATCTCAATTAAAGTGAGGCCAACTTCCTTGAAGGTTAATTTCCAAAATGGCTCACGCTCGATTTCTGGAGTGCATGTGTCTTGTCCCGTCTTGTCTTGTCTTGTCTTGTCTTGTCCTGTCTAGCCATTAAGTCCGGCTGACAACCGCCCGCCCGCCCCCCCCCCCAACTCCCCACCTCTTTCCGTCCTCTGACTCTCTCAAGGAGTCACTGAGTTTCATGCCTGTCCATTTTGTGATGTTGTCCTCCCATCTCTCTTTCTCTGTCTGCCTCTTCTCCCCTCATCTTGCACTGTGTCATATGTCATTATTTTTGCGAGTCCCATTCATCTTCAGAAACGCCAAAACAATTCAGTTTGCATTATTCAGTGAGTGCTAAAATTCTAAGTGTACATGGCTATTGTGTAGTATTCTCTGATCATCTTCACTCAGTAGAAGGACATTCAATTTCAAATAAACGTTTCGCCTTAGTGAAACCACTTTTGATGTTTTGTTTAACATGAATAAATAATTGTTTATAAATGACATGCATATTCACGATTTCTGTCTCCTTTGTTAAATTGCACATAAACAAAATTAATAGATACGCACTGAGACAGAGAGAAAAGTAAGTGGGTAGGTGTAGGGGGAAGAGGAAAGGTCACAATACTTGCTGTTCTGTGAAAGACGAAATTGCTGCAAAATATACAGCGAGGAAAATTGACAGTATTAGAATGGCGCACTATGCCAACCAACGAAAATTTATAATTCATTATTAGATAAATATTATATAATTATTCAAATAATATTATAGTACTTTAGAATACAAGTTGTGAGTTGTGAACTGCGCCTAACAGGCTGCTTTACAATTTGCTGAGAGTGAGAGAAAGAGGGTGAGAGAAAGAAAGAGAGAGTGAGAGAGATGCAAATCGAGAGAACAAGACTGTCTGTAAAGCGCCTAGAGCAAACTCGTTTTGATTAGGCGCTATATAAATGATCTTCATTATTATTATTATTATTATTATGCAAATTTTTGCCAGAATCTAATTGCACAGACTCGCAAAAAGCACAAGCTGTGGCTACATGATGTCCATCTATGCACTTATTGCATGGACAAAACTTGACCATAAGAGTAGAACATTCTGTTAAAGAAAACCGACTGCTAAAACCGAAAAACTAAATGTCCGTAAGGGATAATCTAATGATCACTGAAACAGTAGGTGTGGTGGTAATGCAAAACACGACTGGAGCGTCTGAAACTGTCGTCTTAGGAAGTCAGCTAAAAAGATTAATGCTATCTTTGAGATATACTCGCACAACCTTCAAAAGGTGGTAGGACGACGGCAGAAATAAGTGTGATGTCATTACAATACTATGAGGTAATGTATTGTCCGCCCCCCCCCCCCCTGTTGTTGTTGTTTTTTTGCCTTAATCAATATGGAACGAAATTAACATCAGTAATGCATTATCATCAACAACAACAACAGCAGCATCACAACCAACAACGACTACAACAAGACTATTAAAAGGACATTTACCTGTCACAGACTGTAAGCAAAGTCTAATTGGATGAAAGGATCGATGGGGCGCGGTTTTTACGGGCGGTGTCAGCTTTGCTCCCATAAAAGTCATGTAAAACTCCGAACCCGATTCTGAGTCCTTCAATATCGACAATTCCCAACCTGGCAATCAGTTTGTCATGTAAATGTCACATTGAACATAAACACCTATCACACCTGAGCTGTTCGATACTCATTTGATACCATCAATCGTTAAGGGCTAGCAGACTGAGAGACTATGAGGGTATTATATTGTTACCGTATAGTTGGCGATACGGTGACTTTCCGAGGAGAGACAGTGCGCTCGTTTTATCGCCAGTTTCACCAGTCTACCTTCAGGGTTTACATCTAGCCCAGAAAGCTACAGATCTTCCAACAAAATGTGATCACAAAATTAGTCACATGTCACATAAAACTGCATATCAGGATGTAAAACTTTACATTTAAATTTTTTTGTTGTGTTTTGTTTCCCGTGATGCAAGACAAGCCCGTATTTCACCGGCGCAGTGGCCTTACTGGTCAAAGAGCTTGATTCAGGTGCAAAAGATCCAAGGTCCAAATCCGCTATGAGCCGAGCGGAGGCCAAACGTAACTATTTCCTAGTGGTGTGTTTTAAGGCACTCACTCTTCGGCAGTCTAATTACATGCTTCAAGCCTGGGCTTTGATCAAGTTTAATCCTCTTTGTGCTAAAAAAAAAAAAAAAAGGGATGTAAAATCCCACCGCAATAAATCCGGATCGAGAGTGAACGCGGCCGGACATATTAATAACATTTCCTCACCTGTAGACAACGCTATCCCGTTCCGCTAGGAGTACTTTCAACTGTTCTCATTACAGAGTTAATAAACAATGGGTCGACTCGAACAGAACCGAACTCCAAACTTCACCAGCTCTTCAACACTTCAAATACCCCCCACCCCACCCCCACCCTTTAAAAAATAAAACAATTCTTGATCATGGTCAAGGTGTATTCACCGTCCCATCAATTTCACCGCATAACCTCGTAGCTCTTTAATGTCCTCCGTTAGTGAATCACGTATAGTTTGATTCACGAAAGAACTATGAAAAAAAAATCATTGTAAACAGAAGCCTGTCACAGGTGGTGCCGGAACAACTGATGAACATTTTTGTGTTTGTTTTAGGCATCGCTTCATCGTTTCACAGGGTCAATTTCAGGCTAACATTGCGTGAAGATTGGGGGAAACAAAAAATCTATTCACAATCGCACGCACACACACACACACACACGCCGTCACACACACATACACATAACACAAAGCCATTCATCAGTGGCGGTCCTATATTTTTGGAGGCTCTGATTGAACTGTTATGGGGCCCGTTCGCAACCAGCAACAGTAGTTTCTTCAGGGCCTCTCCGGGATTAGCATTAGTTTCATAGCAGATCCGCCACTGCCATTCACACACACACACACACACACACACACATGCAAAACTTAAGATGGATAAACGGTACATAAATTTGCCATTTTCTGGTTAATGCAGATCCATGGCATTTTTTTTGCTCCCATTAAAACCTGTGCATTTCTGGCCTTGGATCATCAGGCAAAGGTTTCTACCCATGCACATTATAATGACTGAACCTTCATGAATAGTGGTTTCACTGATTCAGTGATCACGTGCGACAGGTGTGATATCTGTGGCCTGTTATCTTTTTTTTTATTCATGCAGAGTGAAGCATAGTATGATACAGTGATGCAGCCAACATCCTGGGTTGAAAACATACAGTTTAGTTTGTATTGAGAGAGAGAGAGAGAGAGAGAGAGAGAGGGAGAGAGAGAGAGAGAGAGAGAGAGAGGGAGAGAGAGGGAGAGAGAGAGAGAGAGAGAGAGAGGAAGAGAGAGAGAGAGAGAGGAAGAGAGAGAGAGAGAGAGAGAGAGAGAGAGAGAGAGAGAGAGAGAGAGAGAGAGAGAGAGGGAGAGAGGGGGAGAGAGAGAGAGAGAGGGAGAGAGAGAGGAGAGGAGAGAGTGAGAGAGAGAGAGGGAGAGAGAGAGAGAGAGAGAGGGAGAGAGAGAGAGAGAGGAGAGAGAGAGAGAGAGAGAGAGAGAGAGAGAGAGAGAGAGAGAGGGAGAGAGGAGAGAGAGAGAGGGAGAGAAGGGAGAGAGAGAGAGAGAGAGAGAGAGAGAGAGAGAGAGAGAGAGAGAGAGAGAGAGAGAGAGAGAGAGAGAGATATATCTTGTTATTTGAAAGAAAACATGCTTAACCTCTGAATAAAAAGGAATTACTTCATTGATCCTCTTAAATGTCTAAACATAGTCTCTACACTGAAATTTGGTTATCGAAATTTTTTGGGGGGAAAAAGGGGTGGAGGTGGGTGGGTTTGAATAATCAGAAGAAAATTCGTGTGTATGCAACATAGCCTACACCACAACAGGTTCTGTGACCATTGTTCCTGTCCTCACCAACATCATATCCCATCGTTACCACCGCCAATATTATCATCATCAACACCATCATCACCCCTTTTTTCTCGAAAGTCTTTCCCTCTTCCCCCCCCTTTCCACCCCCCACCCCCCGCTCCCTACCATCTCGGCCCTCATTTCGTCACGCCAGGTCTATACCACACCAAGGCTGAAGGCGCCAAATGCCAGCTGAATGGCCTGCATCAAGTTTGGCAGTGTGTAACAAACAACCTGGTCCGTTTGGGATTTTTTTCCCCCCTCACTGCTAAACAAGTGCTGGGCGCCACAGAAAATGCATAATTAATTAATAATTACTTGATGTTTTTTTGTTGAACGGGCATAAATTTTATTCTATGAATACGGAAGAAAAAGAATAATAAATACTGAGTGCTTTATTTTATATTGTTATTATTATTATTGTTATTATTTTTTAATCACTGTATCCACTGATGGTGATATGGCTATAGTGTGATATAATACTGTTGTTGTTGATGTTGTTGTGGTATTAATTTGTTTGTTTGTTTTTGTTTTTTGCTGGTCCCTTGTTAATTTCGTCAACGTTGGGTAATTTTCCATATCCCAGCGGAGTTCTCCTTCCTTCTTCTTTTTTCCCTATAGTCTTGTAGTCTCCGACCGCCTGGAGCGGGTACGTGTGGACAAGTGATTTTTTCTAGGCCAAGTCTCTAGGTTGCAGTGCTGCTGTGGTCTGGAATAAAGCCGCATACGTCAAAAATGAACCATAATGCAACGGACGCTAAAACCATTTGGCTTTGCGATCCACTTCATTCTTTGATAATTTTCCATTTCGTGATGCCAAAAAAAAGAACTGTTATAATTAATTGTACAGTTATCTTCCAGATAAAATGACAGAACACAATTCGTTTTATAAACTGATGTAAAGAAGTGAATTTAATCCATATTGGCATAATTTAGTACAGGTTCTTTTTCGGTAAGATGACACAGTGGAGTTACATCTTCTCTCATTTATATTCTTTCTTTTGTCTCCTTATCTTTCATCAGTTATCTCCTCCCCGGTATAATTATTTTGTTTATTTTCTTTTCGATTAACACTTGACCGGCGGAATTATTTGAATAATAATAAACTCGTATAATTATTGAATTCAGAGATAACAATCTTTCCCTCTTATTTGCAGCTATCCAGATGGCACAACGACCTGGTGACGGCTTTCTGGAGCCAGGGAACAGGTGTTTTAAAACGAAACAAAACAAAAGAAAAGATTGATACACAGAGGATCCTACTTGGAACATTTCTCTCCTGGGCTTGCTATATCAAAGCTGGCTTGATGTGTACCGTCATAGCCGATTCAGGAGATGCGCCATTTAAAGAACGAAACCCGCATATGAATCAACCTGTCGCTGTACATAAATACATCAAGAGAAAATAGTGCTTTTTTTTTTTCATGTTCTTTGATGAAGCAAAAAGCTTGATGACTGTATGGTCAGAAAACTGAAATTTGTTGTGGTCCTAAGTGCAACTAGACTACTCTACACGTATGTCTATTAACATGAGAACTGCTCCTCCGACATTAACGCAAAGCGGGGGGGGGGGGGATCATTGAAAAATGACATGGCATCCTCTTGGGCCAGCTCGGAGGGGAAATGGAGGAAATCCTCTCTCCATTGGTCAGAAGGATGGATAGCCAGAGAGGAACATGACACAGCCAACTAGCCGGCCAGAGTCACTTTGCACGTTTGGTTAATATGAAAAGGATTATCATTATCGTACCGGCCTGACGAGCCTCACCCACTATAACTCTAGACCAGCTTCTGACATTGATTCTTCGGACATATCAGTCTTGATCGACCCTGACCTAAGACAATGCATCATTACAGACCTTACAAATCTGCAGCATAAACTGGATCACTGATATAATCATGTCAACTTGACAGAGCGGAAGCCGCTGCTGATGAAAATATTCGTGTTTACTATGTAAAATTTCACTTAGGCCATGACAATTGTGAAATAAACCGTCCTGACTGTAAACAGGCAAGTTTTTGTCTAGCAAGGCGTCGCTTCAGTGCGAGATGTCATAATTTCCTCATGAGTGACGAGGGAGCTAATCACGTCCTGCATTGCACCAACGAAGGGAAATCAATAATATTTTTGCTTTTGTTTCTGTTTTATTATCATCGTGCTTAAATTTTGCCACTAAAATTATAACACAGGCCATCATGCGATGCTCAGTCGCCATTTTAAGTAAAAATACTTTGAGAAAAAAATAGTGGTAAGTGCAAGTTCTATGGGGTCAATGAAGACTAATCTTCTGACACTGCTATGTTTCATGTACGTCACTGAAGTTGCCATACAGACCAACATGCGATGATCCCCGGATACTTTAGGTAAAAAATAATTTTAAAATTCTTAGAACAGCAAATTCTTCGACGATTGCGGAAACGAACCCATGTTTAATTAAAAAGCATGTTTATCTTAAATAGGATGAGTAAAACGGCTCTCGCCTTTGTCGAAACGTGTTTGTCTATGTAGGCTTAGTATATTATGTCAAACTTATTTGTCTTTGTGTTATTATTGAAGAAAAGAAAGAAAAAATAATAATTCCCAGAGCAAGTTGAGTAAATGCGTTATTGGACATTCCTGGACTAACCCCATAATCTCAGCAGCTCCTACAAAGAACACCAGCTAATCCCTTAACTGCCAATGTCAGTAACATTGGTACTTTTAGATATGTTACCTGCAGTTATTTGAAACAGTGAATGTGAATCTGGCTGGTACAAATCCGATCAGTTGTGTAAGTAATTGTCATCCACATTTCACAATTTTACATTCGACAGTACAAAGAAATTAGCAACCAAACAGTTCCAGCACTGAAAGGATTAAATCAATCTTCACAGAAAATGTAAGGAATAGTTTACAAACAAAATGCCATTTTTTTTCTGCTACTCTTCGTGATGAACTGAATTTGAAATGTTCCACCAATATGGAATATATACTTAATAATAGAATCCCTGGCACCTTTTTATTAACCCGATGTAACAACATGGAAGTCTACAAGGCCGCCCTTCGGTCTTAGGTTACTGACCAAAGGCAGGGCCTTTTTTTCTCATGTCAAGATTAGATGTTTTTCTGCATGATTATGCAATCACGATCATACTGTATTCATGCTAACCAAACAACACCTTGAAACGTTCACCGACCTTGTATAGGAAAGAAAGTGTGACAGTGGAAAATGAATATCTTGATTGGTTGAATTTAAAGTGATTGCGTCTTGACGACAATGATCAATGAAAAATGTACAAAATTTGAAAAATATACGATTGCTACTAAGAGAGAAAAGCGCCCTACAATGCTGTAAAAAATTCTCCTTTAATTAATAGAGAGGAGATATCGCCTCATAATTAATTTAATGATCTGCTTTCAGAAGTTCTGTCTCAATCTCTCGTCATCTTTCTGTACATTTGATCGTATTCTTAAAGAAAACTTGTCTTCCATTGGCTTATGTAATTGGCACCATCAAACACGGTCACTCTTTAGACAGATTCTGAAGCAGTGTGTTCCAGCTATCTCTGACCACCTATCTCCCTTCCCAGCCCCCTTCAAATACAATAAATATAATGATCTTTGCGAGAAACTGCATGATAAATTTTGTGTGGCAGTAAAAGTTTATAACATCCCGTATGTATTTAAATGAGATGTTTTGTGACTGTTTCCGGTCGATAGTTATGATAGCAACGGATGGACCTCTCCACACTGACAGAGAAACAATAGAGCCTCTATCAGGTGTCGGTTTCACCGGTAACTTATCCTTTAGATTGAGCTGAAGGTAAATGTCGCATCCGTTTATTACAATGCAAATTGCATTGAACTGAGCCCAATCGTACTTGTTACTGCTAGTCTTCCTTACTCAGACAAGTTCCGTGGTAAAATTTGTCGGATGGGCTCACTCAAAGTAGAAAGCTTTAATAGGGATAGTTGATCGACGCATTCAAATGGGTCACGGTTTTCTGCGTTTATTCATTTCATGAAGTGTTTGACTGTTGAAAACTTATTTTGAATTTGCATTCATATTGAGCAACATTCGAATGCGGGGTGTAATAAACTGAGAAGGGGAAATATAACAAAAAAGGCAACAAAGCATCCATCATTTTATTCTGGATAATATAAGAATATACTCGCAATGTTTCTTTGATTCATTTGTGACAAGAATATCTGGTTGAAGTCATCATACTTTCTCAACCTGGAGTTCGCTACAATTGAAATAGGAGGTTATAAATTAAATATTAGTGATCTTTTTTCGTTTAACCATTTGAATGGGAGATTGTGAATATGAATGATCTGACTGAGTTTTCTCTTCCATGATCTCCATGAATAATCTTTTATTTCTCCTCAAACCAAAATAACGGTGATCATTTATTTTTCTCAACCAAATGCCAGTTAGCAAGAAAGACGAATGTCGTAAGAAGTTCAATTTTATCATGTTTTGTTTCAGAATAATTCTTCGAAAGTGATGACAGGTAGCTTAGAGATTGTGTGTAAGAATCATGATGGATATGAGATAACTGTACACACAACACTGTGGGCGGTGTAAGATTAACAGAACGGACGATATTCAATTAAAGAAAAATGGTGACTGAGTATTACATGATGGTCTGTATCGTAAGTTTTAAAGGTCGTCTTTAAACCGGCCTCACAACTGTCCTAGGGTCTGCATATTTGTGTTTCGTCCAGTATTTAGTCAAAATATTCATATAAATATATTATCATCAGGCAATATTTAGTTAGCAGAAAAGCTGATCCCATACCTAGCACATGTGATGAATGGTTTGGGGGTTTTTGACATTTTTCCTCATACATCAAACAATAAGCAAAATTTGGACGTGTATGGTAAGCTCAGGTAAGGTCATACACATATTTATTACCATCGTTAAACCAATTTTATGCATGACACAAACTGTTCAGGCGCGATATTTTTTATAACACTCTGTAAACTTTGTTATGTGTTCTGTACAAAATTTAATGTTAACAAACACCCAGCATGTGGCTTACATTAAACTCTGTGCATTCGATTCAGTTACTAAAAACTTCCTCTAATCAACGTACAATGAGATTAGAAAAAGAAAATAGGCACAATTCAGCTCGTTGAAAGTCTGAACAACATCCGAATGCGGGTGTTAACACAAACGTTAACACATGCCCAAAAATGTGTATATCGAATGTGTAATTTCGAATGTATATAGAATTACCTCTACCCGCCAACCCAATTCACTTTGCAGAAAATTGTTGAAATATTCACTATGCTCCACGTTCATTGGTTAGTTATCGCTACAGCCTAGAGTGTGGCATTCTGTGGAGGATAATCATTTTCGAGGGGGAGAATGCTTGTGTATTTTTTTTTATTTGACTCAGTGACCGGTGTGTAATTTTCAATACACCTCTGAGGGCGGTCAATTTGCTTAGCGGGCTGTGGGTTTGCTTATGTCTGGTGTAAACGTTCAGCAAAGAAAAAGATCTGCGGTGATGTTGAATGAAGCCGAAACCATTATCAAATCCCTCCACCTGACACCCACACCTCCCCCGCAAAACAAACAAACAAACACACACAAAGAACAAAACAAGCGAAATCAAATCAAAGCAAAAGCAAAACAAAACAAAACAAACTGATCTAAAACCACTGAATATTATGATAACTTAAAAAAAAATTTAAAATAAAATGAAAAAGAAGCATCTTCTTTTGAGAGAAGACAGAAAGATTTTGTGATAAATTTACAACATTATCAAGTAAATATATTTGGACTATTGTATGACATCATAATAATGATAAAAAAAAGAAATAATAATAATGATGAAGATGATGATAATGACGATGATAAAGAGGATTATAATAATGGTAATAAAAACAAAAATAAGCAGCGAAACTTTTACGATGTCAAATGAAACAAACCACGAGTAGTTATAGCCACCCCCCGCGGGGGCGGACTGGATCAGTTGTGCTACAAGTGCACTTCAGAAACAGATGTTTTATTAATATGTGTAAACAGATAAACCTGTTTCTAATGTGTTGTCCAACATGATGTTTCCGGTGTTAAGTGCACTTCCTGTTGCCATTTTATTTTTTCATTAATTAATGCAGAGGATTCCCCGGGGCGTATTTTAATTAAGATGCAAAGTGATCAGATAATCGAGAGGTAAAAAGATGGACAATAATAAAGTTCCATTGAAAACTCACAGCGAGGATCACTATTTACACTCTTTGATGACGCAGAACGGAAAAGATTCGCAGACCGAGCTGACGGCCAGGCTGAAAAGCCCTTGTAACTAATCACACTGTAGTGAAGCTATCGTGGAAATGGCTGATTCTCTGTTCATCGTTACGGCTGAACGGTGGTAAAAAAAAATTAAAAAATCCCACCAACATTTCCAACGTTTCCCCTTATCATGTACGAGGAACAAAATCTGGGAGAAAATCTTTATTTACAAAATTCACACTTTTGAGAAATCATTCAAATTTATTTTTAAAGAAATGAATGAACGCCATTCACTCCGTATGATATCCGGTACAGTGTGGTGTTCGCTATACAAACTGTCCAGTATGCAGATTGTAGCCACTTCATGGCCAAGAGGCGCCTCGAATGCTGACGGCCTGCGTAAGGCTTTAACCCACAGCGGGAATACTAAGAGACTGCATCTCAAAACAAACAAACAAAAAAAAGCAAATAAAAACAAAGAAGAACTACGGGAATGGGCATGTTCGTGCAGATACACATATATACCACCCAGAACTGAATCCCGGGCAAAGCCGGACACCTCAGCTGGTAATAACAAGAAAAAACAACAACAGGAAAAAGACCCAATTTCCACTTGCCGCTGGGCAGAATGGGCTGGAGATGCCTCGGTCGTGCCAAGTTTTTTTTTGTTTTTGTGTAATCTATAAAACCATATGAAATTGACATGCTGCTTAAACAAACAGTTTGGAGTTGTGTACACGCGCACCAAGAGAAAAAAAAACCCATCAGTCCAAATAAATCACCATTGCACACTAATCTAGTATTGTCTTTGGGGTATCTCGCCAGTTGTGAGTCTCGTTTCATATAGAGGGAAAAGGCAGCATTAACTGAGCCAGATAATTAGAAAAGGTATTATCATTTTATCAGTTAGGAACATGTGGGCAAGTGTGTGTTTCGGCGCAATTGTCTATACATTCGTGCGGTATGGGTGCGGCTATATGGCTTATACCTGCGTCACCCAAAAGCAAGAATTTGAAGTAACAGACAAAACAGAAGGCGACATCAGACTAACAAGACGACGTCGGAGATAACACCAGCAGCAGCATCGATAAGTTTAAGATAACGTCATGGCCTGATTATTTATTAAAATTTATTTGTTTATTTAAGTATTTATGTATTTTCTTATTCATTTATCCACTTATTTATTTATTTGCTTGTTAATCTATTTGTTTATTTATTTGTTAATTAATTAATTCATTCATTTTATTTATTTTGTATAGCTCAAAAGACTGGGCCAAATATTGTAGATCTAGCTGTGTTAGTGCAATCCTACTTTTTGTCTACAATCAGATTAAGTTTTCACTGCAAAACAACAACAACTGATTGTTAATAAAAGTGACTAATTTAAATTTATAGACAGAACAATCTATTATGCGTAAATTTTTTTTTACCTGGCTTAACTTTACATGAGCTGAAAGAACAACGTCCTATTCCTGACCAACTAAGTCTGAAAGAGAATGATGCGCTTTTTGAACATCTCTTTAGACACTGGAATTTCAATGATCGAAGAATCAGTTGGGGATAAAACTATCAGAATTTGATGCCCGAGAGTTGAAGATATATAAAATTCCGAATTTCATACCATAGAGTCGAAGTTAAAACTGGCTTTAACTGTAGTGAGTTTGACAAAGGTATAAACAAAGTGGACATTAGACAAGTTCATGTCCCAGGAGATGACAATGCAAAACTTCCAGAGCTCGTTTTCTACACTCCATATGTCACATGCATCTCATTAACATAAGAACTGCTCACTTGCTAATGCTTTGATAGACTTGTCTGGAATTGTGAGTGGTAACAAAGACTGGGAGAAATTCAGATCATAAGAGTATCACTCTAACCTTAACAATTTCTGGGTTTTTTTTTTGTGGTCTCATTAATCTAAACTCAAAACAGGATGTGTTTATCTGTTAATCTTGGTGGTAAATGTAACAAATACATGATGTTGTCGCCCCCAAGCTCTTTGAACACTGTGAAACAATATAAGGTTTTCTTGGGAAAGTGTGTCTCCTGCCAGATAAATAGGAAAATGGCATTTGGAATTCGAGAGCGAGTCGCTTACAACATTGTTGTCTGGGCAGAGTTCAAAGTCATAAAATGCCCATATCGTCACATTTTTGGTCCGTTTTTTTTTTTAACGTGTCTGTACGGTTCATGCGCTGAAATAATATTATGGATGACTGAATGTCCCCACATATTATGAATAGAATAATCATGGAGCATCGACACATTTTATCAATGGACCCCTCACAATTCGTTAGTTCTGAAAACAAAACAAAAATACGAAAACGACAGAAAACAGCAAAAGAAAAGGAAGGAAACACACATGCACACGTCGCTAGTTGGCTCTGAACATGACAGAAAAAAAGACAGGTTGTATTTGACGAGCGTGGAGCCCCAGCCAGTTACAATGCGTGCGACATTTGCAGCCCTGGCAATTTCCCAATGTTGCAATCTTTGTTTGGTGTCCATCAAATGTTAACACATGTGTGACTGAGCTGAAGGTGAGTAAATAAATTTGTACACAATCAACACCTCCTAGGTATTGTTTATTTGTACATTCCAGTCTAAAAGTAAAAAATAACGTACAGATTTCTTATGTCGAATTCTAGAATTCTAGCTTTCTTCGCTCTTTATGCCAAACCATATGGCTTCTGAACAACTGTCCCCTGTCTACTTTTGGGATACTATAACATTTCGACAAAATTACCTATTTATTTCAGTGTTGCTGTAATTTAGGTTAGACACCACAGTTTGGCTGGTACTAACATGCCGACAATTAAGAAGCCTAGACCGTGCAAAATTTAGAACAAAGGGCTTTACCATACATCTAATCTGAAGGACAAATGATAAATCAAACGATAATGTAGACATTCCTAAAGCACTTTTTTTTTAAAAACTGAACTGAAAAAAAAAAAATCACAATTGTGAACATTTTATTGAAATGACTCACACACGTCTCCAATTTCCTACAGCTGTAGGATTGACGAAACTCGACATTTACTCATCAATTGTGGCAGTGTAAATTATATTAACTGATAGAGAAATGTGATTAGCCCAGTGAATTTATTACTCTCATATTTTGAAACCCTTAAAAGGGGAATCAGCATTTCCGAGGCGCAAATACTTTTCTTTGGATTCCAGCGCTTTCATCAGAAAAGTTGCGGTTTGAATTTGAGTTTGAGTTTGGAGAACGTACATCAGCACCACCACAAACCTTCACATTGTGCTAGGAAAAATCAAGACAATAGTCAGAATATTACAGAACAAGAAGAGACGACTTATCTAATGTAATATATATATGGCCTTTAGCGTCTTTACAGACGGTCTTAGCAGCTAGAATATTCACTTTCACTTTGACTGACAGCTTCTCTCGTGGCTTATTCTACCAATGTTTGACCCGAGAGTGCGATGGCAGTGATTGCAGGTCAGTCTTTTGGGTTCACTTTGGCGAGTGTTTTCATTCCGCCTCTGTCGTTTTGTCAGGTATGTTTCTTTTGCCTTGAAGTCTATTGCGAGCGTGCCACTGCGCAATTTTTGTCTCCATCTGCTTCGATCACTTGCAAGGTTCTCCCATTCATTGGGGTCGATGTTGAATGCTTTCATCGTGACCTTGCAAGTGTCTTTGAATCGCAGATGTGGCCTACCTCTGGGTCGGTTGCCAGTAGCAAGTTCCCCGTAGAGAATTTGTCTGGGGATGCGATCATTTTCCATACGGTGGAGATGTCCAAGCCACCGCAGTCTTTTTTTGCCTAGGAGAGCCTGAGTTGATGGAATGTTGGCTCGGCTCAGAACTTCGATATTTGAGATCCTGTCTTGCCACTTGATCTTGAGAATTTTGCGTAGGCAGCGCAGGTGGAAGGAGTTGAGGGATCTTTCATGTTTGGAGTAGGTGGTCCATGTCTCTGAGCCATACAGCAGGGTGCTTAGGACGCAAGTTTGGTACACGAGTACCTTTGTTTTGATGGTCAGCTTGCTATTGTTCCACACCCTTTTTGAGAGTTTGCCAAAAGCTGTGGCCGCCTTCCCTATTCTGGCATTTATTTCAGTTGTTATGTCTGTGCTACCACTGATGGTTGAGCCTAGGTAGCAGAATTTTCCCACTTGCTCCAGAGGAGAGCCATTCAGCATGATTGGGTTGGAGTTTCTCAAGCCTTGTGTCAAAACTACAGTTTTTGAGACACTGATCTTTAGCATGAATTTGTCACAGGCTTTGGCAAGGCTATTGATGAGAGCCTGGAGCGTGGTTTCATCGTGGGCCACGATTGCAGCATCATCTGCGAAGAGGAGCTCTTGTAACATAATATGCTCTGTACGAGATTTTGCTTTTAGTCTGGCAACATTAAAAATGGAGCCGTCCACTCTGGTGTTAATAAGTACTCCACCTGAACATTGACCAAAGGCATTCTTGAGTAGGGCTGCAAAATATATACCAAATAAGGTAGGAGCAAGAACACATCCCTGCTTCACACCGCTGTTTACAGCAAATGAATTGGATGTGCAGCCCTCAAAGTTGACACATGCCCTCATGTCAGTGTGGAAGGATGCAATAAGTTTTAGCAATGTTGGTGGACAGCCTATGGATTTAAGGACTGCATACAGGCCAGATCGGCTTACGGTGTCGAAAGCCTTTGTTAGGTCCACAAAGCATGTTATAAGCGGCCTGTTTTGTTCTTTACATTTTTCTTGGATTTGCCGAAGTGCAAATATCATGTCAATAGTTGATCGTTTGCTTCGAAAGCCACATTGTGTTTCTGGTAAGACTTTTTCCGCCAGTTGTTGAAGGCGGCAGAGGATGACGCGAGCAAAAGCCTTTCCAGTAATGCTGAGGAGGGATATGCCTCGATAGTTGTTGCAGTCGCCTTTGTCTCCTTTGTTCTTGTAAAGTGTGACAATTTTGGCGTCTCTCATATCATGTGGTATCACGCCTTCTTTCCAACACTGCAGTAACAGATTATACAGGTGTGGTAATAGTGGGCCTTTTAGGTCTTTTAATACCTCTGCAGGAATGTTGTCACTTCCTGTGGCTTTTCCAGCAGACAGGTGGTCGATTGCATTGGAAAGCTCGACCAAGGAAGGTTCAGCGTCAAGTTCGGCCATTATTGGCAGTTTTTGGAGGTGTTCCTCAAAATCTGGTGGAATATTTTTCTCAGTTGAATACAACAGAGAGTAATGCTCTACCCACCTATTCAGTTGTTCATTTTTATCTGTGATGGGTTCACCATTTACAGACTTAAGTGGGGCGCTTTTGGTGATGATTGGCCCAAGGGCTACTTTCATCTGACTAATCTGTAATATGACATTGTAATAAATGGCTTGTATAGCGTTCACATCCACAAAGAATGATGTGCTCTAAAGCGCTGAACTAAAATTAGAAACAGGATCAACATATTAAGATTTTCATCTTGCGTCCACTGATACACATTAACACAATTTAACACAACGTAATCTACTCTAATTCTCAAACATCTGAGACCAAAAGGGACAGCATTCAGTTTCACAGTTAACAGACCTAGACAATTCTGGTTTGAGTCTATTTTTACATATGATGATGCTCTCACTTTTCTTGGTGTCAACGCTAACATAATATAAGGCTGTTCCACAATTTCGGCCCACCATAAGAAAAAGCCTTTTCATTGACTGTAAGTGTCTCAAGGAGTTTCGCTCCCCCCGATCGTAAAGAGCCTGATGGTTGGCATGATTCCGTTAGCTCTGAATGGAGACCCTACAGATTGAAGCGCCCGCCAACCATCAGCCTTCAGGGTGCTTTGGTGGAAGATCAATTTTTGAGTGTAGTTGGTATACATCTTCATTCATTAATGCATAAACGATAGTGAATTTGATTTATTCAGCTAATTTTGCGTACTCGACACACAATGAATATTGGCGTTAGTGTGTTCAAAGTACAGAGTATCTTGCCAGGAAAACAGACGAAATTTATTCTTTTACGTTCGACTGGTTCTTGTGTTCTTTATACCAAAGATGCTAAGATTGATAAGATCAGACACTCCCTTCTTCGGGCCTGTTAACAATACCTTTTACATCCGGTCCCGGGCACCGCCCACTCTCGGCGCACAGGGCCAGCGCTTCGTACAATGGATTTGCATAGAACATAAGACACAACACCGATCGGTTTCGCTTCCAGAGGCAGTTTCACCGTCAAAATATTTTTAAAATATGTGAATTTTTCTATAAAGCAAAGCAAAAAAGTGCTGATGAAGGAAGGAAAAAGAGACGGAAACAGAATTTTTCACGAGATGGCTTGGGCATAGATCTAATAATGTGCGTGCGGCTTTCCTGGCCTCTCTCGCGACAAGTTATTTTTAGCCTACCTTGGCAGTTGGAAATCGTAAAGAGCAGGCCGAACAGGCCGCTGCCCGGGCAAAATTGAAATTGAAATTAATAGATTAAAATTTATCCCTATCACCCCCCATATCACCAACGAAAATTTATAATTCATAATTAAATAAATATTATATAATATATATTCAAATAATATTATAGTACTTTAGAATACAAGTTGTGAACTTTTGTGAGTTGTGAATTGCGCCTAACAGGCTGCGTTACAATTTGCTCTGAGACAGAGAGAGATAGAGAGAGTGAGAGAAAGAAAGAGAGAGTGAGAGAGATGCAAATCAAGAGAACAAGACTTTCTGTAAAGCGCCTAGAGCAAACTCGTTTGGATTAGGCGCTATATAAATGATCTTCATTATTATCATTATTATTATTACCGACAACGCTTGGGACTCGCCTGCTAGCGATTGTACTGCTGTGCGTCTTTGATGCTACGGTTGATGTGGTTCTCCACGGTGGTGTATTTTTCGTGAATTTGGAGAAGAAAAAGAAGAAGAGGAAGAACGAGAAGAAGGAAAATTCAAGGTTAATCTGTTATTGTTATAGGCAAGTTCTTAAACGTTTTCAAAACGTTTCATAGTGCCCGCTGTTGTTTACTTTCTTACTTGTATTTGCCACTGGGAGACAGGACGCGCGAGTTACATCATGAACAGAAAATCCAGCCACGGTCCCATGTTATTCTAAAAATAGACTAGCTCTATCTTGGGTATGATGGTAAATTAATAAAACGATTGTGACATTCTACCACATTTAAAAAGGAAAAAAGTTTGCCAGAGGTTTCCTGCAACGAACTACTTTATGAGTACAAAGTAAGCGACTTCCAGAAAGGTATACAGTGAGAGCTGAACACTGAACAAAACACGACATTTTCTTTATTCAGCTTTGTAAAAATTGCCGTTCACATCTCTCACGCTTACGCCACAAGGTGACGCTGCCAAACCCGTGCACGCGAAAACCCCGAACTGTCCAATCTTAACATTTATAGTATCTTTGTTTATACTGAAGGTATAGATTTGGTTGTTTGAGTCTTTGAAGTGAGGTAGATCTGAATATCCAATAGTTTCATTGTTATTTTCAGGTGATGTGTACGTATGAAAGTAAATATCTTCTCATATTGTGGACTTGTCTAAGCAATTCCATAGCAATACTGAAATCGTGAATTAGTAATCTTCTGCTCATGCGATCTTCCCTTCCCCCACCACGAAGTTTGTATTATTAAAGTAAGAAAAAATAGTTTGGAAGTTCAGAAAATTATGATATGTGTGGTAATGTTTCTGTTCGAAAGAAAAAGATTTAAATAAAATGTATTTCTAAAAGTGATTTTCTTTTTTGGTGTGCAAAAGCCAGCTGATGCAAGTAACCTGCGTGGCGACATACTTTTTTTTTTTCTTTCATTTTGAGGAGGAAGATGTAGTCATACATTGGGTTACTTTGATACAGAAAAAAAAAATATATGAAAAAATCTCAGCTAAATAAGATCCAAGCACCTATCAGGAA
This sequence comes from Onchidella celtica, assembly GCA_963931925.1. Taxonomy (NCBI): domain Eukaryota; kingdom Metazoa; phylum Mollusca; class Gastropoda; order Systellommatophora; family Onchidiidae; genus Onchidella; species Onchidella celtica. The sequence goes on along the minus strand of OZ007571.1, from coordinate 34,223,394 downwards.
GAAACAGTTTGTCACTGGAACAGTTTCAGGAAGAGCCATTGACTTTCGAAGGGTTTGATGTTGTTGTTATTTTAAATCTGATCGACATTCAATAAGATGAAACAACTGATATATGCAGGGCATTTACTTGGGTTCATGTTCTCTTTAAAAAAAAAAACAAAAAAAAACAGCAGCTGATTGAAGGGGTTAACTGCCGGACGCAAGCTGGAGACTGAGTAATAATTACGTAGGATCTCTCTTAAAGTCTATTCGATTTGAGAAATACGAAGTCAAATGACCAAAGTAAGGCAAGCCATTTGACCATACGAAGACCTGTTGTCCACAGTGAAAAGAAGGAAAATGAGATAGTAGGGTCATGTAGCAAGATCAACAGGACTTGCCAGACCGATTCTACAAGGAACAGTGCAAGGAGGCAGAAGGAGAGGAAGGCAAAGAAAGAGATTGGGGGGGGGGGGTGTGGGGGGGGGGACGACATCAGTGAATGGACTGGCCTCACATTCAGCAACTGCCTTACAGCATCTGAGAACCGGGAGGAATGGAGGAAGCTGGTTGCGAAGTCTTCTGTGACGCCACAACTGTTTTCTAAGACTCCGGGATAGAGAAAGCGAGAGAGAGAGAGAAGTCAGGTGGACCTACATAATGTCTGCCTCAAGATGCAAATCATTGAAAATTTAACTTGTTGGCTCTGCATGATTAATATTTATTGTCTTGCAGAGAGAATGGGAAAGATGATTAAAATGTAGAATAAAAACTGGTGACATGAAATAAATACTTTCATGGCCGATCATGTCAAACGTCTGATCACCCCCAGATATACCAAAAGGACTGCAAAAATTGTTCTCAGTCAGCTAGTAGCAAAGATACCAGATACGATATTATAGTCTTTGCTAGTACCGGTAGTAAGTTACTGAAACACTGCTCTTGAACTTCCATCTTCGGTTATACTATGTTCGTAGTTCTGAGATGCATTCTTCAAATTCACATTTACTCAAGTTCTTAATGTACAGTTATTACTCACATAATTTGCCATTAAATAATCGTTAGAAGTACCAGTTAGAATGCTGGAGAGCTCTTCTACTTCACACTGGCAAGCACAAATTATAAAAGCTGTTGGGCGCCACGGATACTGTCTGAGTGTGCATTATGCATACCGTAAATGGTCAACATAAACTTCCTTATCATGTATTATGGAACGCTCGTTTATCATATGTCATTTTATGTCTACCTAACTGCCATGAAACGTGACGCATTGTCTGTCAAAAGGCTTTAGCATTCGCGCACGTGGAAGATTCTGATTGTATGAATTTAGCAGAGTAACAAACCTCAAACTCGAGATTTCTAACCATCGACGCGTGCCGGCAATTCAACCCATTTTGTTTGAGCACTAATTTGTAGCAACTTCATAGAAAGCCGCATCTTTCCCCCCGTCTGCTTTTTTATATTTCATTTTCATTTTTTATTTCGAATGATGATATTTATACCATATTGTCACCCTCATAGAGCGTAATGCCACATAGTGCGTGTGTTGAAACATACGGGTAGAACACTCTATGAAGTAATCCCATGTGACGCGTTCGTAGCTTTGTTCCGTAATTAGATCAATTTTACCACATGGAGTCGTGTTTTAATGTATGATACATGCACTAATGATCGTGTTTGTGTTCATTTCCAGCTTTGTGCGGGAGATGCACTCTTCCCTGCCGTTTTTATCTCAGCTTTCTGTAGGTCTCGGCGACCCATCTATCTATCTATCTATCTATCTATCTATCTATCTATCTATCTATCTATCTATCTATCTATCTATCTATCTATCTATCTATCTATTTATCTATCTATCTATCTATCTATCTATCTATCTATCTATCTATCTATCTATCTATCTATCTATCTATCTATCTATCTATCTATCTATCTATCTATCTATCACTCTTTTTATACGTCTATCTGCCTGTTTGTTTGTCTTGTCTGTAAGTCTGTCTACCCATGGCTCGATCCACCGGTCAGTCCATCCGTCTTTGTCTCTCTGATGTATCCTCGTATCTAAGTTTTGCTCTTTCGGCCTACTACCGCTATTTCTCCAACCACGATTACCATTCCTTTTTACCCCCCCCCCCCCCTTTCCCCTAATCTTTCGTACTTTCTCTACAGACCTTCTGTCAGCGATTGGTAAAACATTTATAATTTGATCACAGAACAAATTGGTGATTTTGTCCGCCCTTCGTTTATCATAAAGCGCAATTGTGAGGACTCGCAGATTTCTAGAGATCTAGTCACACAAAACTTATTTTATTTTTGTTATTACTCTTCGATAAATTATGTCAAATCGTTCGCTGGGACCACTGAAAAGGCTTGGAAACGCATTCACGAGTATAATAATTTTCTATATAAGTAAGTAAATGTATTTAAGAGTCGCACTTGACTTCATCCAACCTTAAATACGTTTTCTAGCTTCTCCCCGCCTCCATGTCCTCTGATTGTATACAATTTCATATCAAGTCCACAGTATGACTAGCTCGATATTGGTGTATATTGGATCTTGGACTTCAGAATATATAGACTTCAGGGAAACATTTTATTCAAAATAAGTAATAATACCAGTAAAAAAATAGTATTGTACCGCTTCATCCACAATTACAGGCTCTAAGCGGCTTATATAGGATAAAATAAAATAAATTTTTAAAAAAAACAGGGGGGGGGGCTGGGGGGTAGGGAGGGGAAGAAAACACCATTCAATATCCAACAAAGACTTGTTTTTTTTTTTTTTTTTTAAGTTTCTCATTCAAGTACAAGAGGAAAGATGCAGATCTTGTGAAACTTGATAAATATTACGCTAATAAAATGGTGTACCTTTAATTTATTCATACCCTTGATAATTATGATTAGTAAAGCTGGCTTTCGTTTTAATACTACAAACTACTAAGTAGGCATGTAAAAATACACCGACAAATGCAATAACCGCATAAACGTGTCTAAGTTCAATCAAATCCTCCTGGGTATAAACTTCATGCCTTGGAGACTTTAATTTGTTGTTTTTCAATTTTTTTTTGGACGGAAAGAAAGGAATATGAAATTAAATATTTGATAAGAATATTCTGAATTCTGGGCTGACAATCTATGAAATCACTGTCGTAAAAGTTTCTGAAGTTTTGTGAGTTTTTGAAAAAGACATAATTTTGAGCCAGGGATGTTCGGGGACTTTGGGTGATGTGTGGTGAAATCAGCTCAAAGGCGGACTGAAACATAAGAGATCAGGAGTACAGGAGATCCGTAGAGAGAGAAAAGCAACAACAAAAACCTTTAAGCAAGTGTTTCGATCCTTGTCTTCCGCAAGCTCCATGGAAAGCGGGTCTCACCCAGCTCATAAGTCTAGGTGATCTTCTAAAGTTTTGGAATGGTAGGTCTAATTATATTCAAATCTCTCAGATCTTAGTCATTTACAATGATACCAGTCTTTTATTTTTATTATTAAGCAATTCTAAGCAATTACTGAAGCATTATAGCTTATGAAAATTGAAAATGACTTGCAATATTTGTAGGCATCTTTCACCCGCTAGGCTGCCGAAATGACCAGCAGTGCTTTTTTTGTTTTTTGTTTGTTTTTCGGCGTACAATGCCACCCACTTCCGCATCTACAATCTTCTTCATGCTGATGTGTTGTGTTTCTTTAGTGGTCTTGCCCATAGCATCCGCTTCGCTCCTCCATTTTTAACAGAAAGTGACGTACGAAAAAGTAAAACACTCCTTGCCCCTATAGTGGCTAGGAGCGGAACGGATGCTGTGGGCAAGTACACAGAGGCAAAGAGTTTTACTTTTTCATACGCCATTTTCCGTAGAATAGCGGAGCGGAGCGGATGCTGTGGACAAGGCCACTTAACACTGAAGAAGTCTTCGTTTTCCAAGGTTCTGGTCTTTATTTTTCTTCTACATTTGTTCTGATAATATTCTTTTACTTCCTACATTATAGCAACAACAACGGCAATAGCGAAATCAAAAATTACTCAAACATTTATATTTTACATTTTTAATTTTTTGTCTAGCGAACCGAGGCACAGCACTGACAAGAAATTGATAGTCTTAATTGTCCGAAAAGTCTAAACATTCAGTATTCGTCTCTTCAAGTAGAATTCTAGTTTGCTTCATGTTCTTCATTATCTAGACAAGCAATCACTTTTCTTCTCCCCCCTCCTCAAGTCTCTCTCATTTACGTGATTATATATATATATAATACATATTATATATATAATAATATATGTAAGTTAGGTAAGCTATCAAATGCTGTTATATTCTACTTGTTGTGTCCAATGTGTCAGTTTAATTCCTTTGAAAACTGAACAAACGCGGGCGAGTGAAAAATGTTTCTAGAATAAAATTAAAATAATTTCGAAAACAAAGAAGTTCTTGGTTTTAAGCCTCATCTCTCTCTCTCTTTCTCGCTCTCTTTCTTTCTGTCTTTCTCCCCCCCCCCCCCAACTCTCTCTCTCTCTCACACACACACACTCAAATTTCAGCTAAATATGTCAGCCTGTAAAGGGTTACGATGCTTACGTGTTAATTATCAAAGGAAATGAGGAGGAACCGTAATTAAAATCATAGCCTTCTTCCACCCAAGATAATTTATGACTGACAAGAGCTCCTATGTTCATCTGATTTGTATCAGATATAAAAGTCCTTTACTCTCTCTCTCTCTCTCTCTCTTTTATTTATGTTTTTATTTTTTCACTGTGTTGCACTTTATCACCTTATGCTAAATCCGAAATGAAGCCGACCCTCAATTTCCTGGCTTCACTGTCAGTTTTTTAATTAAATGACGTTTATTAATGATTACTCAATTTACCTACAAGCGGCTCACATTGAACACGAAGAGCCATCAGGCAGACACTCAGGCTCAAATCATCCATCAGCTCCACTACGCCTCATTATGCAAATGAAGGCGAGACAGGCGGCCATATAAAATTCATGGTAGGCTGGGCACGTGCACGGTGGAGTTATCAGAGTATCGATCGGTCGTGAGGATTTATTGTGGCCCGTTATGGCTGCGCGCGACAGGGGTGATTGGTTGCGTGGTCGCCAAGCTCCGCCCTAGGCCTGCCCCCTTGTCCTTTGTCAAACGCATTGGTGAGCGCTGAACAACTCACGGGAGCGTCACGCGCTAAAGAGATAGCAGCGGGGTTGTCACCGGCTACCCCTCCCCCTTGGCCTCATGTCCAATGTTAGAGGAATGAGGGCTTAAAAATGCCTTTAATTTAATAAACAGCTGTCTCGTAAAATTCTCATCTTGGAAATTGTCAAGCTCTCTGTTAGGAGGCTCGGCCGACCAAAAATTCTTGTTTCCCTGCACGCCAAGTTCTGTGTGAGAGAGATTCCTAATTCAGTGTCACTTGTATACATTTCTCCCATTGGTGAAGGTAAGCACGTTAGTAATTGCAATAGCTGGATGGTGGGGCAGTTAACTCGCCCCTCATAGACGAAAAATAATCTTTATGTGCATAGAGATTCCTCGTAAAATTTGCACTATGTCTGTTTTCCCTTTTTTTATTAATCATAGGGGAATGCAGGTCTGCACGTTACTGAAATCTATATTTAACTATTTAATTTATACATATAGATTTACTATGAGGCAACACCCGTATGCCTCTCGTCACATTGGACGAGTTCCTTTTCTTGTCTTTCAGCAAATATGATTTATTTTTTTAATTGAAAAAATACTTCCAGTACCATGCAATGTTAGTCCGCTAACCAAATTTATGTACTTGTTGATGTCTTAAATATAAAAGTGCAGTTGCCGAATAAAATAACTATTATGTTATTAACTATTATGTCACGTGCACTGGTGTGGGTACTTGACTGTATGGCTTCAATAATGTATGTGCAAGTATGCTTTTTTTTTTTTTTTTAAATTTAATCTGCAGGCCATAATATATTTTCAATATTACTAGAAATAAGCTGCACCTATACAGTACAATAAATTTCTTTACACGTGCCATTTCCGATTCGTATAATTACTATACTCTGGATGTTCAGCTGTTGAACTGATGGCAACCTGTGAAGCGATTGTAAATTCAATCTCTTAGGAAAATTGATCGTTCACTTCTAAACTTCGTTTGTGCTGTTTTGATTTATATACAATCATGTTAAGGCTATCCCAGTTGTTTTTTTCTCTTTGCTTGCTTGTTTTAAAAATTATTTCAACGTATACGGAGTGGGATTGAACGGCACAGTTGATAAATTTAGATTTACGTGATGGGACATTAATCACCGCGTTGAACAGTTCGAATGTCCCATGACGTCATCGGTAAATTTAAATATAGTAATTGTGTCATTAAATCCCATTCCCTATATAACAACGTCGGTAGACAAAAATGTCTCCACAACTTTTTGCTTACGCTTCTCTTGAGACGACCACAAAAAAAATTATTGGCTTCCAGCTTTTCACGCCAGGTCACCTTTGAGACAGTCGTTAGATGCACAAAATAATTATAATATATTATTATATAAATATATGCTAATCATATTATTGTATACTCACTAGTCAAGGACGGCCAGATGAAATTAGATTAGAATGGATGAGTACAATTAGCGATGTTTTTGATGTGGTAATGATTGGCGAGGGAATGTAGACAATTACTAGATTGATCAGTCCCAGGGAGGGGCACATGAAAAGTTTGTTTGGTCTAATGAAACATGCATGCAGGTGATGTTGTCTACAGGTCAGCTTTTCTGCTCTGTGTATGGGTCTTTTTAACTTAATGAAAAAGAAACACGCTCACGCACCGAAGAATGAGAGAGAGAAAAAGAGAGGGAGGGAGAGAGAGAAGGAGAAAGAGAGAGAGGGAGAAAGAGGAGAGAGAGGAAGGGAGAAAGATGGAGAGAGAGGTATAGAGAGAGAGAGAAAGAGAGTGGGGAGACAGAGAGAGAGGGTGAAAAAGAGAGAAAGAGAAAGGAGGAGGTGAGAAAGAGAGAGAAAGACAGATAGATAGATAGATAGATAGATAGATAGATAGATAGATAGATAGATAGATAGATAGATAGATAGATAGATAGATAGATAGATAGATAGATAGATAGATAGATAGATAGATAGATAGATAGATAGATAGATAGATAGATGGATAGATAGATAGATAGATAGATAGATAGATAGATAGATAGATAGATAGATAGATAGATAGATAGATAGATAGATAGATAGATAGATATAGATAGATAGATAGATAGATAGATAGATAGATAGATAGATAGATAGATAGATAGATAGATAGATAGATAGATAGATAGATAGATAGATAGATAGATAGATAGATAGATAGATAGATAGATAGATAGATAGATAGATAGATAGATAGATAGATAGATAGATAGATAGATAGAAATATATATATATATATATAGAGAGAGAAAATGCAGAACAAATAAAGTTCAATGTCTCCTCTGGTCTGCAAGTTGTCAGATACCTTGTGAATTTGATGACACAGAGTTCTGTTAACCCCTCAAGTAATTATTTCTTTATGATTCTTCTCCATTTATTTTATCATCAAGCTAATCATTATGCTTCTAAAAATCATTAGCTTGCATCAAAATAAATGTCAATCTGGCACCTGGAGTGAAATTGTTTTCCTTCCTGAGACATGCTTGTTAACTTTATTTAATACATCTTGGAATATTCTATCTGAAGCAATCCTTAGAAAGTAAGTATGCTGCAACTATTTGGACTAAAGTCACACCGAACTGGAAGCTTCTTTCTCAAGAAAGGATTTATTTAATCATGTAGAGCCTGCGTGCAGCATTACCCTGGAAGATTACGCATGTTTCTTACTGTCACGACGTAATTTGCCAAATGCATATTAAAGAATCATATTATGAAAGTTGAAGCCACATCTAAAAACATAATTCAATCATTTTGCTGGCCGAGATGGATTTTTATTACATAAACTTTATAATGGTGCAGGTAACCGTAGATTCTTCTTCAGTAGCACACTTACTTTGCACTGCAGCTCTCAATGCATGTGGTTGGTGATACAATTTCATACACCTACTCTTGTGTAATTGTTGTCATTAAGTTACACATACTGATGTGTCTTTATAGGATAGAATATCAGTAGGGAGATATCTTAAAGTCCCATGGCGTTAGCTCCGTTTCGTTACAGAACACAGGCCTCTCCCTTTTCTTTGAACAAACTAACCGGTCAAGTCTACCAACTTCATCTAATACTGCATAGAAACCAACTTACTCTTGACCATCCCTTCTGCATCGACGATTTGAAAATAAAAAAAGGTGGGGAGAGGGGACCCTGAAGACAGCGGGTGAGAGCTGTATCAGTGTCCGCACGGGGCATTTGTTAAATGAACACACCTATGATTTATTTAACTGTATGTCAGCCGTAGATATAAGAAAACAGCCTTATAAAGTCGAAAGCTTCGTGATTTCTAATTTCTGATGTTCAGATAATGTTATGCCACGACGTCTTGGAGGCAATCGTTAATAGGAAGAGTATAATTAGAAGGTTATATATTTGCTGTAAACTGAGGAAATAGGAAACGTGAGCTGCAATGTCGTGAAATTTCGCCTTTATTGATACAGAATTGTTATGCCTAAGATAGCCAAAGCTCTACATTTATTATCTGCATCTTTCACCAAAAAACAACGCATTGTCGGACAGTGATTAAAAATACTGTAAACGTCCAAAGTTATGATGAAAAATGATCAAATAAAACATTGATATCAAGTAAACGTCATTCACAGGTTTTCTCAAATAAGTCGAAATTTCAAGTTACACTGCGCACAAAAAAAGTTGTGTTGAGGTCTTTGTTTTCGGAGGTTCTTCGCTCTTGGCAAATTGAAAGACTTGAAAATTGAGTGACACAGACAAAACAAATTGTGGAAGTGGTGAATGTTAATGCACGAAAGGGGTCTGCGAGATGTCCAGTGATATGGGATGGTCTAAGGAGTGTAATACCCCTTATAACTGAATGGCTGTTCTGTTTGCCTTTTCCACAGAAATTCCCACAGGTTGATTTCGCAACCAATGCGAAAAGGCGAGACGTAGGGTGACATAGAACAAACTTCAGAAAGAGGATTATTCCTTGGAAATAAGAAGAACAAAGACACAGAAGACAGAACACGACGGTGTTTGACGTATTTCAGTCCATCATTTCATCGAACAGTTGAAGGAATAGTTGGACAAAAGGGCTCTCACTCTTCCCATGCCATTGGACGAGTTGAGCCCCTTGAAATGCTCATTCTAGCCGAGTCAGAACAAGCCAGCATGATCATGTCTTCGGAATCCTCTGTTGTTCCGGGCGGCCCCCAGGATCTCGGCCCTGCATGCATGGCACCGGTCTCTTGCCACGACTACCCACACTCTCCACCAGTGGCCCATCACCTGCAGCAACCTGGGGCACCCTGCCCTCCCCAGCCCTCTCAGTCTACACATCAACATCATCAATGGGATATCAATGACAGCGCATTGCCAGTGGTAGGTAGACATAGGTATTTTTAATCTACTATTTTAAAAAACTTACCGACTGACTGCCACCAAACCAACCAACCAACCAACCAACCAACCAACCAACCAACCAACCAACCAACCAACCAACCAACCAACCAACCAACCAACCAACCAACATTATTAAATGAAACAAGACCAACAACAACAACAACCACCCACGAACAGGCCATTTTCCCCATGTAGTGACCGCTTTACACTTCATTTCGGGGGAAATATATGTCACTGCGAAATATCGTCACGGACTTCGAAAAAGAATAATTTTCGCTCCGGACTTCCGTACATGTCAACATTGGGCTCACAACGAAACTGCCATGTCTATTTCTTTCCTGTCTCCAGTTCAAGCTAGAAACAAAAAACAAAACTGCGTCCCGATTATCTCCATTACAAACTTGACATTTTGGGCAACATTTCCTCGAACTTCAAAAACTGCCACACTTATAGAACAAAGGCCTTCCATATTCATTCATTTATATTCGACTGCTAAAACCTGCCACGTGTATGTTCATACCGAACACAAAATAGTTCTCTTCATCCACTGTCATACGAAATTTTCTTTTGTGCTCTAAAAAAATGCAATTAATTAAAACACAATTTTCTGCTCTGCCCATAAAACCAATCTGCCCACTATTGAAACACCAACCAGGTATCTTTTTTATTTTCATACCTCAGACGACTTTGTTTCGAAGGAAATATGCATGAAAAAGATTGAAATTCAAACTGTTCTGGCCTGGAAGAAGAAAAAAAAGTGAATGCAGATTCGTGCCTATATTAACATTTGGTATCTGGCTTGTGTTTGACTCCGTGAAATGGAACAATTTTGCAATGTTTACAAGAACAATATTTAGAAATGTGTCACCACAATTAAAACATAGGATTGGCTTTGTAGGAAGGCAAAAAAATTGCAAAAAGCGTTCATATTAAATTAGGAAACGTATCACCATCACCAAAATAATAATAAAAACTGGCTTTGTCCATAATTACAAATCAATAGACTTTTCACAATCAGGGAAATAATTCTGTCTGCTGTTCACGCTCAGTGATTTCAGTTTACGTACACAATGAGTGAGACAAAGAGTTCCCTCGTCCAGCACAAAGAATACTCCACCTTACTCCCCAAGACCTCTTCCACTCATTGGCCAATAAAAGACATGCAAGTTTGCCACGGATAATTGATGAGTCGCACTTTAAAGGGACAAAAAAAAAAAAAAACCCACGTCACACAAAACCGTTAGGGTCGGAACAAATAGTTTTTTGGGAGTTGAGGATTGGTGGGGATTCTAATGTCATAGGGGCGATGAGGGTGGAACAAGGGCCTTTCCCAGCACGGCCATGTGAGCATTTTATGTACCGTTTCACGCACGCCTGCAATTAAACACACATACATAATATTAATTTTATTTAAAAAAAAAAAAGCTAAGGAAGAGCGAGCACTTGAAGTTAATGATGCAGATGCAGATGTCATGTCGGAGACAGATTTCTGTCCACTTTCTACGCAAAATAGAAAATTCAGTACTGTGATCGTCTACAGATGTCATGCACGTAAATCTAAAAAAGAGTGCACTTTAAGCGAAATCGCAGATTTCATCCTTTGAGCATGATATCCCGTTAGGAAAGGGGTGTTCTATAATCTTGTATTCATAAAACATAGTCGGGATATTAAGTGTTGCCGGAAGAATCTTCAGTAACCTTAAACAAGTATGCTCAAATTGATGGCCAATCAATTAGAAACGCTCCACACAGAAAGACGGGCACCAATATGATGCCTTGCTGTGCTTTGAGATATTTCTAAAGCTGACTTAGGGCAAAGTTTGTACAATAGAAGAATTTCATCATTTTCCCACAGGAAGCCACTGCACAAATGAATCTCAGCGGAATAGAGTCTACAGAGTTATATTAATGTATAGGAATTATTCCGGGGCTGTTTCAAGTAATTCACAATAAAAACTAGTTAGTTTCAAATAGATATATGGGAACTACTATCTTGTGCCTTAATTTCTCAGTGCAACACAAATTGGCACAAGCATTATTTAGGACTGACAACACTTGGGTCATATAGTTTACGTGTTTCTGCTAAATACTTGCAATTCTTGTCGAATTTCTCATTTCATGTTTACGTAATTACCTTTTTCAGACAGACTTTCAAATATGCACTCACATAAAACTTCATAATTATTCGAATTAAATACACACATACACAACATCCAAATATGTTAACAGAATATTAAAAACAACAACAACAAAAAAACTAATGACAATTTTAAGTGCAATTCTAGACACATGCCGTAACAAATCACGCGTGCTCAAGTTCCAGCATTATTTAACGGTCTCAGATGTGAAACTTAGAATGGCCGTGAAGACAACAAAAAGGTTAAAAAAAAAAAAGTCAACACTTTACGCGCCTCATTTGACAACATTAACATCAACTTCAACAACGGAATTCCAACCACAACGGCCACAACAAGCCTCCCCCAACAACGGGACAAATCCCCGAACAACAACAACAAAAGCCCCACAAAATGTAACGGAAGAGAGGGGGGAAGACGGTTTTTAATAGCGACAAATAACTAATTAATTAAACTTGATTACGTAAGATCCTTTTCAGCGAATTCCAACCCTTCATTTAATTTTCATGTCGGGAGTCGGGAAACTTCTCAAGCGCAGAATTTCTTTCCCAGCTCTTTTTCCTTTTAATAACATTTGTTCCCCTCCGCGACATTCTCCTCCTCTGTTTGAGTCTCGTCCAACGACCTAGTGACTAAAATGAATGGCGATTTTGCCCACAATAAAAAGCCATTTTTTACCCGAACGGGAACAATATGGTTAAGGCCGAGCCGGTCCCATGCTCTTATGCCTGCTTCAGCCACAAGCCTTGCTTGCACGTCACCAGCACAGGTCACGTGCCAAGGAGCCGACAACTCTTAACTTGTCCCAATGGGCGCTAGTCAAGCAAGAGTCACCAGGGGCCGCGTGCCAGTCTTGTGACTTGGAAGTTATTAGCATTTTTTTTTCTTTTGGCTGTTTTTTTTCTGCAACGAAAAGCTCATCCTGGTCTGTCTGTCAAGGTCTTCTGAGACAATTCGATAGCCTCGTTTTCAAAGATGTATTGGCCAGCCATTGTCGAAATTCTTTCCAAGACGTTTCCCTTTCTTTCATTCCCTTAAGTTAATGGCTTAAGTTAACAAACAGACATCCTTTCGAGTGGAAACAAACAATAATTTTTTTTATTATTTATTTCCCTTTCCCCTTGACGAGAAAACATATTTCTATGGTGTGGGTTCAATGATCTGGTGTCTCAAGATATAAAAAAAAATAAATTGTAAGACCGAAAAGTACAAACATGACACTGATGATGCAGTAAATCTCTGAAAATGATTTAAAGTAGTCGAATATGTAAATCAGTGATAGAAACACCCCAGTGTCGTCTGAGAAGAGGGACAATATACAGACATTTGATAATAAGTACTATCATAACTGACTGGACCAAAATGTCAACTTATATCGGAACTCTTCATTATCATAAATTATTGACATGGCCATATCAGTATAGGAATGTGAAATAGAAATGTCTGAGTTTGTGTGAATATTTCTGTACATTTTCCCTGTGAACTCCCCCGAGTCTTGTCCTCAGAAACTGCTATGATCTGTCAGTGAATATTATGTATCTGCTTGTCTTGCAGTACAGGAGTACTTACTACTAGACACTTAAGATCTCATTGTAATGAGTGGATAGTAACGGTCTCAAATACTCAATCACAGTATGTTCACTACTATGGAAAACAGTCTTAGCCGAAACAGGCACAATTTCCTAAAAGTTTACACTTGTTAGAATGTTGATAAAATAATGTTTATTTGTATTCCAATAGCTAATCTCCTTCAGCCCCTTGCCCCCAAGTATCCAGACACGGCCTGCCATTATCCGGAAACGCTAAACTTGGTACAACTGATCTGAAATGGACCAATAATAGCAGAGCTGTATATATATATAAGTTATCATGGAAAATTTTTTAGGGATAAATGAGAAGGTGTTCCAAACATACAACAGTAGATATCACGTGATCTTGCAAATAATAGAGCGCCGGGTACCAGAAGGTTAAACATAAATTTATATGCACTAAAAATTTGCACCGCGTTAATGACCCGAAAAACCTTTCTGTGAAATGAATCATTCTTTAAGTAGCATATTTTATGAGTTCTCATAGTTAAGACATATCCATACCGCTCTCATCTTGTCATTCGACCCCCTTGCTAACTTGACCTCGACATGCGCGCATCGGCGAAGGCCTGGCCCTTCCGGGTCAAATTGCTCGTGTACCCACAGCCAGACATGTCCAGAGCCCTGGCGGTCAGCCTACAATTAGCATGTCACGGGAGATGTCCAGGCCGGGTGTGGCTGTGCTGCCTATGAATGGGTCACATCTCTTATTTGCTTTTTGGCTTACTCTGAATAGCGAATGTCGGTTTCTGTGTTTAATGAGACGCTGTGGACGGAAGAGGGTTATTAAGTAAGATAGGAAACATCAAACCTCAATTTGCCTCTGGCTCAGTCAAGAAAAAAAAAAAAAGTTTTCCAGTAGAAATTGGTGGAATAGACATCTAGATTGTATAGAATACAGCTCTCTTCAACTACGGCCAAAACTTCTTTAGCACTGAATAATATGAGGATGACGGCGATACCTGAGCCCATTTTGGTCTTGCCCACGAGAAATTTTCTTCAGTGACCACAATGACCAACCCTACCGTCTGTCCAATGTATTTTTCTGTCGCCAATTTCTCGATCAGCGCAGTTTGCATTTTAAAAATGCCCACCATAATCGCGCAGTAAATTGGTCTTACTGTAGAACAAAAACTCCCCAAACCACCACGGCATGAGAAATAAAATGAATCAGATCATACGCAAAATTTATTGTAACGTTTCAAGAACAGATAAGATACATATTATATGCAAATGAAATCTGCAACAGCGTGTAACTCTTTGAGGGAAACTTCAATCATACAGTGAAAAAACAACAATCTGATAAAAACTTATTACGCCAACCACACACACTACACTGATAAAAATAATTGTAAAAAATGTCATCACTGACAATTTAGCGGGTAAAAAGTTAACAGTGTTGCCGATATGTCCAAATATTCATAACTGTAACCTTAGTCTTAGAGTGATAAATCCGATCAATGATTAACTGGCCTTCATGAATTATTTTATTATCAACACTGTTCAAAAGCACAATAAGATTATTCCAACATGAACTTCATAGCTGTGTTCACACTTTGTTATTGCGAACAGAATAAGGGAAAGAATGGCACCCACGACAAAGCTCCAGATGTGGGCACCCCACACTATAGAGTAGGATAAATGGAGCTGAGTTCTCCAATAGGCAATCGTTGTTCACTTAATGCCCTATTATCTGTTCAAACAGAAGATATTGGTTTGAAATAGCACAAACTTATCACCGCTCATTGTCATCACATTTTTTTTTCTTAGATACAGTGCAGGGATGTGGAATGTGGTTAAAAAGATCCAAACTACTGTCATTACAACTTGTCGAAATGTTCATTTTCTTGTTTCAAAAAGTGTCATCTTTGATGTACATCTCTGAATTATAACATTATTGTTTGTTTGAGATTGGTCGCTGTTGGTACATTACTGAAGCTTTTTTTTGGTTTTTGTTTTTTGCCGACTGTCACGGATTTTGATCTCAAGCAACCGCAAACGGAGCTCCGAATGTTTTTACATTATACATTTCAAATTTCAAATTCTTACAACTCCAGGGTTTGAAGATGGAACAACAACATAAAACTAATTGTAAACAAAACGTCCGGCAGCTCCAAACCTTGAAATTTTGAACTTAGTGTCATAAAGAAAGTCGACTTTTTATGCCATCACGAACAGCGCTCAGACAAAACAATTTTATTTAAGTACAAGTCCTGTCTTGTTTATCACAGTGATGCCATTGACAACACAATTTTGGACTGAACGGAATAATATCATTTGCAGCGACAGAAACTTTGCTTTTAGAACAGTTGTGATCTTTCGCTTTGAAACTGGACAAATTTTCCAACCACGACACAAGCTAGTGTTGAGAGCCTATTCTCAAGAGAGCTGCATTAACCATTAACGCAATGTTAGAGAGTTAAAGAAAACTCGCCTTTGTAGCGAAAGTCTTAAATTTGTACCTTCCACAAAAGCGGGCGTCAGAAAGTTGACTATGGGACTCTTTAACTCATCAAAGACCCCTGATCTGGTTTCATGTAAAGAATGACCCAGGTCCAGGCGCCACCTGTCACTAACTTGTGTCCGGCTTTAGACAGTCTCTCGTGTAATGATTTCAATCATAAACCAAACTATGTGATTTGTGGCCAGAAAAGCCACTGGCTCATGTCAGTGCTAAACAGGACTATAACTTCAGCAAGGGTTTTGCACTTATTTAGACTCAAGGAAGCGATCACAGCGATGCACCAGTTTGTTTGAGTTTGAAAAACAACCGCACTACATAGTAGAAAGGAAATACAAATAATAATAATCATAAAAAAAAACTAGTTGTTTATTCGGCGTTTCCACTTTGACGCGTCTTTTTTTGAACCAACATTTCTACTTCGTCCAAGTTTGAGGAACAACTCGCCATTTTTAAAAATAATTATTTTGTTATATATATATATATATATTTTTTTTTTTAAAGTATAATTCTGCCCTCTGTAATTGGGAGTTCTCTATATTTTAATTTCAACACCTAGCAGTTTCCATTTCTGTCCCCGAACAGCTGGTTTTGTGGTCGGAGATGGTCATCTGAATGTCATTAGAAATACAAATAATTATGGTGAAATGTAGAAAGTATGGGTGGGGTGGATACAGGAACTTTCTAGATTCTGCGCTATAACTGTATTATCTCTCCTTTATTTTATAATAAATGTGTCCCCCTCTGCTTTTCCTTCAAGTGTGCAGATTTCTCCCCTCTCATATCTCTCAGTAAACCCACGGGAAGATAGAACATTTCTCCCCCTCTCATATCTCTCAGTAAACCCACGGGAAGATAGAACATTTCTCCACAAAAGCCGCCACAGGTCAGATGAAATGGATAGTGCTTGTAAATATCGAACAGGGACCGAAACCGAAAAAACAAGGGCAGCTCAGTTGTGTCCCTTGACAGAGTTAGCTTTCCCTACAGGAACAGCCCTTTCCTAGCTTGGTGAGCTCTATTGTTATGGTAAATACCAGCATTGCTGAGCTTGAAACAAGGAGAGATGACAGGGTTTTATTGGGGACCAGATGATGATGCTTTGTTACTTCCACAACTTATTTTACTCCTCCTTTTCAGCCGGAGACTATGCTCTATTATAATTAATGATGCCAAAGCGTATTTCTCATTTGAGATACAGCATTTTTATTTGGTGCTTTTCTTGTAAATGCAACGGTGGATATCCCTTCAGGCCAAGTCATTTGATACAATTATCGTCTACATTTAATGTTCCATGTAAGAGAAAAACTTGACCCTCCCGGAGAGCGAGTTGATATACATACTGCAGAACAAGATGATGAGATATCGCCCCTAGGATTAAGACTTCAAAAAGCCTATAGTAATCAAATGAACATTTCATCTTCAGGATGAGGCAAGATAAAACCCGCAGCCACATTGAACAATCCACCAACTCGTTTATGGTAAACATTTTCAGGTCACGATGTGGCACAGGTTTCAACGTTGTATACATACTTCAGTACTGTTGTTCTCTGTCCAGTGTTTACAGAGGAGTGGGTGTATCCTGTAAGAACTTGTACCTGCCCTTGATCGGTTATAATGGTTGGTCTGTGGCAGGATAAAATTCCCGGTTTTTTGACATAGTGACGTAAAGGTAAATTTCCTACTGAGAACATACGGGTTGGCGTTTCCAGAAGTGTTACACATATAGAAAAACCTGACTCTACGAGGCAGAAACATTGAACAAACTTGTACAAACTGAATGGTTAGGCATTTTACTTTTGATATCTCGCCTTAGGTTTGGCTTGGAAACAAATAGGTGAGAAAATGAAGTCTCGACATTGTTTTCATCATTTTATAAAGAAACGAAAAAGATGTTTTGCTGCTTCACTTCCGTATTTTTAACTACACACTTCGTTAATCGCTTCTCTACCCCCTGCCCCCCGTCCCGAGAGACACATACACAAACACCTAAAACACACCGGGTGTGTAGGACGGGAGTTTTTCCATTATTTCCTGAGACATATTTTCTGGACCAGGATGCACACACACAGTTATCTCCCACTGCAAAATTTGGTCATCAATGCAAAACGAGAAACAGCATGCAAACCTGAAATTATCCAAGATTAATTTGTTACTTGGTGGGGCAAAATGAGAGTGAGCTGGACATGAGATCAGATACTCTAGAAAAACTGCATGCACCGCTGCTGAAGGCAGTGGATGATTTCATGAGAAATACTGGCCTCTTTTAGGCTTGTCTACCTACCCCCACCCTCTTTCACCTATTTTGCCCCCATAATTTCCACCTGGCTTACCATCCTCTCATCTCTGATCATTGTCACATTTTTACTTGTTGAAAAGATATGTGGACAGTTTTTGTGTAACCCCCCCCCCCCCCCCTTTTCAACTTATACAAAATTTAGGACTCTAAAATGTCACCTGCGGGAAGAATGATGTACGCGCCAATAAGTGTCTTTCTTAACGTGCAATCAGTCATAATACTTCCCAGCACGTCAGAACTGGAGTCTTGATTACCACTTAGTCCACTATACACTTTGCACAAGCCATAAAATAGAAAGTCACACCGACAGCCAAGCTAAAACCACTCACGAATGTAACAGATGATACGATAAACAACTCTGATGAGTCTCTTGTGCCAGTGAATGGGAAAAAAGGGGGCGTGGTTAGCAACAATAACACGTTCACAAACCGCAGTTTCCCACAGCGGTTGTATGCATAAACTTCACATTTTTGTGCTTTATCTGGCTTCATTACGATACGGCTGATTAGGCTAGTGGAATATTTTAATGTCTTTTTTAATCTCTGCCGTTTTAAAACAAAAATGTGTGTGTGTGTTGTTGTTGTTGTTGTTGTTGTTTTCACACACATAGAGGCGCCCGCACTCGGGCACACATTTACTTACACATTTTTTTCTACAAATGGCAAAAAGATTTGTATGGTCCCCCATAGTCAAGCAAAACTGAGCTGCAACTGGAACACAATACAATGAGTGTATAATTTACTGCACTGTTTTGTTATTAGAAAGTGCGACAGAGGCGTCAGTTTCTACGTGATTTTAAGGGAAGCCTAGGGAACACTTTAGTACAAAAAGAAATATAATTTTTGACAATTTTAATGTTTGTTTGACCTATCTATCTATCTATCTATCTATCTATCTATCTATCTATCTATCTATCTATCTATCTATCTATCTATCTATCTATCTATCTATCTATCTATCTATCTATCTATCTATCTATCTATCTATCTATCTATCTGTCTATCTATCTATCTATCTATCTATCTATCTATCTATCTATCTATCTATCTATCTATCTATCTATCTATCGCATTAGATTATTTCTTTTGCTTTTGGGAAGGGGGGGGGGGGCAAGGTGGTTAGTATCATTCATCTGTATGACCTGATAAGGAATTTCCTGTCTATTCCCAGCCCAGCATGCATGACGGTTTCGAGTTATGGCCCAGCGGACACTGCCGGAGGGTCTACCGAGGTGACAGTGACGATGCGAGGCGACACGTCAGTGGCTGGGCAATGCGCAACACTAATAACCACAACGCCCTGATCCTGAAGAAATCATGTCTGGGTGTGCTCGTTTGTTCATTAGACTGTCTCCTGGATTCCGGCAGAAAAGTTCATCTCAGACCGGCCATTTGTGACAAAGCTAGAAGGAAACAAATTGGTAGGTTCAAGTTTAGTGCTTGGTACAATTTGAATATCATGGAACGGCTAAACAACAAATACAAACACGATCATTACCAAATTGATCAAATCCCATGCTAAAATAACCCTTTCTAACTAAACCCTCAAATTAATGTCCAATATTTCATATTTGGACAACTCCACTAAGAATTCGATACTCTGTGTTCGGACCATTTTCTAATTTATCGGTTGATAATTTTTTCCAATAACTACATATTAATTATTATTGTTAATTCATTCGACTATTAAAAACCAGTTTTGTAAGTTACAGAATGTTCACGCACAAGGGTTGCTATGTCTGGGAGCCTAAGGGTATAAGACCTCTGCTTACGACAGAGCATTAAGAGATGATCAGAAGATCATTGAAGGGGAGGGTGAAAAAAAAGGTAAAAAAACAACACACCTTTATTTTCAGTCACTTGGAAATAATGTGTTTGCCTAGTGATCATTTTCATGACTGTGGTCGTCAAGTCTTGAAATTGATACATATGGGTCACCTCACTGTTTTCGGGTCACTAATAGTAAATGTTTGGAATTTGAAATTGTGATACATTGCCAGTTTATTTAATATTTGTTTTACTTCAAATGTATTTGCAGGCAAGCCGTGTCCGAACCCCGGCTGTGCAGGAAAGCTGGATCTTCTTTCCTGTCGTGGGCATTGTGGGTATCCTGTGACCCACTTCTGGCGTCACGTGAATAACTCAGTCTACTTCCAGGCTAAAGGATATCATGACCACCCCAGACCGGAAGTGAAATCCTTGTCTGAAAAAGGAAGACACGCCTTTGCCAAACAGCTGCGACAAGACGGGGTATGGATTTCTCGTTTTTCTGTTGTAACATCTTCTTCCTGTTCTGTTGCTCAAAAGTTAATGCTCCTCGCTCCACCCTTCATCTATCTATCTATCTACCTATCTATCTATCTATCTATCTATCTATCTATCTATCTATCTATCTATCTATCTATCTATCTATCTATCTATCTATCTATCTGTCTGTCTGTCTGTCTGTCTGTCTGTCTGTCTGTCTGTCTGTCTGTCTGTCTGTCTGTCTGTCTGTCTGTCTGTCTGTCTGTCTGTCTATCTATCTATCTATCTATCTATCTATCTGTCTGTCTGTCTGTCTGTCTGTCTGTCTGTCTGTCTGTCTGTCTGTCTGTCTGTCTGTCTGTCTGTCTGTCTATTTGTCTGTCTGTCTGTCTGTCTGTCTGTCTGTCTGTCTGTCTGTCTATCTATCTATCTATCTATCTATCTATCTATCCATCAAAAAATTGTGGCAGGAGTAACTCATTGTGGTGCAATTTTGACCCTTTTTTTGCTCTACTCTACAGCTTAAATGACAGTTTCAAAAATTAAAAATTAATTTTCTTAAGCGTCAACTAACCCATCCTAATCGCCTTTGTATCGACCGATTGTGTTGATTCAAGTTTCATGTATTTTTAAATAAAGAGTTGTAAAAATTTAAACCGGAAACGATATCAATACGCGTTCAATTCAGCGAGCACAGTTTCCATACCAGAAATGAGTGCGTAGTGCACTGGTGTGCATAAAATCTGTATATGGGAAGCTTTCTAGAAAAAAAAAAAGAGAAATGGTGGATAATGCCACGGGTCCCTTCTAGTTATCTGATAAATTCAAAAGTCCTCAACAATTACTATTGCTGAGAAAGATCAATGTGATGAAACGTCAATGCATAGAACAGGATAACTAATTAGTGTTATATTTCTGTTCGGAATTTTATATTTGAAATGATGAAAACAGTGGTAATAACAATAATAACAACTAACAGC
The DNA here is from genome assembly GCA_963931925.1 of Onchidella celtica. NCBI lineage: Eukaryota > Metazoa > Mollusca > Gastropoda > Systellommatophora > Onchidiidae > Onchidella > Onchidella celtica. The sequence continues at coordinate 34,202,190 of OZ007571.1, read as the reverse complement.
AACAAATCAGTGTTAGAATGAAAGAAAATAATTATTGTTAAAAGAACGTAATGTGAGAGCGTTAGTAACATCTGAAATTTGTCTATCTCCAGGGTCGAGTGATATCCATGCCTACCAAGAGACGCTATCCTATCTTGACAACTGAGGACATTCCTGACAGAAAGCTATTCATTTCAGCCGTAGGTGAGTCTAGGCTTTGTGTAAACACGAACAGTCCTTGGTGTTTGAGAATGAAAATGATGAAAATGGCAGAGTTACGTAGCAGGAGGAAACAAGAGTAAGACTAGATACAAAAACCAGAGATAATTATTATCGAATGTTAATTGATTTACTAAAATGAAGGACGAGATGAGCGTGAAATATAGGATTAAGCTCATTATTGTTTTGATGCATCTTAGATCATGTAAATGCACTGGGTTCATTTTTTTTTCAAGGTTCAAATAGGCAAGGGTTAGAACACTGCTATAGACATTAGAAGATATCGCAAGGTATTGAATGAGTACTTTCCTTCGAGGTAACGCGATCATCACTGAAGCATTCTGTCGTTCTTCTGAATGTACATTTTTTTTTTGAAGTTTACGGTTCTGTGAAATTGAGTTCGACTCCCAAATTATGATAAGATAATGAAACATGAACCTTTGAACTTTTCATGGTGTAATATCGGAGGCTGGTCAATGTAGGAGTCAATGAACCTTTGAACTTTTCATGGTGTAATATCGGAGGCTGGTCAATGTAGGAGTCAATGAACCTTTGAACTTTTCATGGTGTAATATCGGAGGCTGGTCAATGTAGGAGTCAATGAACCTTTGAACTTTTCATGGTGTAATATCGGAGGCTGGTCAATGTAGGAGTCAATGAACCTTTGAACTTTTCATGGTGTAATATCGGAGGCTGGTCAATGTAGGAGTCAATGAACCTTTGAACTTTTCATGGTGTAATATCGGAGGCTGGTCAATGTAGGAGTCAATGAACCTTTGAACTTTTCATGGTGTAATATCGGAGGCTGGTCAATGTAGGAGTCAATGAACCTTTGAACTTTTCATGGTGTAATATCGGAGGCTGGTCAATGTAGGAGTCAATGAACCTTTGAACTTTTCATGGTGTAATATCGGAGGCTGGTCAATGTAGGAGTCAATGAACCTTTGAACTTTTCATGGTGTAATATCGGAGGCTGGTCAATGTAGGAGTCAATGAACCTTTGAACTTTTCATGGTGTAATATCGGAGGCTGGTCAATGTAGGAGTCAATGAACCTTTGAACTTTTCATGGTGTAATATCGGAGGCTGGTCAATGTAGGAGTCAATGAACCTTTGAACTTTTCATGGTGTAATATCGGAGGCTGGTCAATGTAGGAGTCAATTAATTAAATAAAAATATGCCACCCTTTTGTTTTGTTGTTCTTGTTACTGTCTGTTTTCAATGATGTCCACATAATTTCCACAGATGAAGTCATGTGTTCATGTCCACCATTCGAATGTGTTTGCCCGAAAGCCTCGCCACACGCATCTCTGATGCCTCAGCCCTTCGGTTACTTCAAAGACTCCCCACCCCACACATTCATGCCACACCGCTCCCCGCCCAGTGCAGGTCCCAATATGGAGCCACTACCCCATGGACCTTTCACTCAGATCAACATTACTAACACCTGCTTGCCTCCTTCCTCACTGGATGTCAGCATACCCGGCTTTGAAATCTACAAAAACTGTGGCAAGTTTGCTCACCATGGACACCATTATGACAATGAACCAATGATGTTCAGAGGTAGCAGTAGTGACATTATCAATACACCCAGTTCATATATCCAGCCTCATAACAGAAGCCCCGTGAACGACTTAAGATCGTCTCAAATTCCAAGTTGTTCAAATCCAGTTAACCTTCAGACTGGTTGCTATTCCTCTCGGGCATTCACTAATGTGAGCCCATGTAACAACCTGAATATATTGAGTGACAATAGAGACGAATGTGCTATGTTAGGTCAATCTGTGAAGTCGGAACCCAGTGAAAATGAAGTTTTGGCCAACAAATCTTCATCCCCTGTAGATTGCAGTCGGAACTTCCAGTCTGAGGCGGCATACAACACAGTACTGGACTTCAGTGCTGAATCAATGTTGTCCCCGAGATTAAGTGATTACAGTTCCAAGTACGAACGCCAAGCTGAGGAGGCAGGAAAGGAGCAACGCCACCCAAGCGATCACTCAGAACCGACGTATATCACTCTAACATCCCCTCAAAGACAGTCAGAGGATAGACACAGCCTGCGGCAGTTACACGCCTGTAGACTCGGTCATATCACCAGCAGATCTCCACCGGTCTCAGAGAACTGCCTCTATTCCCCGACACCAATACAACCCACTCGTGTGGACAGTATCGGCCCTCCACCTTTGCAAACCTCTCCAGATGCAACACAACACCCAGACCAGAGAGAACTGTCTGCAGCTCCGTCGTCAACTCCACAACCACGCCGCTTCTCCCCCAATATGCCCAGACTGAGCCTCGGAGAATGCGAAAGCCCCAACACACCAGGAACACCAGGGAGAAACAGCAGTTTCTACCCAACCCTTCCCTCGCACCACGACGCTCCGGTGACGCCTTTTCCCATAAACAATGATTTCCACATGGCCTCATTTCCCCACTCAACTGCTCCATACGGCAGTAGCCCTAACGTACCGTATGGGTATTACTGCAGCGACGTTCTTCCAAGTGCTTCGCAGCAAGCCTATCGAAACCGCAGCATAAACATTACTCTAACTTATAACTAGAGAAAGTGAACAAGCAAACTTCGAACAGCTTAACTGTTCAAATATGGCAAGAGACAGCTGACACCTCACCCTTAAGCAAACTACAGTGTATATTAATTTCGTGCCTTAAACGTCTTGTCAGTCCTTCAATGCAAGCTTTGCCAACTGCAGCTATATTAAGTATTGGTTATCAACACTGTAATTGTAATTTTTTTCCTGCCCTGTCGAATTTAGTTTTACTTTTATTTTCAAGTGCCTGTTATTTAACAACGAATTTCATTTCATGGACTTTCTCTTTGCAACGTGCAGAAGAAACAGAACACATAAATATGCTATACATTCTTCAGTCTTCACTTTATCAACTTGTGTTTATGAAGAAAGCAGAGGGATCAAATCAGTTAAGGCTTATGAGCCAAATCTCCGATATTTTGCTGATATGCGAGTGCAGTCACTTTTACCAAAAACAAGTAAATCTGTTTTTTTTTAAAAAAAGGGCATTCTTTTTCTTTAATGATTCCGAGAGTCTAGGTAGTTTCTGTGTGGCTCGGAGTCAGTTTGGTCATTAAAATTTTACGAAAACTTTCTTGGACAAAAAATGTAAAGTTTCAAGACGAGTGGCCTGATTAACTTATTGGATTCAGTCTGGCTAATTATGTTTAGCGCATTGCCTTCCGTAACGATAAAACGCTTCAAACAGTAGTCGCGTGCAATTTAACATTTGACATCAACAACGACAACGTGAGCAGCAACATCAACAATAAACTGAAGTGGAGCAGAGGAAAATGTACCGGAGGGGTTAATTGCGCTAAGCTGGGCTTTATCGTTAATCAGAGAGATCGGTCCAGGTTTCACTGGTATAAATAGATAACTTGTGTTGTCACACGAGCGAGGCGTCAGACATTGTGACCTGTGCTCACCTACATCTAAATGTCGTAATCCAAACGTGTGTCATGTCATCAGATAAGCTGTCTTGTGTCGAGATGCAATGGAAACAAAAGTGTTGATGTAGTGTCTCCTATCGCGATTCTATTAACATGACGGGTGTGCGGCTTTTTGTGTTCGTTCATGTATGACAGAGAGAGATTATGTATGTGTGAGAATGAATGCTTGTCCTCTGCACGTGTGGGAGGACGGAAGATCTGTGCACCGAAAGATTGACAAGATTTATGTCATTAGATAATTGTGATCCCTCACGTGTAATAGTTAACATTGAAGAAACTTTCAAAGTTGGCTTTTTCCGAAAACTCTATGTAAGCATGGCAGGCTGCACGTGTGTGTGTATATGAATGGGTGCGTTGTATTGTGTTGTGTGTGTGTGCATGCGTATGTGAGTATGAGAAGCGAGGAAGATATTTTCTGGCTGGGTGAGTAACTAGACATGAATGAAGCCCGCATTGGGTAATATGCGTGTGTGTGTATGTTTGTAAACGTTCATACACATGGCACACTTGTATATGTTCCTGTGTGTGTGCGTTTGTGTTCGTGTGGGATTCGAATATGGGATCGTTACGATGGACCCTAACCCGTACGGGTTTCGAACATAGCACTTCTTGCACCCGAGCCAAGAAATCTAAACACGCTGTCCTGCACTGCTCCAGTTAAATTATTTTATTTCAATAAAGGCGCTTAAGTCGTCAGAAACAACAAGAAAACTGTAAACCTGTAGTTGCTTTTCAAAATGGAGCGTTTTCTCCCGGAGTCTTGTTAATGAATCACACTTCCTTGCAAGAAGATTATGAAGCGTATAATACGTAGAGACCGGGGTCAACGTGTGCCCACAAGCATGCCCATTGCTTCATAAGTTTTTTTGTTTTTGTTTTTTACAATAGCCCCCAAAAGGTGCATTTGACTGCTCCTGTTTTTTCATGTTGTTTGATATCACAAGACAGACCAAGAAATGATCTATTGTTAAGAGATGTTTCATTGCTTTCTTGTGATTTTGGTTCTACTAAAATTGCTGCAATATTTTTGTTTGTTTGTTGTAATATTCATGTAAATAATGTTTTTATAATAGCACCCGGCAGTAATGTGCAATATATTTATTCCTTGCCTTTACCATACCTTGATGCAATTCATTTTTTTTCTGTTTTTACAAAATCCAGCCGCAATTCGAATTTGTCGTGTTGATCCATCCGTCCCCAGAACGGCAACAGAAACAGTGACCAGCAGTCAAGAATGCAATGTAAATTTTCAGCTGCTGTTTGGATATATTTTTTACTTTATTTCGTTCATTAAAGCTGTGCTTATGCAATTTATTAGTCCTTGTTTTTATGAAGTCACGGTGCCTTTCCGTTGCACGAAACTGTACAATTATTTGTTTTGTGTTTGTTAAACAGTGTGATGCTATGAGACATTGACCGTGTTTAACCCAGTGAAAGTTGTTATGTGGTGACGTAGTTCAGAAAGGACTGAAACTCAAATAAAGCAGGAACAAAGGGAAACTTCAGAGACAGAGAACCCACCGTCAACAACAAAAGTTTTGCCCCTTGGTTTGCATATCGTCATCGTTTTCTAAAACTGTAGTAACTGGTTTTGACTACTTTTCAGGAGAAGCAAAAAGCTGCTTTAGTTTAGCACAACTGGTCTAGTTACGATGCCGTTTTGAAAGCTTGCTTTTCAATTATTTTTCAGTTCAGATGTCTAGAATCAAGATCATTCTACGTGGCTTAGAAAGCAGTTGAACCTAGCTATATGAACATTAAATTTTCACATTTTTGAGTTACTACAGTCATGGGGAACGGTTACGATATGCTGTTCCTGTAGACTTTGAACACCCAACATGATGATTATAATTAGTGTGTTGGGGTTCGTATTTCGAAAGTTACGCTGGTTCGTGAACACCGTCTATTGGCAACCTTCAGACATCTAGGCAAAAGGAGATGGAAGTGGTGGTAGGTCATCATGAATGGAAGGTTGGCTTGAGGTGATGACGTAATGCACCAAAGTGTACGATCACGTCATGATCACTCGTGAGACAACTAATGGAATGAACATAGGGACATGAGAGAGAGAGAGAGAGAGAGAGAGAGAGAGAGAGAGAGAGAGAGAGAGAGAGAGAGAGAGAGAGAGAGAGAGAGAGAGAGAGAGAGAGAGAGAGAGAGAAGTGAAATTAACAGAAACAGAGAGGTAATCTTACATTTAAACCAAACCAATGTCCCTTATAACACAACACAACACAAGCCCCTATCTCATCAGACGTATGGTGTGTGTGTGTGTGACGGAAAAGTGGGGTGGGGGGGGGGGGGGGAGGTAACATTCAAAAACAACTCGACGAAACAAAATTCGTTACAAAAATTTAACAGGAAAGCAAGGAGACGGTAAGTGAAGCCCTACAACAGGAATGATCACCATTTCCCGATGGCGTACAGTTCTTGACGACAGTCACAGTGTATCCATGAATATAAGGGATCCGAACCAGAGACCTTTCACTTGCAGGCTAAGAGCTCTAGCCACCTAGGCCACAGCTCTGACAAATTATGACGTTGGGGACCGTTGAACATAAGTGCAAAATGATTCTTAAAACATAAATCACTTGGCCAGTTAATGAACCAAACGATCCGAACAATAATTTTATTAACAGGCTTAAGTGGCTAAGCGAGATGGCGGTGAGAATGCAGACAGTGGAAATTGTAATTCTGGGCGACATAAAATAACAAAATTAGCATTCTGTGGGCTGTAAAATTCAATAGATATTCAGGACAGTTAGAGCTTTCAGTAGATTCACACTCCTACATTATGATCACGCGGCAGTATAAAGTTTGAAGTACTTTTACATAATCCGCCGCCAACTGATCACTTATTCATTAGCTTCAGTTTTATTTCATTTTACATTTTTTAGCAGATATGTTTTATAATTTGCCATTCTTTTCTTGAACACAACAAAAAAAACCAAAACGATCGCTCTGCAGTTCCACATCTTTGCAATGAATAATGTACATCATTTTTGTCATAAGGGTATACTGTCGAGTCAGAAACAGAAACAGAAGTTGGGGATTCTATACCGGGCAGAGGTGACAATAAAAGATCTTCATGAAATTGTCAATGCTTAATCAGTTCATTTCCATTTTTCGTGTCTATATCAGGAAAGCGGGAACAGAACTTATAAAAACAGAAGTATATTATGCGGGCAAGCAGCCAGTGCAGCTCTCTTGTTATTTATATATTTTTTTTCAAAGCAGCTTTATACTGTTTGAAATTTTAATCCTGTATTGGCTCAGTCCCTCTTTGAAAAAATATGCTGCTGGAGCTTGTAAATAATTTTTGTTTCATCATTTATGTTTTGTTATCCGTACAATGTTATCAGCTTGAGCTCAGTGCAAACGCTCATCGTTAAAATATGATCTCACCCTCTGTCTCACACCACGTGTTTATTTGGAGGGTTTATTGGTTCATTTCGCTGACGTCACGCAAAACTGTGTTGGATCCGAGCCCCCGAGTGCATAATGGTTTGAGCATGCGCACTCGCAAAAGATTGGCTGTAATCCAAAAAGATGAATTGAAATTCTTGGGAGGACGAAACATCACCACCTTTGAACATCCGACAAAAGGCACAATAAATTTATTAATTTCCCAGTAAGCCAAACTAACATTCACAATACATTATTTTGCAACCAATCTAGGCCCTCTCTTCGATCAGATTATAGAGGTCAGTTGGCCAAACCTAAACCCTGACATTGACCCAGGGCCTTTCCGGAAAATCACGATGCAACAAGCAACAGGCCAGAGGCGAACAAAATTATTTGGGTCACTGTCGTCAGGAAAACAAGCCACATCATTATCTTGCAAAGGTCTGGAATGCACAAAATACAATCAACAAAACTAAACTTGTAGCAATTTCAATGTTCCTAATTCTGTGTATTTTAAATTATTATTTTAAATGATAAAATATTGTCTAAATTTTAGTGCTCTAAATGTTGGCAAAAACTTTTTAAAAAAATGTTTTTCATGATACACGTGTCATTCCAGTTCAACCATGCAGTTTCTGACACTCGTTTTCTTTCCAACTACTGTTCCAAGATGCATTCCATTCACCTTCTATGCTCCATAAAATGCCATGATTAACCCTAGAAATCCGAAGTGTAATTTTTCTCATTAACTGTTTCCCAGTCTTTACGTTCTCGTATTTACACTGTGGGAACCCTCATAGTTGTAACTAATGGAAATTATAAACGAAATGAAACCATTTCCTTGAAATGATCATTTTTGTTTTCAGGATTTTATTCAAGCATTTCAATTTCAATGGGCCCAAGGCAGGAAAACCGATCATTAGAGCTGTACTAAATGACCTGTCATATGATAATGACCTGTTATGCGCTTTATTAAAACCACTGCGTGGGTGTACTATTTAAAGATTAGTTTGGTCTCTCAGTGGCGACGAGATAGTTGCCCCACTAGGGAAGATAATGGTTGTGCCTGAAACTAAAAACTTGGGAAATGAAATCAGTTTGCAGTTATTCAGAATTCAGCCATTTCAAACTAATACAGGAGTTCTCCAGTGAGTGGAAACTTAGATAATTCTCCGAGTGCAAATACCTAATCAGTGTTGTTATTATTGGACATGACCCCTCTTTCTCCCTCTCTCTGTCTCTAATCTATCTGCCTGCTTGACAGCATGTCTTCTGTCTGTCTGTCTGACTGGCTTCTGACATCCACCAATATTATCTGTCTGTCTGTCTTTCTACGGTAGGTTAAATTCAATAAGAAGCAGATACTTTATTCACAGTCTGTATTTTTGCAAACTGTTTCTGCCCAATGACAATTCTAGGATATTTGTCGAGAAATTTGACAACAGCTAGAGAGAGAGAAAACAACGATACTCATCCTAGCATTCTTCCAGTTGCTGCGCTTCATCAGCGGGTTTAAACATTCCCCATTTACTCCAGTTTATGTTTTAACAAGCAAAGAAATCCTGCAAGAGTTAGCTGTCAGCTTCAGTCAATAATGCACCACTGAAACACTAACCGAGAATGACAGCATCATTATTATTAATACCAGCATCAGTTTCAATATCAATTCGTACCCCCCCCCCCCCCAAACAACAACAACAACAACAACACACACACACACACAAAACAACAACAACAACAAACACACACACAAAAACAACAACAACAACAACAACAACGCTTAAATTGTCTTTAATCTGCGAATTTATTTAAACAAAGAGGAAAGAAGAAGATCAGAAAAAGATCTGAATCACACCTGACCTGGCGCTTCCAGCCCCAAACCATCTTCATAATCATCATCACTGTCGCCACCATCACCACCATCACCACAATCGTGATGACGATCTTTAACAGCCCCAACAGCAATAATACTCCCAATTCAAAACTTAAGTGTTACATACCAAATTATAGACACCGTTTAGAAGGAATGACATGCTCGTCTTGACATGGAGACCGTTTCAAATGCAACTTGAGTATTTTTGCTGATGGCCGTTTTGTTTGGAAGGAAATGGGAGTTTACTGATAATTGATCATGACGCTGAAAACCTATTGGAAGACCCACGTTTCTGGTGTCAGCAGATTAAACAATTGGAGTCTGATAGCCTGACTTGAATGTGAACAACAAACGGTGCATGGCGATTATTTGGGAAGGATGACCGAATTCGGTTATCTCCAGAAAATAAACCTAACCTTAAGCCACCCCTAAGCCTAAACCAATCCCTAAGCCCAAACCTGAAGCTAATCTTGGTGGGGATTTAACATATGCAAGAAATTTCATAGAAAATATACCGAATAACTGGATTCGGTAATTGTAACAGCTGAGGTTGTTCTCGCACGTTATAGTAGGGGGGAGTTAGCTGATCTAACTACAACCCTTTAGAAAACGAAACTATTACAGCTGTAGAAAAAATAAACACGAGATCCGACGATCGATTAAATATTACTAAAGTTTAATAACTGTATACTGAACAATAAAATACTAGGAAGGCACCAGCGAACAACTAAATATCCTACGCCACACGAGAAGAAAAACTCACTTACTCACCAACCAACACCTTACATGGGTCTATATATATAGATATTTCTATAGATAATTCCCGAAATTAATCTAACCTCTGCCCTCGCCCGAAACACACAAACTAACCAATCGCGTATCAATACGTCACCAGGTTACATCACTCAAGGCCAAATCTGGCGTAAACATCTACTAGTTCTACGACCTCATGGAATGTTCGGGAACATACTAATATTTACGAAAACTCAACAACGACCGAGCGAGGAAAAAAACTACTCACAAGAAAGGGAAGGCGGGGTCACTGAGTACACGCTGGGCCAATGTCAAGAATAAAAGGAAAAAAGAAATGAACACATGCTCAGTCACCAGTATGACAAGTAAAACGGGGGAGGGTAAGGGGTAGCTTGCAGATGCTACAATAATCCTGTCACATATTTTCTGTTTGATTCTTTTCCAGTGGATTTTGCAAAATTAATGCACTATTTTATCAAGGAAGTTTCATGAATACACCTTTAATTTCTTCCTTAAGTTTTTATTCTCTTTAACTCTGCGTAATGCTCGAAAGGTTACAGAGAATGTCAACAGAAATTGAGAATTATTGGAGGATGAGGTTGATTGTTGTAGATGTAGCCTTTGGTCCTTACACGGGTTTATGGAGGGAAATAAAAGGAAAAGGGCGCTAATGTCTTGTCATCTATGCCCTTTACACTTTCACTCTCTCATTGAACTCCGGGACCTTAAACTCACGGCGTAGTGACCATGACAAGGGATCAACGCGAGGGATTTTAACACTTCAACCTGCCGGTCATCTCCGCATGGCGTCGTGTGGCAGTGTCCTGCCATGGTGCCATGAAATGACCATCGGTCAGCTGACACGTGCATGGAGAGGTGACGTTGGGATTACTCTCAAAGGGCATTAGCATATTATTTTTATTATGTGGGACTGTTGGACTTCGTTGGTTTTCCAACAATGAATTATCGTGCCTCCTCTTGATTCCATGGTTTAAACACGATTCAGCAGTGTCGTACCAAACTCATTATGTTGTCACTTGGCTGAAATTGAGCATGTTGTCTGAGATGAACACTGTTTTAATCCACATTTGCTTTGAAATCCTACCTTAAAGTCCGTGAATCGACAACTTGTGAGTAAAGTGGTCAAAATCTCCTCCCCGGGAGACAATGGGTTGTCATCAGACCATGTCTTCAGCTATTTTAGACAGATCAAAAATTATTATTAGTGTTTTTTTTAGGAGGAAATAACTCTCTAAGATATGTATAAGATATTCTTCTGCCATTTTAAAATAGATGTAAAATTTCTACTGGCGTTTTTCTGCTGTTTTAAGATATCCTAGCATTCTTCAAGCTCTGTCATGATGATGGCGTCTGCTTATGCATCTAGTATGATCACATCCATTAACCAACAACTACAGCTAACAACTGTGTCATCTGGATACCCGGTTGTGTGTCATCAGAGTTTGTGTAACATAAATCAACAACAAATACAATTTTCTGCTCTAGGTCATAAAAGTATTCTGAGGAATTCCCCAACTTCAGCAAAACTTGTTTATATGGAGATGAAATTCAGTTTTGCAATTCCGTCTTACACATATGATAACTTTTTATTGTTCTCGAGCATTCTACCACCATCTCCACCCTGTAACCTCTCACCCCCTCCCCACACACGCCACTGAGACACGTCCCATGCGTCTTAAAGACTCATAAAGTAACCTTTAACTGGTGCAAGTATCCACACAGCGCACGTGTCATAGCCATCCCTGGTTGCTCATCCTCTGTCTGGTGTCGGCACATCACGACACGGTGTGAACAATGGGACCTTGACACCATCTCACCCGACCTTTTGTCACCTTACCCGTGTAAGGTCGTGACGCGGATTGTAGTCTTTAGATTCTAACCTCAAGTACGGTCTATTGGTAGTCGTGGGCCCATTATCCGAGCATACATTACTTGCCGGCAGGAGAGCGCTTCTATAACGAACGTCTCCACACTTCAGTGTAAAGCGTGAGCCAAGACTGCTGACAGGGAACTGTTACTTGTACCATGGTGTACTCGTTCACTTAGTATTAAACACTTGAGCATATCTAAACACAAAGAAAGAGGCAAGAGAGAGGAAGAGACAGAGAGAGCAAGAGAGACAGACAGAGACACAGAGAGAGAGAGATATATAGAGAGAGAGATAAAGAAAGAAGAGCGCGAGAGAGAAACCGAGAGAAAACAGAAAGAGAGAGAAGAGAGAAAGAGAGAGAACAGAGAGAAAGAGAGAGAAGAGAGAAAGAGAGAGAACAGAGAGAAAAAGAGAAAGAGAGAGAGAGAAAGAGAAAAAGAGAAAGAGAGAGAGTTTGACTTTGACTTTGGGTTTTAAGGAGCGTCAGCACGATACCGGCCACTTTGCGTCTTTTACGGTGTAGCTGGATATTCACAAGAACGTCAGATATATAGACAAAAACACCAAGAGAAAGAAAGAAAGAGAACGATGGAGAGAAAGAGAGACAAAGACACACACACACATACATATACAGAGAGGGAGAGAGAGAGAGAGAGTGAGTGAGAGAGAGAGAGTGAGAGAGAGAGAGAGAGAGAGAGAGAGAGAGAGAGAGAGTCAGAGTCCTGGGTTATACTCATCGCTGTGGATTTATGAGTGTATATTTGCAGTGTGAAGGCTGCAGACTCCAGGCCAATTCTTTTATCATTAAACTGAACAACAGTTTCCTGGAAAATTAAACTCAAATCTAATTTAAAGCTGAAAGGAAATACGTTAAAAAAATGAATAATTCCCCTAGTGAGGGCCAATGTTACATTTTCACACAGCACACAGAATTTATTTCCAGCAAGATTGTAGATATGACGATCGCTGTAAAACTGATTGAAGGATCATTCACCATCTTCACCCTGCACATATTTCTAGTGATATTGGACAAAGTATGTGGACATTTCTATGATGAAAAAGCCTATCAATCCAGTGCACGAATGCAAAGTAAACTTCATCATAAGGAATCAGCTCTGACAGTGGCCCTGAAAGTTACACCGACACAAACTTCCATTGAGCATGTAGCAGAACTTTGCTTCCCAGAGGAACCACTTACACCAGTGGATATATATATATATTATGTATACCTGTGTAAACACATTTGCTACTTTTTAGAATTTTTTCTCTGGTCTTTTCGAACATCTGAAATCGCGTACAAAGTTTCTTAAAGATCTTCAATGCCCTTGTTCAAAAATAGTTACACAATGCAATCTAGTGGAAATTCGCCTCCCCTCAGGTTTTTCATTGTTTGATTTGTAACGTACACCGCACGGCTGTTTGCAGAGAAAACAAAATCGTGGCTGATGACGAAATGTTTTCCTTTCCGTGGCATCTTTGTTTGGTATAAATTTTACAGTGATGCACCACAATGCATTCATTATGTAATATCTAACACGACGCGCGCAGTGCTGATAGTAACGTTTTTTTGTTTTCGTTTCGTACTGAGGTTGGGATTTTGAAAGCACTCAGGGGGCGACAACTAGGGCACTAAGGGTGACAACTCAGGAAAATTGTGACAAGCCACTGAACCATTCTCCCACATGACCAACCAACGACGGTGAAAGCCAAGATGGCGTCTGATTTTAATTGGAAAATCAAACATGGCAGCTCGTCCACGTGGCGCGGAAGTCATCATTACACCGCGGGAATGACGGGGAGCACGAGCTTCCTTATTCAACATGCGAGTGCCGGGGCCGCGTGAAGCCATGACAATCACCTCTCTGACTCCTATAACTTTTAATACCCGGCATATTTGCCTGCATATTCTGTTTGTCTCCCTGCCGGGTAGCTCACGCACGGACGGTAGGTCAGTCGGTAAATCTGAGACGAGACAGAAGTGAAGCGACATGTTCCACGGGTCAATCGGAGATCGTTGAGTTCCCTGAAGAATTTACTTTGAAACTCTATAATCGTCAGAGCGACCGTCACCAGGATATCAACATGGCTGCAAACATGGATGATGGGAAGGGAAAAAAAAAGCTAATTAAACACTGAACGTAGAAATATAAAAACACGAAAATTAATACCGCCACGATAATTAATGCGTTTTTTGTTTGTTGTTAAGTTGGGCCGTGGGTCGCCAGACGGATCTGTGACATATCCCAGGTTGGCTCTGACTGGCCACGTGACGTCATTTCCTCTGACGTATTATTGGTGGTAACTGCACTTGCTGCATGTGTCTGCCATTAATTTAACCTCACTCTTTAATCAATTCTCCCCCGACTTGTCCTTCCTCTCCCTCTCTTCCTTCATATGTTTGTTTTTTTAAAATTAGATTTATTAGATGACAAGCATGGATAACTCATTCTTTACCCGGGCTTACAAAATACTTCCTTTCCTCGGCAACTGGATTTGCATAATTTTTTTTCATACCCTTGAAAATTTGATATACACTGGAAAAACTAGAGAAAGACGACATCGCGAGGAGAATTCGTTTGTTTGTTTGTTTACAAGACATGGACAGGGAATGCTGGGAATGTTAGCCTATAAAACACGGCGTGGCAAAGGAAGGGGAGTTGAACTTTGAAAATTATTCTCGCTGAGCATAATACAGATTATATGCCCACAATTTTTATTCGTGCATCGCACATGACATTTTTGGAAAATGGATTTTGATGAAAACTGTAATATTCTAGATATGTTTGTCTCAGAGTTTTCGACATAAGTTTGGCGATTTTCTGTCATTTATGTTTTTGATGTGGTCATCTTTCTTTCTTTGTGTTTTTTCTTTTCTTTCTTTCCTTTTCTTTTTTGTATCGTTACACGGGGGGATGAATTATTTACAACTAGACCTGCACAGGCTCATTCTACGGCAGTCTAAGGGGTAAGCCAGACCGAGGCTGGCGTATGCCCCAGCTTGGTGGCTCGCCACCAAATTGCTATTTATCACACTAAAACACTACTCATCGACCACACCGACCCAAATCATGTTTCTGTTACTGCCTCGTGTGCTTTATAGGGTTCACCTCCAACCCCTCCATATTTTATACATCCCTACGTTATGCCCCCCCCCCTCCCCTCTTCCCACATTCTCTTCCCGGATGCAGAGTCTGCCAAACTGACAACTCTTTCCTCCCAGCCCATCATCTTCCTGAAGCTCCCCCCACGGGCATGTGGTAACCAACACACATTACTTTCCTGAAAGCTGCACGATTATAAGATAATTCATCAACAAAATCTATTCTTATGCAGCCAGGCGTCAATCTTCTATCAAACATGATCAACAAGAATCACCAGAGGCAATTGTTAGCCAAGTATTCTGTCATGTGTGAAATGACGGTGTATGAAGAAAACAAACTGCGGTTCCTCGATTACCATAAATTATAAACTATATCCACGAGTGCAAAATTGCGAGCGCTCAAGCACTCGTCATTACGACTATTTAGCATCCGGCACCCATCACACCATGTTGGTTTAAAGCACACTTCACGTCTTTCCATAACTTTGTCACAGCAAGATACCAAAATTCATTTCCAGTGTTAATTTGATGTTGCAAAATAATAATGCGTATAATCATGCTACAGTGGAGACAGGCCTATAGATGTATTTAACGAAAAGGCTCCGAAACTACTAATGGAAAAAAATAATTAAGTTACTTGTTAGATGTAAGTTAGCCTGCCGGTTTACGTGTGGGCATATTTTAGACATAGAGCCGCTAAATTCTGACACTTTTACAATCTGGTCAGTGTGAATCAGGGAAAGACCGCCGCCTCTAGCCGCCAGTTTAAGGAAGAATTAAAAAGTGTTCAAAATACACATTAAGTCGTGGAATATTGTTCGCTGACTAGTCTGTAATGTGATAATGACGTTTTTTTTTGAAAGGCAATTATAACTCAAAGGTTTTTGTTGGGGGACCGTAGTCCGAATAGAGAAACAAAAACTGATCTGTGTTTGTTGTTCAGCTATAGCTTTCTTTCATGTACAATAATTATATAATACCACTGTCCCTTAACAACATGAAGGCATATTTGAAGCGTATCTTAGTAGCTTGCAGACAGTTTGCCTGAATTAGTCATTGTGGAGTGGTAGCTTGGTGCAGTACTTGATACGTACAGTATCCAGAGAGGAATGAATCAAAACAAAGCTAAAACGGCAAAACAGTATTATTTGTAATACAATGTTCAGACAGCGTTGCAACTTAAAATGGAGACATTGGCTGTTGCTCAGTGTTTAGGTTTTGGGTCTTTGAGTGAGGCGGGGAGGGGGGAGGGGGGAATATGGGGCTATGGGGGCTTTTATTTTTTTTTTTTTTTTTTTTTTTTCTTTTTTTTAAGACATGTTCTTGAATTTTTCATTTTCTTTGCGTTTTAGTGTATCTTTTGGGTATTATTTCTTTTGCGAGGCTTTGCTACCTACAAATTTTTATTTTGTCAGTTTTTGACTATATTTTGATAGGTATACTTTACGCGATACTCAGGTTCAGTTTCTCTACTCCGTGGACACAACACCAACAACAGATAACTTATTTTAATCTGGTGCACCTCTATGAGGTAACGCCACTTAGTTATCTTAAAAGTGAAATCTCATAATATAAGGCAAAACATCTGCACTTTTACCACCACCCTCATCACTAACACCACCAGTAGCAACGAAAAGACCGTCACATTCATCATTATCATCACCATCAACAACAACAACAAAAACAACAATGTCACAATAATCATCATCGCCGTCATCGTTACCATCATCAGCACCACCATCAATAACAACAGCAGCAACACTTTCAGTGGATGATGATTCTGTATAATGTGTCTTGCTGTTAGGAAAACCACAGAAAACCTGTAGGATCGCAGCAAAACTTGGCACAAAGTTATAATGAAGGGAAAAATAATTATGTATTGCGCAAAGCTCCTCGTCAGGAACAAAATGAATAAATTAAAATAAAAAAGACAAATTCCAAAGAATTAATAATGGAAAACAAAAACTTTTGTTTAAGAGGTTAAAATAAAACGAAACAAAAACAATAACAACAATGCTTGTTTTCAACTGGATTGTTTTCCTCTGAAATTTTTCCAAGGTCTCATTCTCATGGGAGTCTCTCTCTCTCTCTCTCTCTCTCTCTCCCATCTCTCGTTTTCTCGTTATTTCTCCTCTGAGGGGAGAGAGCATGTGATAGAAGGAGTGAGAATGTGATGGGAAGAGAGAGAGAGAGGGGGGTGGGGAGAGGGAGTGTGGGAGAGAGAGGAATGAGTTTTTATTACTTGTAAAGCGCATTGAGCATTTATTGGAAATGCGCTATATAAATGTAATTTATTATTATTATTATTATTAAATAAACTCTGTTGTCGTTTTGAATAAACTACCTCTTGTCTGTTTAATACCGAAGGCTTATACACCAAAAATACTCAACTGAGACGCTTTTTCCTTGTAAATAAAGAAATTAGAATACATCATGCTAATAGTTCCATTAACCCTTTGGCTACTGGCACTGTGAAAGCTACATTTTCTTAAATCCCAGTTTATACTAAGATCCACTTATTTCAATTACTTTCAATGGCAAATATGAATTTAAATTAGGATGTTAATCTGTATTTAAAGGCAAGTCAATGAGAACCAAAACCTGAAACTGATGGAGCAGTAAAGAGTTAACAGTAATGCTCTTTCAGTATTGAAAAGGTTAAACGACGTTCAGCCACGTAATAACTACGGTGGTCCATGACCAGTGACCGCATTGTATGAGGATTCAATAGTAGCCCATCAATTTTCTCCTGTCTTGGTCTGCAGTGAAGAGCATTCCTCATTTCATTTCATTTCTCGTGTTATTCTATCCAGGAGACCAGAAAATAAGTTTCCACATTATAGTTTTACAATCAGGACCAGTGGTGGATCTGGTATGAAACTAATGAAGCTTAAACTTCAGGGCCTCTGATCCAGGAGGGGCCCTGAAGCCTGAAGAAATCTTTTTTAAATGACTAAAATTTTGGATGTTTGCCCTATTGTTGCTGGTTGCGAAGAGGGTCCATAACAGTTCAAGCTTAAAGGTACCAAAAATGTATGTCCGCTACTGATCAGGACAGGGTAAAAACTCTGTTCATGCGAGACCAAAAACTTTTTCATGATACATTAACAGCTGTATGCGGGAGGCAGTTCTTTTATCTTCTAGGAGTTAGGCATGCCTGTGTCACCAACTTCTATAAGGGCATATTTTAACTGTCACTCGCTAAAACATCCTCTTTTTTCTCTTTCAATGAAAACCACGAGAAAAAAAAAAAAATAATAGTCACAAAATTATGAAACTGAGAAAATCAATTTTTGAAGCTTTAATGTCCACAACGACCCTTTTGTATCTGAAAGCGGGATTTCTATTATTTTATTGTTTTTTTTCTTGTTTAAAACTTCGGTCTTGCAGACACAAGGCTGATGAACCAAGTTTGTGTGTAGAGGGCATAACGGCTTGTTTGAATCTGGAGAAAGTACGTCGACACGACAACAGCCACTCTGTGTTAGGAAAAAACCAAGACCATAGACAGCAGGGTATTCATTAAGGAAGCTCATATCCGTACAACATGTTGTGCACACAATTCGATGACGTAGAACACACAATGTGAATGAATCTTCTTCATTCGTAGAAGAGCGCTTACATTTTAGACCAATCGGGTAGAGCTACCCCAGCCCACGTCATCGAATTGTGTGCAAAACATGTTGTACGGATGTACACCTCGATTAATTAATAGCGGAATGACAAGACAGAAGGGAAACTTACCTGAAGCGTCCAGCAACCACCGGTGGGGATGAAGGCGAAAACCCTTTCTTTGACCACTGGCCCTGGGGTCTTTTTAAAGTGTTTTTCTTGTAGTCGGAGTCAGGATTCAAATCTGCCCGTCTCTACAGGTATTTCAACTCCTTCCCCGTCATTTTTCTTTTCATTTAGCATCGTTGTGGTTGCATGACTGGGTACAAACGGCATTAAGCCTTGAAGAGAAAGATCCACTGACTAGTTTACTGGTTTGAAAGGCATGGTAACGTCATGCCATTTCCAATACAGAATTTTGCGTTTTTTTTTTTTTTTGAGAGCGGTGGGACGAGACAAAAGCAATGCAGATAGAAAAAAACAATAAGTAGAACAGAATACTAAAATAAGTCGTGTATGATTTAATAAGCACAGATCCGAGTCACGAAAATATCAGAAAAAAAAACCCTGCAACAAAGACATCAATTTTTTCGTTTTTTTTTGTTTTTTTTACCAGTTTTACACTAATGTAGCACATGCCCGTGGCATAAATTTTGTACACCGCCTTAGTGTGGCGAGATAAATACAAATTCACGTTCATTAGCAAACCCTGAAATTGAGTAATAAACAGTGAAGGCACACATCAAAGAATTATTATGTGTTTATACTGCAGATAGAATGTTTCATCCTTTAATGTATAATATATTTGAAAGATCCTTCAACCAAGGATCCTATTTTTTAAGTTCCCTTTTAGCTAATTCTCAAACTTCATGTAAACAAAATTATGGACAAGGTACAGCAACAGTGCAGCACTAATATCATCATCTATGAGCATCATCATCGTCATCATCATCATCATCATCATCATCATCATCATCATCATCATCACATCACCACCACCATCATCTTTCATCATCATCCCCATCATCATCACATCATCATCCCCATCATCCCCATCACCATCACCACACCGTCCCACCCCACCCGATCACTTCGTCATCGTCGCCGTCTACATCGTCATCATCATCATCAGCATACACAGCTAACAAAGTACGTAATCATCTGAGTGTGACAAACACTGCTTAAGGTGAGGAATATTATAAAAACCACAGAAAAACTGTGGGGTCGCCGGGAGGCTTAAAGCAAAGTCAAAAAACTGGCAAAAAGAAAAAGTTGTACGTAGCAACGTCTGGGGTAAGAAATAATACCCAAACGATACAATAAAACGCAAAGAGAGAAGGACGACAAAAATTTCAGTATTCTTACCTGAGACTTTGCAACATACAACTTTCTCTTTTTGCCAAGTTTTTACTTAACGTGAGAAGAGCTCAACACCACCCGTTAAGGCTTTCAACTGGACAAATTAAAAACATGCCAGTGTCAGTATCATCATCATCATTGCCATCATCACCACGATCAGCGTTTACTTAACTTTCTCCCTTACATTCTCTTATCGTGCTCCTCTTTCACCACTGTATTCTTCATGAATGCTCATCTAAGCTCCGTTTTTCTTTGGTTAAGTTTTTACTCACCACGAGCGGGGAATCCTCAGTACACTGTTAATACCGTAAAAGAACTATTTTCTAAACAAGACCCGAAAAAGAAAAAAAAAAATGCCGCGGGACATTAAGAACTTCATCATGGTCGGAAAATTAGTCTTTGTCCGCACGTGACTGGTTGTCTAGAGATAGCTATCACAGCCTTGGAGTACTCTCCATTTTCCGGCCATGTAACAACAAGACAGCCCATCATACTTTTTGCCCTTTCGCCCTTTAGACCCGCGCTGCTCAGCCATAAAGGAAGCGGAACGAAACCGCACTTTTTTTTTCTCCCTTGTTCAATTTTCAGTATTTTCCTTGACAAGACCAAGATGTTGGACTTAATGAATAAATTGGCCATGTCGACCAAAGACCCAGTGAAAAGAGATATAAAGAGGAAGAATGGAGACTAAGAGAGAGGGTGGGGTGGGTGTGAGGCGGCCTCGGTTTGTTTCTGTCGCCGGTCTTGATTCGGCCGGATGCCGTATTATTGTCATCCGGGCTTTGCTACACGTGCACGCGGCCTCCTCCCTAAGCCCGATTGGTCAAAGAGGTCACGTGCCCGGCACGCGCTCCCCCTGTTATGTGGCCACGAATTTACCCCTATCGCTAAAAATTCACTTTTTACTCCCTGCTAGACATGGGAACAATAAGAAGAGAGAGGATGTGTTAACGAGGCGGTATCATAGCATGGGAGTCGTGAGTTCTCTTTGCCAGTTTTCCTCTCAGTGCCAAGTTTAAAAAAACAACAAAAGTAGCAGTAAACAGTACAGTTCATTTTCGTTTGAGTCACAGTCATCGCCGGTTTTAACATTGCCAAGGCTGAAATGTTAATGAAATTTCAACATCTGTACCGAAAATTAGAAATGGCGATAACTAAATAATAATAAGAAATTAATGGTGTAATAAAAAATAAAAAAAAGATAAGAAAAAGAACTGATGACGAACAACACCAACATCATTATTGTAATAATCTCAATACCGATGGCATCAGCAACGACAACAACAGCTATACCGACCAAAAACAACAACAACAAAAAAGTTCGTGTTTATGTTAATGTTTGTCATTAACATAATAGATTATCTAACACAGTTGTGGGCAATTCCAGCTTTTGAATCAATCGAATGACAAAACTGAATGTCAAAATAGATTTGTCGTGATAAACAATTCAGTACAAGTGGCTTCAGTACACAGCGACTCATGATAACATTTAGAAGAAAAACAAATCTTACCTTTCATTCAACTATCATCCATATTTTAAAGATAATTAATATTGATAAGCTTCTTGTCATGAACAGACTCCAAAAACCACTGAAACGGATCTTTCTGAAATTTGGCCTAATGGACTGAAATATTGATTGCCAGTGTTCATGACTGAATATAAAAAACTACAGTAAGGCTTGACCGAGGAATAATTCACAAAATCCGCAAATAATTTAACTGTTAATTTGCGAGATGGTTTCATCATCATTGCCTTTCTCACCCTGGATCAGGGTATAGGCCACCAACAAACACTTTCCATCCCTCTCTATCATGGGCCAGCCTCTTTACATTATTCCAAGTCTTTCCGCTTCGTTGCACATCATTTTCTCTGGCTCTTCTCCACGTTCCGCGCGGCCTTCCTCTTGATCTCTTGCCCTGGGGATTCCAATCCAATACCTTCTTCGCGATGCTGTTTCCTGGCCTCCTGAGAGTGTGGCCGATCCATCTCCATCGCCTCCTACCAATTTCCTCTCTGACTGGGCTCTGTCTTGTTCATTTCCAAACAATTTCATTGCTGACCTTGTCTGTCCATCTGATCTTAAGTAGCTTCCTCAAACATCTGTTGATGAAAACTTGGATTCTCTTTATGCAGGCCTGGGACGCATTCCAAGTCTCACATCCATACACCAGGGCTGACTTCACGTTCGAGTTGAATATCCTCAGCTTTGTTTTTAGAGATATATCCTTGGTTCTCCAAATCTTGCTTAAGGACGTGAAAGATGCCTGTGCCTTTCCAATTCGTGCTTTGACTTCTGCCTCTGTTCCTCCCTTATTGTCAATGATACTACCAAGATAGCAGAAGGACTCTACATCTTCCAGTGGTTGATCTCCTACTTTGACTTGTTCGCTTGGGGGTGCAACAATTTTTAGGACCTTCGACTTCGCAGGATGTATCCTCAATCCAATAGATTCTGAAATTTTGTTTAGAGCTGTAGTCTTTGCTTGCATCTGGTCGTGTGTGTGCGACAATAGTGCCAAGTCATCTGCAAAATCTAGATCGTCCAGCTAAACGAGATGGTTTAGGAGATATTAATTTTACGAACATATGGATTCACTGGTTTGTTTAATCCTCCAGGACACGACCCTATTTCTGCTTGTGAGAAAAGTCTGATTTTGTGAGCATTTGTTATTAGGGGCATAAATAAGGGTTTTTCGTAAAAATCATTTAGTTGATTGAGTGTAAATTGTAGAAATGACTAAACAGTAACTTTTCTCGCCTTGACTTCTTGTGGAAACTACAGCCCAGTGATACATTTCTGTTTCACTGGTGAGATATATTGGGCCCAGAGGGTTAAACTAGTCAATGTATCTGGGCATCAATCTGATTATACACGTCATGTGTCGTGATGTGTGACCCATCTGTCTGTGAGCAAGGTCATGAAGACCGAAAGCGCGGATCTAGTCTCAGTTTGTCACGGCCTTCATGTAACTTCTGTTTTGCCCGGTACCCATGTAGTCCTGTGAGGTTTCGCAATGATTTTCGTTTGTTTGCCCTACGAATTCTTCTATATCCCTTGTCTGCGAATCACCACGTGTCCGTGGCCCTTTAGCTCATGCCCATAAAAGAGGTAAAGTATTAAAACTTCTGCTGCATTTGTTATATCGCAATACCTTAGTTCTTGTTTGTTCTATCTCAATTTTCTGAAAAACTGGAGATCTTTTAGTTCGTAGAAGAGGTATAACAAATGCACACTCTAAAATGCACCATGGCTCTTATAAAGCTGTTTCACAGCTCCAGTTTATTCTAACTGCTTATCAGGATACTAAAGCCGCATAGGTTTAACAACTGGAGTTTCTCAGTTGTGCACAAAGTGGAGTTGGAACAAACGGGAACTAAAGTAGCGATATATCGCAAATCTCCTAATAAAGCAAAAAGCGAAGAAATGTAAATTTATTTACTAATGGTTTTGAATGCTAAGTAAGGTGTGGCTATTTATAATAATAAAACCACGTCCAAGATGACATGATAATAATATAAACTAAATTACGGGCTGCACTACCACTGTTACCCCTACTAGCATCTCCCCTCCACCTACTACCATTCTTTCTTTAAGATGTACTATTACTACTACTACTATTGCTTCCACAGATACTACTACATATCATACTCTTACCACTGTTACTACCACTACCACAACTATTACTACTACATACTGCTAATTATACAGTCCTTACGTTTTCCTTCGTGTGTTCTGGCATGGGCATGTGGCATGCCAGGGGAAACAGCCGAGTTTTTTTTTTTTTTTAAATAGTAGAAGGGAGACAACTTTGTTAAAGCACTCTTGCTTTGAGAGAATGAGTTAAGACCCTTTGTCTGCCACAAGAAACAGCATGGAGAGTATTCCCGTTTAATTCCAGAGTCAACAACAATCAGGCACATAGACAGACGAACAGGTGGACAGACAGGTAGACAGACAGGCATACAAGTAAACAGACAGACTGGCATTCGATTAGATAGCTGGTGGATGGATAGATAGATAAATAGATAGATAGGTAGACAGATAGTTAAATAGACGGAAAGATAATTAGATAGATAGATAGACAGACAGAAAGACAGACAGACAAGTCAGTTAGATAGATAGATAGATAGATAGATAGATAGATAGATAGATAGATAGATAGATAGATAGATAGATAGATAGAATCTAGAGAGAGAGAGAGAGAGAGAGAGAGAAACAGAGACAGACAGACAGACAGACAGACAGACAGACAGATACATGACACGATGTATGAATAACACAATTTTGAGAGTTTCCACCTAAGCCACCCCACCATGCTTCACCCATACGCTAGCATCAAGAAAAAACAAAGAGAAGAAATAGCAAATCACGTCAATCGACATCTTGAGCAAATCAATAATGGTTTCAAATCAACAGCACAAATAACAACAAGAACAAGGGACATTCAGCATAGACTGGGAAATCAGAGCGTGCGTCACGGGACATTGCAAGAACTTAAGGAATCAGACAGTTCCACTGCTACTGCCAGAGACAAGAATTTCTTCTTCTTCTTCTTCCGCGTTCTTCGTGTCAGACTGTTTATATCAGGAAGCCGGTAGCCTTTATGAAGGACGCTGTGCTCCTGAGTTCCTCTGCTGTCCCATATACAGACAACAGAGCGAAGACAGCTGGCCCCGAGGTGCGGCACTACACACTAAGCTATATGGGACATAGACAAGGACAACAGTGGACAGTAACAGCGCACAAACAAACCCACGGTATCCAACCAAAATCTCGTCTGTATTCTTACCATTCTGATAAATGCAATGATAAAAAAAAAATTTCGTTTTAAAACTGTCTATTGCTCAGCGACGACAACAACAAAAACGAGAGGCCCTGAACACAAACTCACACACGCACACACACACATGTAAACAAAACAGGACAAGCAACAAATATAAGCTACCACAACAACATCACGGCGTTATTTAAAAAGACCAACAACAAAAACAGCAATATTAACAGGAAACACCAGTTATATGTTCAAAATTAAATTGTGAGTTTACAGACAAACGGTGTTGTTGTTTCTTTTTTTACTATTTTATTTACCATATTCCTTCATTTTTCCTGTCAATTGTTCTAGTGATAGATTATGTAAACTAGGTACATGAAAAAAAATTGACTTAAGAAAAAAAGTCCAGGTTTTCATAATACCACGGGCGATAACTAATAGAAAGATTAGGCAATATCACAGTTTTGTTTGAGTTGCATCCCCTGAAAAGTGAGAGATAATAACGTAATTCAGACACTGCCATCAAGTGCTGGATATTCATGTGGTCAGGCTTGAGAATAGCACACAGTGAAAGGAACTGCAGTTCTCGGATGTTTCACAGCTGACCTGAAATACTTGACAACCAGTAACACTAGGGAGAAAAAAGGGATGTGGGGGTGGGGGAAATACAGTAAGAACGTATGAAGTTGATATAGCACCCAGCATATAGAAACAAACCTCAGGAAAAACAATACAATAAACCGTCACGTTCCCCAAAACTATAGTAACAGGTCTTGAATACTAAGTAAGATGTGGGCTATTCATAATGATATAAACACTGCCATGATAACATAAGGAATAGCTAAATTACGGGCTGCACTACTTCTGTTACTACTACTACCATCACCCCCCCCCCTACTACCACTATTCATATAAGGTTTACTGTTACTACTACTAGTACTGCCATCAGAAAACGATTACTACTACTGCTAATTACAAAGTCATTACGTTTCCTTGGTGTGTACTGGCACGGGCATGTGGTACGCCAATGGGAAACAGCTGTGTTTTTTTTTCCCATTGTGGAGGGAGATAACTTTGTTAGAGCACTCTTGCTTTTAGAGACCTCTGCGAATAAGATCAGAATCTTATTTGCAGAAGGATTTTTGGTTTTGTGATTTTTATTTAGAAAGAGCTCCTTTAGATCACAATTCTGGCTTGTTTTGTTGAATAATTAGGCTCTTCACGAATTTCCGCAAGAGCTGACTTTCTTTTTTTGTTGTTGTTGTTACTTTGTTTTTTTGCTTTTCCCCCACTGATTGTCGTTGCTTTGCTCCAGAACATAAAATTGTGACTAGGATTTTTACTTTTAGATGAATTATTAGAAAATTTTGTCGGGTGTGAAGTCACAGAGAAAGTCAGACAGAGCCATCGATATACACTACTGACCGGACAAGGCAGATAAAAATGAACTAAACTTCTATGCAAACAAAAAAGTAATGAAACAAAACATGACAATATATAATAGCTGAAGCAGAAGACCCGCAAAATATATTTTCAGTAAATACAGGATAGATCTAAGTCACGACAGAGAAAGACGAAATTTTCAGGTCACACTGTCTAAAAGAAATCATTTACATGTTTAAAATTTGATTTACATTTTAATTTCTAATTAGCAACTGTCCCGTTCAATGAACAGGAATAAATAAAATGAACAGGAATAAATAAAAGAAGTAATCTGGAGCACACTAGTAATGATCAGTTTCCCCACAACATCAGTTTTGCAAAATCCTTAGGGAAAAAAAAAATTATTCCTAATAATGAGCAGTACATGTACTAGGTTTAAAAAAAAAAAAAAAGCTCTGGCGTGGGATTGAACCCAAGACAGCTTGAACCCATAGTCTCTGACTGATAACCGCAGACGCTAGTCATTGCGCCACCGCAGACCACGATAGGCTGGAGGAACTTTTCCATAGTAGACACCACGAAACCAAGAAGCCCGCATCTGCAAATAAGTTCGGGACCTTAGTCGCAGATGTCTGCGAATAAGCACTTCGTTTAGGGAATGAGTTAAGACCCTTTGCCTGTTTTATCCCGGCACTCCTCGTCTAGTTATGATGAGTTTTTGAAAGTTTGCTATTCGGCTCAGGAGCCTATAACCAACATCATTCAATGTGGCTTTGAGTGTAGCTGACTGTAGGCCTATACCAGAATCGACTTTTTCGAATTTTTGAATTACCACCGTCTTAAAGAACCGTGACAAAACGAGCTTTCAGTTTGTTTTTTATTCCTTTGTAAATTTTACACGTTAGCAACTTTGTGGCTTTGCTGAATACAACATTTTCCCCTGCCACATTTCAACTTTGTTCCAGTTCAGAAACCCCTGTTTCTCTTCGTTCTGTCTTCAAGCTCTCAGCACAAGACAAGAACCTGCACTCTGCGGTCCTGGGGGAAGCTAATAAAAATAACAGCTCAAGCTGAACTCGCCAGGAGGTTCTACTATGGGAATTTAGGGAGTACCATATCAACTACACAACTTGAGTCCGGCGCTTATTTCATGTTCTCAGTGTTAATCACTGAAACTCCGCATTTACTATAAAACATCCATTTAGAGGACTAACTCGCCAAGGAGCCAGCGCTGCCCTCTCGCACGACCCCCAGCTCACGGACGCTTCTTAAGTCGCGTCCTTGTAATATCCTTATTGTGTGACTCAAATGGAACTCCTGCGAATTTAGTCTGTGTTTGTCTTTTTAACCTGAAAATGGAGGCAAAACATAACTAGACCGGAAGTGTTACCTGAAACACCGGAAGGCACAGCCCACCTCAGTGATGACCGATGCCTCGGCGAGCCGTGAGCTGTCAGCGGGTAGAGACGTGAGCACAGGCGGAAACATGCGCTCAAACAGCTGTACGTGACCCATGGGACTGAGCGCTACAGGGCTGGTGTGGTTCAACATGGTCGCCGTGATAAATACTTTGGGCAGTGCTGAAGAATACACAAGAGGGAAAGGCTAAGTTCTCACTCTGAAGTAGCAACACCCGAAGTAAAGAATGTGGTATATTATTTTTTCGTATGAAGTCAACGAAATGAACCAAGTTTTTTGTTTGTTTTGGTCTCCGTTTTGTTTTGGCAAAGAGTTGTTGTTAGAGGCGTGTAGTATTTTACATTATAAGCCATTGCAGTAGCCTAGAGGCAGGATGCTCGCCTTTTATGCCTATTGTACCCGGTTCAAATCCCGGTCGGGGCAGGCATATTGGAATTTTGGGATTTTTTTCTTATTTTCCTGTCCCTGATCCTTTGGGAGGTAGGATCGAGCACCTAGACTTCTCGGATAAGGACGAAAAATTCGGAGGGCCCGTGTGCGCGTTGAGCACATTAAAGATACCTTGGCAGTTGGAAATCGAAAAGAGCAGGCCGAACAGGCCGCTGACCGGGCAAAAATTAAATAAAATTCATCCCTAAAACTCCTTCCCCCCCCCTTATCTCCCCCCCCCCCCAAAAAAAAACCCTCCGACCGGCGCTGCACTGTGACGACGACATGTCTGCTTCAGTTGTAACTGGGCTGCATTAACACAAAGACAAGTTTCTCAATTGGGATTAAAGAAGTATACAAGATACAAAATACAAAATACAAATTGCTGAACAATGGACACACCTCATTATTTTCTCTATTTGGCTTTGTAATTAGAGTTCCCTCCCCTAACAGCATTTTTTCGGGGGTGGGGGGGGGGGGAGGAGAGACGAAACAACACTTAAATTGCGTCACTTTCATGCATTATGGCCGGTGTCAGACAGACCCAAGTCTGCTTTGTCTCAATTTTAATGTGAGATTTGAACTATGGAGTTGATCGGGACCCCCCTCACTGTCGAGACCCGCACAAATCTGTCTCACCAGTTCAGCTGCGCCAAAACTGGTGGAAAGAGAGATCTCACGAACTGAGTCAAAACAGTCTCAAAACAGTCGTGCGCTGCTAATCTGATTGCTCTATTTGTTCACATCATCTTGTCAAATCCTAGGGAAACACAGATTCTGGCAACCCTCCATCAAATGGACAGATCTGATATTACATTGTGAAGAACATGCAGAGTTTGTGTGATCGAATTTTAAATAAGGATGGCGCCAAAGGTGGAGTGTATTAAACCCTTTGCAATAGGCATTAATGCAAAAAATAATAAATAAATAAATGCAGATTAAAGGACAATTTTTTACAGTGAAATTTTGTTAGTTGTACAGTGGCAATTTAATTACATAATGTCAAAAATCTTTCAAGTACAAAATAAGCAATTCTCAATTTTCTATATTTGTAAATGATTTAATTGACATTCAGGAAACATTGCATTGGTGAAGGCTGAAATTACATAACATTGCAGTTCTATTAACGACATCACAACAAAAGCTCGATAGTATTATTACAGAAGCCCAGTCCAGCATTTGGACAAGTGATATATTACCTTTCTTACAAACGTAAGCATTGGCGTCCATGTTACAGTCTAAGAACGCAAGCCCGCCCCCGTTTCTCAGGGCTATGCATTTGTTAGTCTTGTTGGCTGGGAAACCGGACACGCCCTCCAAGATCGACCACTCGTAACCTGCAATAGATGTTGTACTAGTAAGTTTTTTTTTTCTTTTTACTTGAAACTCAGACTTTACCCATTCATGTGCCCTAATTAGTGCATACAGAATAAGAAGAACGGAAACTGAAAAAACAAAACACACCCATTTACGTCCCTTGTCCCCTTCACAGGTTTATGACTGCGTGCTCTAAATGACTGTTTTGGAAGGGTTTGCCGTCAGATCAATATCGGCTGCTTCACCGAAATGGAATTACTTCTATAGTATATCAATCAGTTACTACTTTTACATTCATTGTAACCATCACAATAACTTCAATTACTGTTATCTTGCTAAATTACTCACAATAGAACATTTTAACTATTATCAACTTTTGGCCAATTTCAGAAAGAGTGTGTCGTGGTCATGTCGCCAGCGAAAAGGTTCTTATGTCCAATTAGCTAAAGCTTATTGTAACCCTAATTTTGAAACTTTCATAAAACTTCATTGCCTAAACTAAAGCAAATTAGGCCACAATACATGTCTTTTTAATTTTCTGTCTCGCTATTCCCAGCCCTATAGCCACTCATAGCTGTCGTTATCCATTCTCCGATATCTTTATATCAAGTAACAGTATTATCAACAACAGAGTGACCAAGGGTCAGTTAATTCATACTTCCTTGTTTGATGGTCAAAGTGGATTTGTCGTCATAAACCCAGCTTCCACCCGCTGTACCTCGGAGACCAAGCCATAGAAATCCCACATCGTAATCTGGAAACTGGAAAATATACACAGGTTTTAGCAGAACAGTTGTATTTCTAGTTTTGTACAAGTGCACAAAAGATTATTATTGGTTTTGAACAGATCAAACTTGTAAGACTCCAGTTTTCTTGTAAAGGGCATGAACGAGTTTTACACAGTATCGATCAAAAATGTTTTCCAAGCCATTTGTGTCCGAAAAGAGGTACAGAAAGGTGAATGAAACAGACAAATTTGGTCATAACCGCTCTAGTGACCCATTATTTAGAACACTGGACTGCGGTGCAAGAAGTCCCATATTCGAATCTTGACCAGGACGTTCAGAATTACTCATTTCTGGCAGTATCTCCAAGGCACTCACTGACCTGTCGTCGGAGGCCTGGTGGTCATTCACGTTTCATCACTGACATAGCTTTATTGTGCTGAAAAGGACGTAAAGTTGGAGCAAGAATACTTGGATAGACAGGAGGACTGAGAGATGAAAGCACTTCCGTGTTAATGGTCACATACCTGCCACAAAGACAAGATAAACTCTTTCTCCTCTGGACTCCACACACTAGACAAAGAAGCTCCCACACTTGTACATTCATTCTTTGCCTTGTCAGCTATTGCCGCCTCCGCCACTACAGTGTAACAGTGTTCCCCAAAGTCTGTCCAACCTTCATCACAACCGTAGGCCTGGAGATTTGCATCAGCCCCTGTAAAATGTCACAGGTACTGTCTGAAATTATCGAAAATCATTGCATTTTATAGTATTACTCCGTACCTGTGAGCCAATAATTATTAATTACTGTTGGGGCAGAACATTGTAGTCTGATTGCCGACAGATAGAGAGTGGAATGGATACAATAACAATAATCATTGTGTCAAATGGACAAATTATCAACGGCTCAAGATACAGAAAATTAACAGTTAGGCCTATTTCATTCTACCGATCAGCACTGACGTTCACATAATGTAATATTCAAAACACATTGTAAATGTTTGCACAAGCAAGGAGTACTAACTAGATTATTGCTAACACACTTGAAACGTAGTGTGAAACTTAGTATTTTATGTGTAAACTTAAAACCCACCATTGTATTATTACCGAGACCACCAATATGTGGTAAGTGTCACCCAATTCTAATCCCATTTCGCAAGTCTAAAGGCCGCTTTCCGTGACGAATACTTTTTTTTTACATGCGTATTTTATTTCACGCTTGCATCTTGCAGAAGTCGAGAGTACTTTTGATTGGGATGTTTTTTTTATTTTTTAAACGCCCCATTGAAATGCCCACAATGAAATTGTAGGATGTGTACTTTAAACTACGCATATCTTCCGCACCTGCAGTTTCGATTCGTTTTAGTACGTACAACTGTGGGCCATGGAAAGGTACTGAAAGAAAATTTAAAACCACGCAACTATTTGACACAGTAGTTTGGTGACGATCTGTAGGAGAGGTCCATTATGAATTCGTTATTAACTATAGTTTGTATGGCATTTCCTTTAGCTTGCATTGTCTCAAAGGAAACATCAGCTGATATGATTTAACAATTTGTCTTCTGATACGGCAATATCTTTATCTGCGGCCATCATCAATAGAACATCTAAAAGCTTTTCTGTGACAGCGTCCTCCTATTTTTAACATCAAATCCTGATATTGTTGATGCCTTGAACGAAACTGAAAAACAAAACAACACAAAATATCAAACTTATCAATAACAGACGATTAACTATGAATCATTACAGGTTTCAGGTGTTTTGTGGATGGGCAGTTCGTTCTTCTTATGTCTCCATCACAGAAACCGTGAAATCTTCAGCATGAAGAAGGAAAATTTAGTCCTCTCTGTTTGCAATTAATCTCATCATTCTTTCCTTTCTTGCCTCCAAAAACCTGTGTCCAGAACGAAACTTTGATGACTAATTTAATAGATCAGCTGGAAGAATCTTTAATAAAGAACTCTAGGAAGGAACTGCAAGTTAAGTTCCTGGCTTGGGACAGTATGACACTTACCTCGGGATAACCTACATTCTTTAAACCAGAACAATTTAAAATACTTATCCTGAATCATTCCGGCTTTGGCAAATCATTTGCAAATAAGGGCTACATTTATGTCTGAGTTTTTGTCTTCCATTAAATGTAATACATTGACACGTTCTTTTTTTGTTTGTTTTGTTTTGTTACAGAAATGTCAAGTTCTTTACTTCAGTTTATTGAGAATGGGCTTTTTTATTTTTTTTTATTTTTAGAACTGGTAAGTTTGCATGTCTTGTGAGAACAGCAGATCTAATGTTATCAGTCATGTTCATAATAAATGGCACATCTGTAGATGTGACCCGGAAAGTAAATAGCCGAGAACAACTTAACACTAAATGTGAGGGTTAGGCGTAGTTAAAACATAACGCTTAAAGAATAGGAATAGGCACAGCCTGAAAGTTTAGGGACAAAATTTGCCGTTTGTCTTAATAACTAGAGTAAATAAAATGCGAGTATTACATTTAACATCAGTACTGTGTATATATATTAATACTTTAGGTCAAAGAGAGTAGAATTAATCTCTACGTATCTGAAGGAAAAAAAGACTGGCATTAGTTTAGGAAACTTCCTAGCACTTCGCTCCTTCAGTACAGCCACTTGATAAGTATTGCTAATCAATGCGATTTCGGAGAACGCAAAATATCATTCGTACTGAAGCTGCGTGAACATAAAATTCTTTTCACGCGAATTTGGTGTTGTCAAATGGTTAGGTACAAGATAGTTAGAAAAGTGAGGCGCTGAACCATAGATGGTCTGATCGGACATTTCGCTCTTTCGTTTTTATGATCAATGCTTGTGTCAGTGTGTATGTTTGTGTACTTTCATGTTTTGTAGGTGTTCTACGCTATTGAAAAGCACACAATAAGCACCGCTTTCGATCACTTTTGATTCTTTCATCTCCCCGCCCACTTCCTTCATAGTAAACATAAAAAAAAAAAAATACCACCCAGATTCACACACCCATCCCCAACTACAAACTGCCACATGGTGCAAACAGAATTAACCACCCACTCCTTTCGCCTTTTGCTCCAAAAAGAGGTGGATGCAGAGGAAATACAACCAAAAAGAACATAAAACAAGACCTCCTTTTCTCTGGGCAGAATGCACATTGACCAGCGCCACACTGAAATGCGATTGCCTAAGTAGGCGGCTATCGGAAATCGAAACACGCCAGTGTGTCTTAAGTTCAGATGACCGCGTCCATATCCCCCACTGACCTTTCTGTTCCGCCAGAACGACTATCCACAACACAGTGCAGCTGAAGATGCTCACACGCCAAGTAGCCATCTATACAACTCTGTAGACACTTCTGGGAATGGCCACCAGTATCACGCAGAAACGATTTTATACCACACGTTGAAAAACTCCAGTATCGATAGCCACACAGCACTGTGTTCTTTCTTCTAGAGCCACTGTAAGAAAGAAGAGAGGAAATTTCACTTTCATGTTAAATAAATTTTGTTTTCATTTTCACGCCAAGCGACTAATAATTTCCAAATGAATGATATTACCCAGACAAAACACTTTATCTGGTCTAAACACATCATCTTAAACTTAAGCTGTAAATCACAAAAAATAACCGGTGGACAGAGAGGAAACACAGCACGTGAAATCAAACAAAACAACACTGTTAATTGTTGCAGCTTCACTGAAGAGGCACAAAAATTTACTTTTCTGTCCTGTGACAACTTTTACCTCTCACTTTGGATTTCTTTCTATTAGGCCTCATTCTTGTGTATTTATGCATATTTATTGAGGGACAAGAAAAATTACAAAACGGACTCAGTTGTTATAATAAATATTACATATATTTCATTTTTGTTTGTTATGACCGATGAAGGGTTAGTTATTGTCTATATATATCGATTTCAAAGACTTATTGAAGGTTCGCTACAGTGTAATCGTTACCTTCAATTTACTTTTACTTAACTTCATGTAATTGTTAGTTTCTATCTAATCTTAACTCAAGGACTGAACACTCGAGACGACTGTGTAAGATTGCTAGACACACTAGCGTAAAAACCTCGAGCTATTTTGAGAACATGCAAGGACCAAAGTACAAAGAAAACATCCGTGGCCCAAACGATTTACGTGATAAATCCAAACACGAGGATTTACAAGGTCGAAGGAAGAAAAGGCAAGCAAAGGCTTTGAGCAAGTCTGAAGAACATGTAATTTTTCACTTCGTCAGGGGAAAGGAACGAAAAAGGGATAAGATGACAAAGATAAAAATGAAGAAGAGAGGAGTACAGATTTGGTGCGCGTGAGGTGCACACTAAGAGTTCTTTCCCTTTTCTGGAATCCTTTCCGCCTGGTTCTTCGTTCTTCCAGTAATGACAGGACTTCAGTTTTTAGCAAGCATGGAACTGCTATTGTCCAACGCCGACTGGGAACGCCACGATGTTAAGTCTGTATAGTCATGAATTTGGGCATGCTTGGACCTTCAGATTACTAGAACAATTAGAAGTAGCATCAGTATGAGCGTAACTTTGGCTAGCAGTAACCAAAGAGAGACTAGATATATATCTCCAAGGGATAGGATACATTAGGAAGAAAGAATGAATGAAGAAGTAAGAGAATGAATGAAAGAACGAATGAATTAAACCAGTCTTTGATTTTCGAACTCTCAGTGAAATGGACTGCTGTCATTTCTGGAGCCTTTCCCATTGTTGACTAATCTACCCCATGATCACGCAGTGGACGGCAACATCCTTTCCGTTTCTTGTCTTACAGTTTAACCATTCCTTTGATCAGGAATGTCGCAAGGGCCGAGAAAGAAGGCACAAGAAGAAAAAATATTGCTCTCATGCAGTTTATCTTGTGGATGTGAGATGGTGTTCATGGTTCATTGGTTCAAACAGGATAAATTACTTCTCACAACACGGCACGTAACATCTGCTAAGATGTACAAATTTTAATGAACAGGGATCGATCAGCAATAGGCCTAGGTACGGGATTACAGAGGGGAAAATGCATTTACAGGACTCCGCCGGAGTGGACGTGGGCGAAAAACCGAACCAAGTTGGCGTGCTCAGTCAGATCTGTTTGGTCGCGGTTTTACCGTGAGATATGGACTGTGGCGGAAAACAGGACCTCCCACACTGGCGAGACAAAAACCAGTCTGTCTCACCAGTGCTGCCCCCCCCCCCCAAAACTGTCTTGAATGAGCTGACAGACAGAGAGACCTCGCCCACTGAGACGAAACAGACGTAAATTGGACTTGACTCAGTACGCCATCAACCTTAAAGTAAACTATAACAGAAAAGAGAGGACACAAGCAAGCTTGCCGTCTCCGGGACTTTCTTTTCGCATAGGCACATTAAGATGTACACATTGTTGCGCGTATAAATAAATGAATATTGAAAGAGTAGATCTGACGACAATATATTATAATAATTTACCACGTTTCCTTTGTGGCACAAATACTGACCCCCTAACAAACAAACAAAAGAAAACAATAACAACAACAACAACAACAACAACAACAACAACAACAACAACAACAACAACAACAACAACAAAGAACAATCAAGTGTTGCCAATAAATGTATTTTTCCTGTAAATGTTACTTTCTAAAGCGCAGTCGTCAATCATAAGTAGTCCCCCTCATGCATGCTAGCCAGCTGGTGCTAATTGTCTATGGAATGACTTACTGCCATTGCCGGAGCTCACTGACCTTCACTGGTGGCCGACACTCCCCGGGGTGACATTGACATCGTCAGCTGTGAGTTATTCCTCTAGGTGGTGGTCCCAGTCCTGTCCGCACCCTTTTCTTAGTGGTCATTCAGACCAAGTGATGTTTTCAGGTTCGATACAAAAAAACAACAACAAAAAACTGGTTTCTTTGAAGGAGGGACACGCCATCCTCTTTTCAGTCACTGCCAATTGTGGGTGTTTACTAAGATCCATCCTCACTTTCCTATCAAACAAATACCAATGTTTGCTGAAACTGCACAAATGTGAAGGACTTTTGTTTACAGGAGAGTGGAAAAAAAAACCCAACCCTCACTTGAAATGTATTCCGAAGCTCGACGCGTAAGCACGTATATATTTTGCTTTGCATACTTTGAATAACCAAAAAAAAAAAAAAAGTAAAACACCAGAATACTGTCGAAATCTGTGAGCCGCAATCAGAAAGAGCTCGGGGGGGGGGGTGGGGCTGTTAGAGCAGCCGCAGTGGGGGGGGGGGTGTGCAGTAACTACCCTCAGGTTCTTTAATAAATCCGTCCAGCCCTTAAATGTGGAACAAAATCAGATCTACATAATGCTAGCCAGGGGTTCTTGTACCGGTTACATCTAGTTTAAGAAAAGGCTTTAAAACTGGCCCCCTACCCACCCTCCCCCACCCCGACACGCCACTGACACAAGGAGTACAGCAGTGATTCCTTGTTTGAACCACCAACACTGGAGTGTCAATATTTCCAAGCCGCATTTACTGCCCGCCTCATTTTACGGAGCCAATTTGAATGTCTCACGAACCTCCCTGTGTGAGAGACATAAACGGGGGGAGGAGGGGGAGGGGGAAAAGAAAGAGGAGTGCTGGAAGGTGGGGGGGGGGGGAGGAGGGAGGGACGAAATGTTAGAGACATGGCAGATCAAATTGCTGGAAATACCGAGTAATTTTTTCTGCATAGCTCAAAAACTCATTTTCTTCATCCTGCGTTTATTTGTTTTAAATAAATCCTGAAAATCTTCCGTTCTTCCCGGAAATGTAAGAGTTCAGATTATAGACTCTTCCCCCAAAAATGTAATTAAGAGGAGGGGTTAGGGGATCCCACGTTGATAGGCGCGTTACAGTTTGTTGCATGGGGTGAACACCCTCTCAGTCAAATTCCAGGAAATGACTCTTCCCGTCTTGCTCTCTCATGCAACAAAGTACAAACAAAGAAACTGAAAGCAACTAGCAAACCAATAAACCGAAGAAAAACGTGTTGTATTGGTCATTTTACTACTGTACTATAAGGCTGAGGTTTTGATACAAAACAGACCGTAGTCTATTTACTGAGAAATCACTTGAAAGAAGGTTTTGCTGGTCGTGTGAAGTACAAAAGGTAACAGCCCTTCAGTGAGTGCCCTCGAAACATTCTGAGAAATGACTGAACTGCACTCCCCCGGAATGGGATTCGAACTCGGAACTTGAATTTAGTGGAAGGACGACAAAAACAAAAAAATAATAAAAACTATTGTCTCCTCTAATTGAATATATCAGGATTAGTGTAGGCCTATATTTGATTTGTTTGTTTGTTTACACTAGATGAGGTACTCCTCATTACCCGGGATAAACCCTTCTCTCTCCCTGATCTAGACATAATAATCCACAGTTTTGCTTCAGAATCCATGCGCGCCAGGGCACTACGCACCAACTGAACACTTGCCAAATCAAAGAGAGCACAAAAAGAGATCATTGTCTTTTATCTAGATCTATTATAAAAAAAAAACTCGCTTTTTTTTTGTAAAAGCCGTAGCTCGGCTATCTGTGCACCAATCGAGCTCAAATTTTGCATACAAATTTCTTTTGGTCTGAAGTTGATTCCTTGCTACACTCATTGCTGAACACTCTCCGTAAGTATTTTTTTGAACTACGCAAATTTGCATTTGTTCCAAATAAATACCATCCGGGCGTGACTTTTTATGTGGCATGACGTCACTGAATTTGCGCTCCACCGTGCGATCTCAACGTCCGGTTCCCCAAATTTGAAACCGTGCTCCCGAGTCCATCCACAACCTTCGTGGTTCTTGCTGCAGTGACAGTGTGGCAAAAACATGCCGAGTCCATCCATAACATTCGTGATGATCCATTTGTTCAGGTACGTTGATGAAGATTTTCAATTTTTATAATAGATCTAGATCTATTACTACTAACAGATATCTAGGCTAGCTCTAGATCTAGATCTTGAAGTCCACGTTTCATCATGTCTTTACATGCTAGCTATTCCCCCCCCCCCCCCCGCGAATTTCGCGGGTTCAATACTAGTTTTAAAAGAAAAAACTTGTCCGAAACCAGAGAGTATGTATGTATAGAGAGGTTTCACCAGAGAGTATATATATATAGGTTCACTATTGATCGATTTGCACTGCGAGACACGGGAGGCTCTGCGAAACCACTGTTAGCATGGAGCGGAAAGTAGGTCGCTGCGGTAAACAATACCCGTTTGTACATTTCCACGGCGCGTAAGAGCTTACAAACGGTTTTAAATAGTTTCAATCAACCCAAAGATATGAACAAACCACAAGAAACAGACATGCACACTATCTTTGGTGAAGAAGATCTCTTTCAATTCTTCATATCTTGTTTACCGCAGCGACCTAGTTTTGCGATTTGGCGGAAGTGAGATCTCTCTATAAACTGTAAATATATACTCTTTGCTGAAACTCGTAACGAACCTGATATAGGTGGATACAAAATCGATTGGGTCAGATATGCTGACACTTGAGACAGTTCATTTTATAACATTTGAAACTGTCGTGTAGGCTGTAGCGCTGAGATAAAAAAAAGGGGGGGGGGGTCCAAAATTGCACCATAATGACTGACTCCCGCTACTATAAGATTACGTGTGGGCGAGATTATTTTGTTGCCATTATTGTAGTTTTGTTTATCGCGCCACTCCGTCAAGTCACACCTCTTTTATCTCACTCCCTCTGTCTCTGCCTCTCTCTCGTTCAACACCCCCCCCCCCCCAACACACACCATTTCGCCCCCCACCGCCGAGTGACGCTAAGCTTCCAAGACCCAGGTCAGGGGTCCCTTCCGCATGCCAGCACGGGACTTTCCTGGCCTGGCACCCACATTTTCCATGTTTGAGAGATAATGCATTTTTATCTTTTCCAGCTGTCCGAGGTCACACAGTGGCAACTTAGAGGCTTTACTAGTGAATTTTAGAATCAGATAGAGAGAAAGAGAGAGAGAGGTCGGAGAGAGAAAGTGAGAGAGACAGAGAGAGCGACAGACAAAGAGAGAGAACGAGAGAGGGAAAGACAAAAAGACAAAGAGAGACAGAGGGAGAGAGGAAGAGAGAGAGAGAGAGAAAAAGAGAGAGACAGAGAGGGAGACAGAGAGACAGAGAGAAAAACAGAGCGAGAGAGAGAAAGAGAGAGAGAGAGAGAGAAAGAGAGAGAGAGAGAGAGAGAGAGAGAGAAAGAGAGAGAGAGAGAGAGAGATAGAGAGTTTCAGGATAGTTGGAGGTTGGAAAAAGTATATATTCAACAAAACGCATCACAGAAAGACGGCCCTGGATAGCTGTTGAAGCCAGAGACGAAACTGTTGATATGGAAATGTCCTGAGTGCGTCCACATTGATCTGAGACTAGGGCGATAATCAAAACTTTAGAACTAGGACTGATGAGTAGGACAGATAAAGATAACGTTGTGACAGTTGTTATAGAACCACGGCATCGACTTGGTCATCTTTCACCGTTCACCTCGGCATTCTCCATCCGCTGCAAGATGTAGCCCTCCGACAATGCTTTCCATTCTCTTCTGTCTGCTGTTTCCCTCATCCATGTTGTTCCCCCTCTCTGTTTAATGTCATCCAGCTATCTTCTTCCTGGTCGTCCTCTTATTCTACTTCCTGTCCATGGTTGCCATTCAGTGCAGCGCTTTCTCCATCTATTGTCATTCAACCTTCCCATAATGTCCAGTCCAATTCAACTTTTGTTATAGCATGAACTTTAATGTATCCGTTTTTGCTATTTGTTTGCGCATTTCAGCGTGGGGGATTCTATCTTGCAGTCTGGTATTGAGCATTTTTCTTTCCATCGCCCCCAGGACGGCTCTTAATTGTCATCTACAAAAATATCTATCTATATAAAAAAACAGCAAGGAAAAAAAATTCACTGCTGCGAGGAAGAAATGCCCAGACCTGAAAAAATTACACGTGAAAGATAGTTCTTTTTGCTACTATGTCTATTCCTTTGACATGAAAGCGAAGTATCGTAATTTTGTAATAAATGAAAATAGGCCTAAAAATATCGAATAATGCTTTCTCCTCAACAATGATGGCCTCCCTCCTGCCTTTGTTTTGTTTCGACTTTAGTACCGTGCATGTCATAAAAAATAACCATATCAAGCTTGGTGCGCAGTGTCCTGGCGCGCATGAGTTCTGAAGCAGGACTGCAGATTACTACTTTTATTGTAAGAGAGAGAGAGAGAGAGAGAGAGAGAGAGAGAGAGAGAGAGAGAGAGAGAGAGAGAGAGAGAGAGAGAGAGAGAGAGAGAGAGAGAGAGAGAGAGAGAGAGAGAGAGACAGAGACAGAGAGAGAGAGAGAGAGAGAGAGAGAGTACGTCATCGAACAATGCTTTCTCCTCAACAATGCTTGCCTCCCTCCTGCCTTTGTTTTGTTTCAACTTTAAACTTCCGGTTGCGTTTCAAAGTTTGAAGGCATGCGTTTCTGTGCCGTCTGCCTTATGCACGGTACGGGCCATGCGGGTGTTACTGTGCCAGTTGTGAGTTGTTTTCTTTCTAGATAGATCTACATAATCTGTGTGCTGATTGTGCGTGCTGTGCCCTTACACTAGTATATATAAAAGGACTAACTAACTAACTAACTAACTAACTAACTAACTAACTAACTAACTAACTAACTAACTAACTAACTTTAGTAAGTAAGTAAATAAGTAACTAACTGATTGACTGACTTACTGACTGACTGACTGACTGACTGACTGACTGACTGACTGACTGACTGACTGACTGACTAACTAATTAACTAACTAACTGACTGAATGACTGACTAACTAGCTAATTAACTAACTCACTGACTGACTGACTGACAGACTGACTAACTAAGAGGATCTCTTCTATCGTACGGACCCCTCTCTCGTTTCCAGAATCACACTTTAATTCATATGAATCTAAATGACTCAGAAATACAAAATTCACCACCACGAATCTCATTATTTGTTTCAGAAGGGACATAGTTCTTATTCAAGTCTCTTCAGTTTTCCTCATTTTTTTTCCCACTTCAAGAAGACACAGTAGAAAACTGACAGAACGCAATACACTCAGATCCGCTCTTGTTTTGGTTTTTCGCCAGGAACTTCGATGTTTTCCCCGCATTCTCTTCATGGATTTTTTTTACCTCTAATATAATTTGCTGCCCCATCTGCAAAGCGAATAAAGAGCTGCTTCTTGAACATTGCAACATTCCAAGGGCATTTGAACATTAATTTCACACTGTGTGTGATAGTGAGAGAATTGTTCGTGATTTTCTCACTTTTCTCGGCATTAATTTATCACTGTAAAAACTGCAATCTTGAAAAGGTATTGGATTATGTCAGTGCATGCTTGTCTATCTATCTATCTATCTATCTATCTATCTATCTATCTATCTATCTATCTATCTATCTATCTATCTGCCTCATAGCTTGCCTGCCTTGTTAGCCTCTGTCCCTACTGGTTGACGTAATATTTG
Organism: Onchidella celtica; assembly: GCA_963931925.1. Lineage (NCBI taxonomy): Eukaryota > Metazoa > Mollusca > Gastropoda > Systellommatophora > Onchidiidae > Onchidella > Onchidella celtica. The sequence continues at coordinate 34,161,024 of OZ007571.1, read as the reverse complement.
GTCCACTGTATATTTCTTGGCATTCTATTCGTTCATTGATCCCCCCCCCCCCCCGACCTCTGCCTTCCTCACTTTCTGCAAGTTTTTAACAACATAAATAACGTCTTTCCATCCCGAATGCTGGACACTTTTATTCCTTTTGATTTGGCATCTAATCTTAATCCATGCGTTCCGATTTCGGGCTAAGAAACTTTGGAGGGCTATCGATTTCATGAATTTGCTCCTTTCCTGGGGTTGCCGTTCTTTCTAGTGTCCATGATGAAGTATTTATGTCCTAGCTCTCCACACAAGAATCATGTGAACAATCCAGGCGTTCTTTTCTCAGCTTTGGGAATTTTGCACTACCACAGATTCCAGGAAATTGGCCGTAGCCCGGATGCCTTTCTTTATGGTCTTTGTAATGAAGAATTTATATCCACGTTCTCCAAATACGAATCCACTGAGAAAACAATTTAAAACAGAAACGAAAACAATAAACCCTCGTGCTATGATACAGGTCTAAGAAAAGTCCGCAAAGCCATCGATTCCAAGAATTTTTTCACATGCCGGATTTAGGGTGCAAGACATGAAATATTTCGACTAGTATTTGCCATATTGTTGTAATTATGTGCATTTTTGCCTTTTGGAGAAAGTGAAGACTGAAATTTGGTCGGCAAGGGGCTAAAACGCATAAAACATGACGCCACAAACACATATCTCGAAGAGTTTTTAGCCGATTGGAATGACACTCAGTGACTCACACAATCTAACAAAGGAGTGAAAGAACCACTTTCATGACAAAAGCTCAAAATCGGCAAAATGTCGCATACAACAATATGGCAAATACCCCATGATTTATGGCCTTACTTTCCAGATACGAGTCATCAGAAAAATGCAAAGACGTAGGGAATGATTTTTTGTCTTTTTCATTTCTCATAACATTTAGCTTAATTTGTGTTTATCATCCTTCCTTTTCCTATTCTGTCTCCACACTTTACTTTTCTCTTTTTATTTCTCATTTCGTTTCTGCTCTTTATCCCACCCGTTTCCTTCCCTTAATCTCTCAGTTGTTTGGCCATCAGTCTGCAGTTTCATGACAAATTATTTGATCAATTCTTTTCAGTGTTTAAGTTATTTGAACCATAAGTTCTCTCTCAATCATTTCTGCCATGCCTCTTTTTTGTTTCTTTATTCTCCTAAGACTTTCTTTCTTTCCATCCTACTCATCGCCTCTGCAGGGGAAATTTTCTTATGCAAAGAGAGTGAACTGGTCAACCCATGGCAACAAAACATTGAAAGAACTGACAGGGGGGGGGGGGGGGATAGAAAAAGGAAGAAAACTTGAGTAATAAATACGGGAGGAGTGAGAAATCCATATCGGGGGTTTCTTCTGTATACAAAATGTCTCACCCTCTCAGCCGACAGTTTCAATCAACTTTGGTTCAAGAACTTGGCCAAATCTATCCAGGATTGTAAACTGTTTCGCCGAATGTCTGGACATTTTGGGCAACTGACAACAACTGAGTTTTTGCAATAGGACAGGGGCCAAATCTTCAGGTTTTCGGTTGTTTGAGGTTGAGGTTACTGGATGACTGGCCATCTATCTATCTATCTATCTATCTATCTATCTATCTATCTATCTATCTATCTATCTATCTATCTATCTATCTATCTATCTATCTATCTGTCTATCTATCTATCTATCTATCTATCTATCTATCTATCTATCTATCTATCTATCTATCTATCTATCTATCTATCTATCTATCTATCTATCTATCTATCTATCTATCTGTCTGTCTATCTATCTATCTGTCTATCTATCTATCTATCTATCTATCTATCTATCTATCTATCTATCTATCTATCTATCTATCTATCTATCTATCTATCTATCTATCTATCTATCTATCTATCTATCTACCTATCTATTTATTTATCAATCTATCCATCTATCTATTTATTTATCTTTTATCTATCTATCTGTCTGTCCGTCCGTCCGTCTGTCTGTGAGCATGCCTTCGTGACTACCTGTCTGTCTGTCTGCCCATCAACCTGTCTGCCTGTCTGTCTTACAAAAAAAAAACTTTGATTTCTAACGTGGTAGCACTACAACAAATTCTCAGAATGGGGTTTCCAAACTGGCAGTTCATTTGTGAAATGTTTAAGTCTACGAGGTACTCTCTCTTCTTAACCGAAAACACCACTGGGTCTCTCTGATGAGTCAAAGGCAAAATCCCTGCACCACCTGCTACTGGCTGACTTGCTGAATGACAGAATGGGACGCTGACACATTTGATCCCAGACTGACACACTAATGGACTGACAGACTCACACACTCAACCACAAGTTATCTGCCTGTTATGTTGTCTCATTGAGCAAATGTTTTGCATTGAAGATGACATGTTTACTTGTTTTCGTATCAAGACTCTTGCCATTTCCTTTTGTCAATTATACATGTTCAAGATCCAAGGTATCGAAATAAACAACATATTTATCAACACTGGCTTATTATTTTTGTGATTTCGTGAACAACAGGGTTGTTTGTAACCCAGCTCTGTTATTCTTACTAGTCGGAAAATCGATATATCCGAACGTTACACTGGTTTGGAAGAATGCTCAAACTTGATTTTCTTCTCAACGCATAAGTAAATCTTACTGCCCTTACAGTCATAGGGAATCAATATTTGGGAGGGCACGTAGACTTGTTCGATACATTCGGTCTTCAACTTACCCCCATCTGTCCCTCTCCCTCCTTTCCTCCCCTCTCCCCCCTCCCCCGGGGTCTCTTATCCGGCTTCCGTTCAAGCTGTGGCACCTCCCGGATCGAACATATCAGGCTTGGCCCTCCATCATATTCCATACAACTGACAGAGTAAATGGTCCGTGTTTTCCAATGAGATCTTTTTCTCTCTGATGTAGCAATGTTTCATAAGATTGCCTTTTTTCTCGTCGTATTTACATAGGGTCCTGTCAAGCATAATTATTTTGTTCATACAGATACAACCTTTCTGTATTTTCGGGCATATTTTCTTCATACAGATAGAACGTTTCTACATTTTTGGACACGTCTTGTTAATACAGTTACAACTTCTCTATTTTTCCCCCACCTTGTTTTGTTCATACAGATACAACTTCTCTACTTTTTTCAAGCATAATTTTTTCACACAAATACAACTTTTCTATATTTTCAGGCATATTTTGTTCACACGGATATAATTTAATTTTTTTTTTTTTTTTTTGCTATTGCGTTTATATTCCTTAGGGAAGGATGACAGTCTTATGAGAAAACTCCTGTGACGTATGTCATATTTATGTGTTAGTTTTGTTGAACGTCATGCCATGCTCAGCCGCTATTTTATGTACAAATTACTTAAAATTCCGAGAAGCACTAGTTTCTATGTTTCATATAAAACCAAATTTATTTACTTTATGTTTCGTGCACAGTTCGAAACTTATGATACAGGCCATCATGTAATTTTTCGCCGCCACTTTGAGTAGAAATAATTTAAAGAGTAAAAAAAAACTGTCAGTTTCTGCGACGGCAAGGGAATTCAACCCTTACAAATCGTTGCAATGCAGCAGACGCAACAAGAGACATGTACTGTCAGAAGACATGAACCAGAAATACTCAAATCTCTTACATGACAAATTGGGCGATCAATCAATCTGAAATCAACCACAGGCACCTCACTTCCACTTCGCCGGGTGGGAGTTATAAAGCGATATATAGCAAAAAGCCCGGATTCCGAGTGCAACATCTCGCAAAACGCCAGAACTCTCAGAATGGTCGCACAATTTAAGCAACATTAGAAGGATTTCAACATGCCCTCGTCTTCTGTTCTATACTATCTATTTTCTCCTAAAGATCTAGTCCAATTTTAACACGACGGTACTTTGAAGACATTCGTGTGAATGTATCTCTTGCGTAGGCGTATTTTATTATACTTTTCAATTTCCAATGCCTGGAATTTCCCCACAGGAATTCTTCCCTCTTGTTTATGGGTCAATATTATTTGATTCCAACGTTTTCGGGAATAAGAGTTCTCCAGCCAGTCTTTGATCTGGACAAGGGCGCTTAAATCGGAGAAAAACCAGCCCCAGAGATGCGATATAATGCAATTAGCTCCCCCGAAGAGCTCCCTGGGCTCATCGTAACTATCAAAATTCGTGATCTGAATTGTTGGCCCGAGTTGGAATGGAGTGGAAGGACGATGGGTAACACGGTGATAAAGATTGAATTCCTGAAGGGATAGACAGATGAATAGGTTGAAAGGATAGAATGGGTGAAAGGATGGATGGATGAATGATAGATGGATGCCTGCCTGGATAAGTGAGTGATGGATGGTTGGGTTGGTTGATGGAGGATGATCGGATGGGTGGAATTGATGGATGAATGGATAAATTGACAGAAAAAATGATATACTTATAGATAGATAGATAGATAGATAGATAGATAGATAGATAGATAGATAGACAGACAGACAGACAGACAGACAGACAGACAGACAGATAGATAGATAGATAGATAGATAGATAGATAGATAGATAGATAGATAGATAGATAGATAGATAGATAGATAGATAGATAGATAGATAGATAGATAGAGACGGCTAGCATGAGAAAGAAGAGATGACAGTTTTACTCTGCTGAAGAACCCAGAAAACCAGGGCAAGTTCTCTTCCCGCCCTATTGTCAACAGCTCATTCTTTCGCTGTCATCCGGACACGTCCGTCCTCCATGCTTGAAATCTCGAGCACTCCAGCTTAAGATGTGAATCGATTCTGAAACACCCATTACACCGGTGTAATCAAAATAACAAGCATTGTTTATTGCCACACTGCGTATCGATTCCCACCGAGACAAGAATTGTAACGTCAGATTCCATCACAATAGGGATGAATGTATGAATAGCGAGGAAAGGAAGTTGATGAATGGGTATCGGTTTCTTCAAGTTGATTCGACGCCCAATCAGGGTTTAATTGTGTTCGTTAGCCCATAAGTTTGAGTACTTCATCCTTTGTTCTGTCTGTCTACGCGACTGGGTAAGAAGAAACTATGGGCGAAATTGAACCTGAAAAGTCAATTCGACCCTATTTTCGCATTCCTTCCAAGGTTTTTCGTTTTCATTGATATGATAATGCAAAAGTGGCCGGAGTATTTGCTCTATAAAGACGACTGATTTTAAGCCTCTCTCTACCCCTCTTCATCGCCTTTTTACTTCGTATACGCATATGAATTTCATAGCTACACAACCATACCAAAGTATTATAATATCGCTCTCTATCTCTTTCTCTAACATCGTTTAAAGACAACAAATGGTTCATGTAGCATTATTAAAGCTACTTCTCATAGGAAAACATTTAAATCGTAATTTTGCTGATAAGTGCAACTTATATGTGATGACGTACTTTTGGAGACACTGAGACATAATGGCTTTTTAGCAACTAGCTCATCCATACAAGAGAAACGTTTCCAAACCATTAAAAACCAGTGGCCGTATGCATGAACTTGGTATAAATCCGCCGGTTTTGCACCATTGTACAGGCTCAGTGAGTAGCGCGTACGGCAACCTTGGTGTAAATTTAAATTTAGCCAGTATGTATGAACTAAAGTTACATCTACCTCTACCTGCACATCAATTGCCGCTTGCTGCTGTAATAAACATCTTGATCGTAATCTGTGCACAGTTGAATTATGTCCTGCGTGTCAGGTCAATGTGTTTTAGTTAGGGAAGCATATTGTGTGCACTGTTAATTTTGTTAATTTAGTTAATTTATCAGTGTGTGTGTATATATGTGTGTGTGCGCGCTATGTATCATACTTTCTGCTTCTGTAACTGTATTGTTATGTATTCAATGATCAAAACAAATTTCCTTGTACAAGGACGAATAAAATTTATCTTATCTTATCTTATCTTATCTTATTGTGCATGCACAGAATGTGTATCAGCCAATCAATGCCACGAGAAAACAACGCCGATCAAAGCAAAACTAAAAGATTGACGGTGAATAGAAATCCAATTTTTTTTCCTTGGCCCGTGATATTGTGGGTTGGAATAAAATATCAGCTACCCCCTTGCTTTCTTTCTAGCGGACGCCTCTTGCCCTAGCTTGTTACGCACTGCGTACCTGATTTAGTCCAGCTCGGAGAAAGTGTAAAGTTACGAATCCTTTACGCGTGGGTGTAGGCCTACGCAAAGTTCATACATGCCGGGTAGCGTTTTGCACCGACGCGTAAGGTCTACACCAAGCGTGTAACCAGTTACTCAGAGTTCATGCATACGGCCACAGAAGAAGAAATAAAACACGGGCAGTGAAAAGTTTGGACTGTTACAGTTTTATCATAAAACGTGGCATGGAAAAGATAGGAGTTAACTTTGAAAATTGTCCCCACTGAGCACAACCCCAATATCATGTACTCATAATTTCCTGGGCATAAGGCTTGGTAGTTTTTCAGTTCATAACCTCATGCACTCATAGACTACAATTCAGAGTTACAATTCACTTCACTATCTGCTACAATGGTTAAATTGTGTACGGCGAAAGAGGAAGGCTTCGTTCGGTTACCTAGATACAGCCCAGTGCGGGTCAATGGAGGATTAGCCTTATTTGGCTCCACAGGTCAACTGTTTACAATGTGGCAATGCAGAAGTCCGTAATAAAATGGTCCATGCCCTGAAATTTGAGTATCAAGCTTTGTGGTCTAGTTTTGCAAAAACAAACACACACACCCCTACCACTCCATTATAATTCTCACAGTTTACTCTGACAAGTCGGGTAAGCGTTGCACTTTGACCTCACCACACAAGCAAAACCCCACACGCCCTTTTCTAAAGGATTATTTAGCCTATGTACGACTGATTTGTGTGGTTACACTAAAGAGTGTGTGTGCATTATTTTTAGCAAAATTCATGCAGTTTATGATGGCTGACAGGGGCAATGTCTAGCTATCAGCGGCATGAGACTTGGAAAGAGGATAAAAGGGGGGGGGGAGGGTGTGTTGGGGGGGGGGGGGTTAAAACGATCAGTGCAACTTGCACCACTTTTTCTCAATGAAAACGGTTAGCTATTGCAATTTAACCAGATTCGAAGATTCGCAGTGTGTGGGTCGTGAAGTGAAACACATCCATTGTGTAACTATTTTCAAAATACTTTTCTCTGGAACCTCGAGAAAAAAATTATTTAATAGAACATGATATTATAATATTATTGTATGTTTATATATTTCTTTCATAATCATAAAAAGATCTAGTGCGGGAGGCCCTGAAAATGCTTGGTAATACATTTGGAGGCGTTATCACATTTCGTTAAAGGTTTCAAACTCTGGTAGATTTTTTTACGAAAATGGAATGATGTAAATAAATATTATGTCTGGTGCAACTGCTGTGGCGTCAAGTGAAACTAATTGCACTGACAATTCTCATTCTTAAGGAAAGTAATATTATGTCAACAATAATTTGTGGTGTTTCCTTTCTTTTTTTTTTTTTTTTAATGGGGCCCTGACAAGGGAAACAACAGCTCGGAAATGTTCACAAAGGTAATTTGACAGCGTTGTTTCCCTTGAGGGAGTTTTGCCAAAGAATAATTATCAGTAATATTTATTACCTTGGTAATTTCGTTACCTTATAAATATTTCTCTATCGGTGACTTTGCCTTGTATCAAGATCCAGGAACATGGATAATGTGTACTTTTTATTACCGTTAGATTCCAACATCAAAGCCGTATAGAACAAAAGCAGTCAGTACGTTAGTACGCATTCTCCTGGATAAAAATATCACATAGCAGCAAGATCTGAAAGTCTCCAGATATGTTTGCTTTGACCACCACCACAACCACTGCCACTACCACCAACAGCAGCAGCAGCACCACCAGCAACAACTAGAATACAGTTCCGACGAACAATGGGTCTAGCCAAATAATTTTTGATTCTTCATGCCATTCCATTTAGTGATGTAAGAACATGGCGACCTAGCGTACTGAAATTCAGGAAACTTGACAGTTATATTGTCAGGCTGGCAGTCCCCAAAAATGCTTAGGCCGGAGACATTCTTAACAAAAATGTTACTATAAACGGATACTATTTTCCTTCTAAGGCAGAAACTGAGATCCTTCAACAAATACAACAAAAGCCAAACTGAGAACAAAAGAACAGCAAAATTTTATGACGATTTTCAAATGCTCAACTTTGCAGACTGAACAATGAAATATTTGTGCCAAGACATGACAATGAAATCTATGGCCAAGACATGAAGGATTTTTCATTCGTATTTGTATAGTATTACATAAAAGTAGAAAAAAACAACAACCAATTACTTTGTTTCAAATGTTTAATCTAATGCAACTGAATTATTTTTTCAAATTCAAATTATGTTTCCACAAAATGTTCTACATGAGTTCACCAACACAATAGTTTACTGTCATGTTGACACAAGTCTGTCGACCGAAAGTTTAATCGCGTTCCAGTGGTTTGGCTGAGCTACAGGAAGATTTCACGCCGTGACGCACGCTTGAACAAAGAGTGAAGTGCACCAGGACTTTCTATCCGTCTCTCCGCTTTTGTAACTTCTCTATTTTGTTATTTACCTATCTCTTTACTTCTTTCTTCGCTGTTGTCTGTTTAACCATTCAATCTATTTCGCAATCATTTTATGTTGTTGTTTTTTTCAGTATCTTCCATTATCTCATTTTATCTTTCCTCTTTTCTCGTTCTGAAATTCTGTTTTCAAGTTTTTAAAAATGAAATTGCAAGATTCTTCGACTCTGAGATTACATTGATCGCAGTTGTAAAAATTATGTCGCTATCTTTATTTGCTCAGTTTATTAATTGCTTTTATTGAAACCAAATTGTTTGCTTGCTTGACGTCGTTAATCTGTGATTTTCTGCTTATGGAGCGGCGAACATGACAGTCCCAACTGATCAATAGTAACATTTTTATCGTACCGTAGTTAGTTTGTCTATGATTCGTGTCAAAGTAATTTCAAACGAGGACAAACGTACAGACATAGTGAGATCAAACGGACACTGGAAGAAAAAGTCAATTTATTTGCGGTAAATCCCACGTCAGATGAAATGTACTTACATAATGAAGTAATTTCAAGAAGGAAACCCTAGGAGTTTGTTTTCCAGAAGTACAGTCTGTATTGGAGGACTCAGCAGTTCCGGACCTGGGTTGTCTTTAATCCAGACATTGATGGGGAGGGAGGGGAGGGGGTCGTCGTCGTCGTCTAGGGAACAACCTAGAGCACTGGTTCTCAACTCGGGCGATTTTGATTGCCGAGGAGGGGGGTGGGGGTGGAGAAAGCAAGGAAAAGGGAGTCAAGGGGGCGAAAACAAAGAAAGGGGTGGGGGGGGGGCGATTTGGGGACAAATAAGGGGTAGGCAATGACTAGTTCAACAGCACGCCTACCTGGGTTTTATGAATAGAAATGGCCTAAGTTTTAAGTGCATTTGATAGAGAATGCTTTCTGTTTTGTAATGAATAATCAACTTGCCTGTTGTCGTTAATAAGGTTTTGAAAAACTTAACACCATAACTGATGTGTTTTCTGTCTTCTAGTGAAATGTATCTGTTGGGTTTGAGTGGGGATTCCCGACGGGGTGGGAGGATTGGAGGGGGGGGGGGCAGAACAGAGATGGGGGCCGGTGAAATAAAATTTGGAGCCTAAAAGGGGTCATTGTCTGAAAAAAGGTTGAGAACCATTGGTCTAGTGTAGGTCTAATGTTAGTAATGGAAAGATGGGGGGAAAATCTCAACTTTGGTCCCAGAGATGGAAAATCCGATATAAAAATGACTTAAGATGCAGCTTAGTTAGAAAACATTATTTCTTATCACCTCAAAGTTCCAGGAAATGATTTTTGCTGTGGCGCCATTCAGATATTTGAGCTCAAGATTACTCTCAGCAGCTCTCCCTTCTGCCATTGAAAACATTCGATGGGAAATTGACTTGTTTGTGGGATGATGCACAAATGTGTAGTCAAACATTCCTACAAAGGTAATTTGTGATACTTGATGCAGTTTAATTAGAAAATGAGGTTGAGGACAAAATGAACACAATGTGTAAGTTGTTTTTTCACCCATTGATTTTTCTAGCCCCCTCAGAAAGAAATACAACATTCAGGACATTGCGTATCAAGTGAAGTAAAAGTAAGCAGTGTTTCGTGTGAAAGGGAACAAAATTGAAAATCCATTTTAAATTACATCGTTTTCAGTCATGAAATTCAAGATTACCTCCACAATCGTGGCAGCTTAAAGGTCAGTCCATTTTATACTTAATGATTCACACACAAGTAACAGTACTAATTAAAAACATAGTGTAATTTACTTCAAAGAAATGCCAACAAGCATCATGGCATTGAGCATAAAAAATAGTTTTTTTTAAGAAAGGCATTTTGAGTCTAAAAAACCAAAGTTTTTGCAATGAATTTTGATATTCTGAACCTTCTTATGATCAGTTTCCGAATAAAGTAATTTTGGCCATATCATCAATGAAAAAGTTGTTGCGGCCAATAAGCTCAGGCTAATTCTAGCCATAAAACTTCAAAAACAAAAAACCTCACTGTCCAAATTTTAAATTTCTGAAATTTGAAAAGAAATTTGAAAACTATGTTCAACTGAATATTTTAAGGCACTTTTACAACTTCCGTTTTATCTTCCTTTTAAGATGTTGTCATATTCTTAGCAAGACCTCCATCTTTGATCTCACTCTTTCCTGTTTTAGCCACTGGATCTTAATACTAGACTATGCAGGGTGCAGCATGAACTTGACTGAGTCTCTGTACATCATCCTTTAATTGCACGCCTTTAATGTTTCACAAGCTGCACTGATGGAAGGTTTCAAATAACTTCAACTCTCAAGTGGCCCGGCGTTTGGCATCGTCAGAGAATACGGTCACTATTAAGCGATCACTGTTCCAAACGACTCTGTATAGTCGAACATGCGGTTAGCAATACGCTAAATATAAACTCGATTTGGATGAATGACGTGCGGTATTGGAACCTAGGCACCACGAAATTTTTGCTGGTTACAGATAGTGCTGACTGGAAAGGGCAAGTGCGCGCCTTTGCTCATGATGTTTGTTTTCTTTATGGTGATTGTCAGTCCAGATTCTGTAAGCAAGTGCATATCTGTTTGTTATCAATGCTACGTATGTGATCAATCAGAGAAAGGATTATCCCTACCTAGTAGGTGTCGTGGATGTTTCTACCTCAAGCACTTCCCAGCCAAGATTAAATTAAAGCTTGTCAGATCATTATCACAGAATTTCTTTGTGCGGAGAACGCAGCCCCTGCGTTCTTCGTCTTAGACCAACATTAGCAAGTGATAACAAACATCTGCACGAATTGCTTACAGAATCTGGACTGACAATCACCATCAAGTAAACAAACATCATGAGCAAAGGCGCACACTTGCCCTTTCCAGCCAGCACTATCTGTAACCAGCAACAATTACGTGGTACCTAGGCTTCAATACCGCACGTCATTCATCGACCTCGATTTTATATTTAGTGCTTTGCTAACAACACCGTATGTTCGACTATTCAAGGGAGTTTGGAATAATGAACACGAAGCACTGACCGTGTTCTCTAACAGGCTCTTAGGTCATCTTTGTTTTAAAATAAAGTAATCATCTTGTTGCCGTGACGGCCCCACGCGGTCTAGACTGTAGTCATATCAAATCTATCTTGAGATCAGTTTACGCTGTAGACCACACACGTAGTTTGACCAATCTATAGTTAGGCAAGAAACCCGGTAGGGACAACTGTCCTATCCCAGGAACCTCCATATTTGCAATATTTTCCAGTTTATGAACAAGTTCTTTATAAATGAACTTGCACCGTCATTCTGATTCACTATCCTATGTTGCGCATGTGTGCATGACCTGTAGTAAACAGCGATACGTCACTGGGTAAAGGCTTGGCCCCCTTTTGTTCTTGTTTTAGTGGCCTAAAAAAATGACAGCCATCATACATTGACCGAGAAAAATCAAAAGCACCCAAAAGTTAGACATATTTCTTTACCAGAACCTAGTTTTAGCTAAACTCTATCAATCTGAAAATTTAGTTTCTCGCCAAACTTCGACAATTACGGATTTAGCGGAGAACCTCCCACAAGTCCATCTTTATATATGGATATATATACAGATCATGTGTAATTAATCAACATTGTCCCTTATTTTTAGCTTTGTTGGGCACGGCTCTGGGTGGTGGTAGTTTTCTCTTGGTTGTATTTCCTCTGTACGTGAAGACTACTGCATATTTCGCATTTATGGAGTCTCGGTGACTATTGCCTACTTCTTACAACTCTTCCGTTCTCTTTTCCCATACGTTGCAACTGCTGCTGCGTTTACTGTGTCGCTCACAGAACTCCATCTTCCCTCTGCATTCTGGTTCAACTAATAGCATCGTGGCAAACAATAAAATTCCACCAGTTCTTAGTTTTTATCCGAACAAGCAATCCCACTGATACTAGTGCAGAGCTGGCCTCGCTGGTTCTTGGGACAGAATGTCTCTTGCAGTCTAAGTCTGGAGATGATCAGTGAATGATCTGTGTCGCAGCCAGCACCGCTGTAAGCCTTGATGTGGCTGTTGCAGAATTACTTCTAGACATGACCGGTTCCAGCTGATGTCAGCGATTTGATATTGGGTATTTCTAGAGTATTTTATAAAGTGTATTTTTCTGGGAGTATGCACTGGCCACACGGAGACCACGGAGGCTATCAAGTTCTAACAGTTTCTGATCATCCCCATTCATTTTACAGGCTATGGCGTCCAAATACTCGTAGGCTCCAGACCGCAGTCCCATTCCACAATAAACCGGATTCTCAGAAATGTCTCTGACATCGGGATGGTACTAAATGGTGCAGTTCAAACAATGCTAGACCGTCCTTAACTTTTGACGGTGAGTGAAGTGTTGGGACATTGACACAGTACAGAACCTACAAAGGAAGAGCACTAAAGCGGAAGGATCTTCTTGTTTCCACGTATTCCCCAATTTGTAGTAGTCAAGTATTACAACTTAAAAATATGTTTTTTAAAATCTATCTTACGTTCTTCAGACTCTCTCTCTCCCTCTCTTTCTGTTATCCACCCCCTCTCTCTCTCCCTGTCTCTCTCTTTCTCTCATCTTTTTCTCTCTCCCTCTCTCCTTCTTTTCGTGTCACTTCTCTCACTCTCTCACTCTCTCACCCTCAGCTTTTGAAATCAAAGTTTCCAGTATTACAGAAACCATTATTTATATAGAAATATATTATGCTGGTCTTTAGCTAATTTCTTGAACTTAGTTAAACGTGTTAGGAGGTGCTAGAAATTAAGCCGTAAAATTTGGCATTAAAAGATTTATTGAGTACCTTTTTGTTTTCGTCACTTTTGGTCGTAAAGTGTCTTCTCAGTCTAAATATATCGCAATCATTGACTATAGAAGTGTTGGTTAGGGTGACGCGTATATTTGAAATAGGTCACTGTCCTTGACTCTCTCCTTTTTTCTGTATTGTGTGGAAAAAATTCCATTTTTATCGAATACACATATTTCAACATTTTTTTGCCCAGAAACTTTGGGGCTATTTGGATTTGCATGGAATTTAGACTGACTGTTGTTCATACAGTAAATGTTTTATCACACCAATAATATGATTTTCCTGTCTTTTCCTGAAACTTTTTTTGGTTTGGGAATGGTCATATCTGATTATGACAGCAGAAGGTGCAACGATAAGTATACATACTCAGCCGAATACAGATCTGTGCAAAACTGGTGATGGCCCAGGCCAGATGGGAAATGTAGATTCCTATTTCAAACTGATCATTAATTATTTTTCATAATTAGTGCCAGATATACATTTATTTTTCAATATTTTATCTGTATTAATATTTTTATAAATCTTCTTTAAAATATAATTATTTTGTGTTGGAAACTTGACTCTCTTTACAATGTCAATGTTCTTTACCTTTGCCCTTACCAGGGGAGAAGCCTCCCTCCGGCCGACCCCCCCCCCCCCTCGAAATCTCGAAATCATAGTCCCACCAAGTCCCCCCGCTCTGGTATTACTGAACTTTCGAGTTGGAAAATTGAGTTTGATAAATACCTGGGATATAATGCCCACGCAAGAAATTTTATCTGGTGAAAAATTTATGATAAAAGGAAATTATTGTGAAAGGTACTTCAGAAAGTAAGAATACGTTTTTTTCCCCCAAAGTTCTCTGTTGACCTTCAGCTAGAAATGCCCTCACATAAATGGCAGTTTGAGAACTGCAGGTATGTTACGATTCTGAGCCAGGCAGCTCGGAAGAATTATTTTCTTTTGATATTCAACTTGAAATGTGATCAATAGAAAGTAGAACTGGGAGCATTATGTTATTTTCCAATTGATAAAACGCTTTCTTTGCTTACTTTTTTGCTATTGTGAAATATGAATTTTATAGATAGCTTCCAAATAAATAAACCGTTTCGTAAAACACAGCCTACATAATTTTGAAGCAGTTAGTGTTTTTACGGGCAGGGGAACTGATGGTGCTTTTATGGTTTGGTTGAGATTGGCATTTAGGCGATCGAAAGCTGAACTAGCAAAAAACTCATTTGCAAGAGTCTCCGAGAAAACATTACAGTGGGTTGGTTCCACTGGCGCTTCTCCGATTGTTTAAACTGGCAATAGCAAAGACGCTAGATACGATCTTGTGTTTTTGCTAGTACCAAAGATACTGGATACAGTAAGTAAGATGAGACACTCACTTCTTCGCGCCTATATAAAATATCGTGCACACAGTTTCCTCTCTGATCGGGGATGGGACCCATGGCCCATAGCACGAAAAGAATGCTTGACATAATGATAAATTAATGATGTGGATTTGTTACTGTGCTACTGCAATAAAAAAATAAAAAAAAAGCCAAAGTTCTTCAGCAGCGACTGAAGTTATAAGTACAAAATGAGTGACTTCAGTCAAGGCCTACGACAGCGATATCTGAACAGAGAATAAAACTCAATATTTTCTCTAGATTGACTTTGTAAAATACTGCATTGTTCATGACTTCCGCACATTCGCCGCTAGGTGGCGGTGCCAAATCGGTGCATGTTAAACGCGCTAGCTGTCTCATCTTATTTAATCTAGCATCTTTGCTAGTACTTACAATGACGACTTTGAATTGCATAATAATTCTGATGGCATAAATAAAACATACCGATAGATCAACTTCAGTAAAGATAAGCAGAAGCTTGGGGGAGAGAGAGCACTAACAAAATAATGCACAGAATTTGTCAGACGATTAGAAGTGCATGTGCCTAGTTAGTGCTTAGAGAAGCGACGCGGTAGTGAAAGGAAGAAAAAAAACAACAACAAATGATCCAGATGGGATCTAACTCGCGGCCTCTGCTATGGCACGAACCACCTTGCCAGCAAGAAGAAAACAACTCCCTTCCCCGTCCGGCCACGCTGTCTCTCAAAATAAATAAGTAAATAAATAAATAAATAAATAAATAAATAAATAAATAAATAAATAAATATTGAGGCCGAACTAGCGAGTCTCAAGCTGTAAGTAAATAAACCTTCCTTCGAGGCCTAAATGCTCTGTCTTCATAGCAACATTACATCCATTCAAGATTAATGTTTTTGACAATATTTCAAAGAAAAACTCTCATCACGCAGTGGCAGTTTTTAATATTACATCTTGCAATGCTTTTTAGATGGCGATAATTTAATTTTACGGAACTGAATTTGAATTTTATGCGACATGCCAACATAACTGACGGAATAAACCTCGGCTTTCCCGAACTTTTAAAAACTGGATGTTATATCTGTCTGATTTCATTGCTGGTAAAAGGCATGATTGGAGCAAAGAACATACCAAATAACGATCTGTTCGTCTATTTGTGTGCCCGCCTGCCTGCCCTCATTAGTCCATCCTTCCTCCTGTCTGTAACTGTTAATAGTGGCAAAAGGTTATGTGGGCAATCCACTATTTAATTCCAGGTCTCTTTAACTCCATCTCTTCATTTCCTCCCCATTAGAAACATACGCTGCCCAATAGCATCCAGTGGACATGTATTTTAAATGAAAGTCTTCTGTGTATCTTACATTATAAGAAGGGCTTTCAAAATTTACGCACAGAACACCGAGACTACCACAGAACGTAGAAACATGCAGTTTTCACCTAAATTCCGTAAAAACAATATAGTGTGGCTATAAAGGAATAAAAGTGTGGGTATTTGTTTTTACATTTTGCCCAACGAGGTCAATTTTCAAAGCTGAGTTTTTATTCCACATTTATGCTTTTTCCTGTCCTTGTCTTGTAGTATCCATCTCGTCTGCTGCGCGCAGTGCACGGAATCAGCTGATCAAGATGCCTCGAAAAATGCGTAACGTAGATCAAATAGGGCGAAATGACAGAAATGTTTGCCAGAGGCAGGCAGTTTTCGACTTCAAGACAAAGGTAAGTCAGAAGTCCAGCATTTCCCTCAGATCTAGAGATCTATGCATGCTTCGATAGCCCAGTCTAGAATCTACATTAGGGTTATGGCTATGGCAAACCTGAAACTCTTAAGCCTAGAATCAACTCGGGTTATATTTGGATCTTTACATGAGATCTACTTCCAGGTCGAGATCTCGATCTATTCATTTCTATGCATGTTTAGTCTACTGCAGCACATAATTCAGTTTCCAGGAACATAATAGACTGGATCTAGAATCTAGATCAAGAATCTATATAGACTCGACTAAGGCTAGATCTAGTTCATCACAAACATTCTAGACTCTAGATCTAGATCTGGAGTTGGACATTTATCACCCAATCTTTTATTTATTTAACACAAATCTGCACTCTAAATGAAGGCACTGTCACAAAAACAGATCTAGATCTAGATCTACCTAAATAAAATTGGTAAATTTCTTCTTTGTTCCCTAATTCATTTCTTTTTCCACCCGTGTGCCGTTTCCTATAGATCAAGAATAAATCGATAAATCGAACCAGCCTATGCACAAAAAAAGAAAACAACAAGGGCGCTAGATCTATGGACTTTGGCAAATTTCATGAAATGTCCACCAGAAACAGGAGACTTCTTGACTTCAGTTCGAAAGAAAGTTGGAAGTCACACCATCATTTTACTTAAATATGTCTATTTTGTTTCTTTGAGACCTCTAATCAGGGCCACACATCGTTAAATCTGGACTGCGGCCTAAACCAACATGGGCTTTGAATTTCTAGGTTAGAATGTACAGTGCCCAAACTGTGTTATGACCATAATAAACTTGGTTGGTTTTGTACTTCCATTGTAACACGTACTTCATTCTCGGAGAAATATTTATTTTTCGCACTTTTACAACTTTACATGACAGAATGCAATTTCCAGGAACTGTAAAAAACAAAACAAAACAACCCAGCCACTTTTTCTTAGCTGCTGATCCAAGCACATACATGATATATCTTATGTCTAGGTAAACAAAACTAGCCTATGTTATGGTCCAGAGTTGAATTTCTAAGTTGGGTCTACTATTTGCAAAAAGAAATATTCATTTCTGCGCATCACAGACCACAACTTCCGCTAACAGAATAATTCAATCCCTTGATTTCTTGTCTTGAACTGCTGATCTGAGCACACATTATTATTTATTACTTGTCTGAATAAACAAAACTAAAATTATCGTATGGTCAAAAGTTGTTTTTCCAGGTTAGGTCTACTTCATTAAAAGAGAAAACCACTGTCATGGACCCTTAGAGCTTTGACCATTACATTTTGTC
This sequence comes from Onchidella celtica, assembly GCA_963931925.1. NCBI lineage: Eukaryota > Metazoa > Mollusca > Gastropoda > Systellommatophora > Onchidiidae > Onchidella > Onchidella celtica. Next base: position 34,143,319 of record OZ007571.1, on the reverse strand, counting down.
AGAGCCGCTGACCCAAGCACATACATGATTTATTTCATGTCTGCCTGAACAAAATTATCGAATGGTCAAGAGTTGTTTTTTCTAAGTTGAGTCTACTTCATTGAAAGAAAATCCATTTCCATGAACAGTTCAAGCTTTACATCACATAATACAATTTCCATGAACAGTTCAAGCTTTACATCACATAATACAATTTCCATGAACAGTTCAAGCTTTACATCACATAATACAATTTCCATGAACAGTTCAAGCTTTACATCACATAATACAATTTCCATGAACAGTTCAAGCTTTACATCACATAATACAATTTCCATGAACAGTTCAAGCTTTACATCACATAATACAATTTCCATGAACAGTTCAAGCTTTACATCACATAATACAATTTCCATGAACAGTTCAAGCTTTACATCACATAATACAATTTCCATGAACAGTTCAAGCTTTACATCACATAATACAATTTCCATGAACAGTTCAAGCTTTACATCACATAATACAATTTCCAGGATCCAAATAGTTCAGTCCCACCTTTTTTTTTTCAAGTAGCTGATGCATGCGTTATATAGCCTATATCATACGATTCATAGTTTCTTTAGTAAACAAGTATACCTTATTGTCCCGAGTTGATTCGAAAGATAGGTCTACTTGGTTCGAAAGGAAACCCCAATTTTTATGCGCTTATAAAACTTTACATCACAGAATACACTTTCTATCAACAAAATAGTTCAGACCCTTCATTTTTTTTTTTACACGGTTTATTTTGTACAAGTAAACAAACTGTCTTATGGTTCAGTTAAAATTCGAAGTTAGGTGCACTTGATTCAAAAGGAAATATATCATTTCTATACACTTTAAAGCTTTACATTATAGAATACAATTTCTAGCTACAGAATAATTCAGTCACTTCAAACTGTCGTTATTATTATTATTATTATTCTATTTTTTATCCATGCACATATATGATTTATTTCATGTGAAAAATAAACAAAGTTGTCGTATGGCCCAGAGTTGAATTTCCAAGTCAGCTCTATGTCATTTCCTGACAAGTCCGTTTCCATGAACCTTTATAGCAACAAACTGTTCTAGTCATTATATCTTCGTTTGTTCCAACTGTGGATCCACGCTTATGTTTAAGTAAACAAGTCTATATTGTTGTCCAATGTTGTTTTTGATAGAGACCATTCGGATTTTTATTGTAGGAAATCTGTGATGTGGCATTGAACAGGAGCAATGGAGCTGTTGTTTTACAAATTCAGTTCATTCACATCATCACCTTTCCTTTTCTGGCGATAGCTTGCATTACCACTCTGATTCGGACTTGAACTAGAACAGAGAAACAGTCGCATTTTGTATTAACATTTGTCACAGAACATTTGTAACATTAAACTACAGTCAAAATTTAAATAAAACCATTGTCCACGAAATTGTAACCACAACAAAAAATGTATAGGTTCCTCTTTTTCTGCTTTGTAATGCATCTATTTGCTCTTAACCACAGGTCAAAAATTTGATTTGATAATTCACCTACGCCCCGATATGCATCGTAATTGGATAAAATGAACCAGAACCAGGACACCTGTCAACTTCAAGGTGAAGGTAGGTTAGAAATCACATGAACTTTTTTCTCAGATTTGATTTTAAACTTTGAGACATCTAATCAGGGCCACAGGTATCTAAATCTAGGCTCTGACCCATACCAATGTGGTGGTGGAAAACTAAAACATGCTTAGAATGTTCTGGTATCCACAGTATTAGACGGTACACACTATTGTATTATCGTCCTGATCATACGTGTTGCGGAATGTGAAAAATCCAACATTGTAGACGGAATAAAATTCAAATTCTAGATTGTGGTGTGACTGGTGCGTTGTTTTTTTTTCTAGAAGGAAGGTATTGCAGATCTGTGTGTGCTTCAGTGATTGATCTGGTAGTCTTTCGTGGGATTTGCATGTCATAACGCTATTTTCCTATGCATTCTCAAGTTGGGACCATTGCATATCGACACAGTCGTACTTTTTTAAAATCTGCATGCTCCCCCCCCCCCCCCTTCAAATCCTTCGAGTGGGTATTTACTAGTTTTAAGATAAGATACAATAAGATAAGAATCAGTTTATAACCTCACGAGGGAAATTCCTTTTCACGGAGCTTTTAAGGGCATTAATATTCACCCCTTACATATCATTATACATGTATGATCATAATATCGTATTTCAGCATAGCCATAACACAGGAAGTAAAATGGCATGGTACCTCAATAAAACACGGCACACAATTTTCATGCGTTGTTCAGCGAATTGCAGATGGTAAAAACGGTTGTGGGTATCTTTCTCTTTTTGCTCCTGGATGATCTGGAAAGTTGGTGAAACAAGGGATGGCAATTTTCGTTTGATATTCATATAAATTTCGTTACACAAGCATTTGAGTACCGGCAAATGCAGTGTCTGTCATGTTGCATATTTTCTTGACGATTATGTTACATGTATTAATTTTGCTCTTGTCACTTTCTTTGGCTTTGCCTCCCCATACTATAATACAATGCGTTATAATGTTCTCGATGGTAGCTTTATATAGAACAAGAAAAGCAGTGTTTTATCAACATTAAAGGACATCAACTTGCATGGAAAGTACACTCTCTGACTGGCTTTTGATTATTTCTCAACCTGACCGCAGAAAGTAGGCGATGACTTCCGTAGTTACAAGTGATCTCATTTTGTATTAGTATTTTGTTTTCACATCTAGAACATTCTACATTGAGGAATTCATAGTCTCATGGCATCTGTGTACTGCAAATTAAATGATTGTAGTTCACTTACAGACTTTAAAAAAACAAACAATATTGCTCAAGTTTTACTTAGCCTTTTCAGCCAAACGTGGGTGGGAGATATTCCATAATTTGATCAGTAATACTTGGATTCACATGTTATGAGTGTTTCCCACATTGGAAATAACGTGTGTGAAATAAATCCGCTCTTTGTAACTCAGTGGATGAGTGGCACCCACGAGTAGCCGACGTAACTTGTAGATGAAGTGTGCAGACCAAATACCACATTCCAGAAAATGTCAGTCCAAACCATGAATGAAGCAACGCCAAATGGGATCTGCAGCCCACTCCCTTCTGTCGTGAGAACAAAGAAGAAGTTGATGAATAGCGTGACTGAAGATCCCAAAGTCTCAAAAATAGACAATGAGACAACGTGACCCCAACCCCCTTCACAGGCTCATATTCCACATCATTCCTGTTGGCTGTGGAACACAGCGAACTGATTGCTTTCTTAAATACCGTAATCGGTTCTTTCCGAGGTGAACATTGAACAGAGGATAAGATAACGCTATACCAATGACACTATTTGTGTTCTTGAGAGCAATGGTAACAATACTTAATGAAATGTGACAAAAATAATGATGATGGACGAAATGACACATGGTATGAGGAATACCGGGAATAACAATATTCAGCTGCTGCAGAGCAGGCCTCGACTGAGATGTAATTTCACAGTACTGAAAACTGGCAGGTCGCCCCCCTTCCCCTCTCCCCCTCCTTCTCCTTCACGCACACTTATATATATAGAGAAAGAAAGAGAGAGGGGATAGATAGATAGGTAGATAGATAGATAGATAGATAGATAGATAGATAGATAGATAGATAGATAGATAGATAGATAGATAGATAGATAGATAGATAGATAGATAGATAGATAGATAGATAGATAGATAGATAGATAGATAGATAGATAGATAGATAGATAGATAGATCGATAGATAGATTGATTGATAGACAGACAGACAGACAGAGACAGACAGACAGATAGACCGACCGACCGACCGACAGACAGACAGACAGATAGATAAATAGATAGACAGACAGACAGACAGACAGACAGACAGACAGATAGATAGATAGATAGAATCTTTCCATTATCCTCTCCTTGCAGCCGCCGTCAGCATGATTTTTTCAGCATTTTCGTGTGTGGTCATAATACTCATGAAATGGCCTGTTTGCTGAGAACCTATCGATAATGATCGTAAACATTTAGTATAAAGGATGGAAATGTTTGCATGGATAATTCTTTCAAAACTGTCATTATTTTAGTTCGTCTCGAGAATAACATTTAGCCCTGTCAAACTTGAAAGTGCTGCATAAATTGGTGCCATCCCACCCAGCATAGATACTGGACAGAATCAATGTGGTGCACAGATTTCCCAAACGTCGAAATGAAAGAAATTATTGTTTCCTTGACAAAAACAAAAACTGTCAATTGCTTCTGTCTGGAGTGTTGTATTTTTCTCTCTCATCGGCGTTGGTTGAATAAAACAATTGTTTATTAGTCAAAGGCTTGCCTTAATGTGAAGGTTCAACTTTTTGCTGACGTGACAATGCCGTCTGTCATTCGTCCTTAAATTGTGCGAAGAAAAAACCCCCACAAAAAACGACTGGGTTTCAGATTTCTTTGTATTGAAGGGGAGACGTGCAGAACTGCTGGTTCTCGGTATGCTAAAATGAAGATCCCTCTTGAGTGAAAGCTTGCAAGCTTAATACATGTTTATAATTACTGACGTAATAAAGAAACAGAGTCCTGGATGCTTAGACAACCCTCGAACACAAAAACGTAATGTGACGCTTACAATTAGAATAAATGTAAGTTCTTATTAGTTAGACAGCATAATTATGTGTAGGAGGAAAGGGGGGGGGGGGATTTTATTTTCATGTTCAATCTCATAGTAAACGGCATTGAACAATGTTTAAGAACGAATGTACATTTTGCAGAAGGATTTTAAAAAATAAAAGTAAATATATATTTTTTAAAATTCATCCCGCCAGAGTTACATCTTCACTTTTATTCAATGAAAGTCAGAACTAAGATTAACGGACATTTCGCTTCCATGACAACAAAGATCATCTTCTTCTACGCAGGATTAGTTTTGTCTGGAGCCCCACTCAAGCTCGACCTGGGATGGTAAAATGGATTATCTTATACACCAGAAAGGTTGAATTCACAGGCTTTCTAAGTGATAACTTTGGCTACGACGTCAGACCCCGCCGAGACATACGTAGCGTATTAATAATATATCCTGCCCTGCTCCGCCCTCGTCCTTACACATCCGATAAAGTACATTTTCAGACTGGCAATGTCCATGACAGTGGCAGTTTGTTTTTCAAACGGAGCCGTGATAGGTCTCCTTTGCTTTTATTCAGAAAAGGTAATTAGGACAGTATTTACTCTGTAAAATCAAGTTATAAATAAAACACATACTTCCCCGACATGTTCGAGTGTTTATTTCACAGCCACAACCACTCTGGAAATTTCATCTTTATTTATGCCACAAGAGATCCAAATTCTCCATTGATCTTCTATCTTGCAGGAGGCAAAGGGTTGACAAGAAAATTTTTAGCAAGTTCCTCGGTTAGAGGCTGGTGCTCAAGTTTCAACATGTCTGCATCTAATTGTATCGTAGTATTGCCGAGACCGAGATAAAAAAAAAACAAACCGGTTAGATCTTATTCCATTCTTCTGTACCAGCCTTGTACTTGTTATGCAGAAAAAACAAAAAAAACAACCCACACTTAATTCACTAAAATATTAGAAAAATTAAACTGATCGTCGTCCATCTCACGCACTGGCGTATCAATTATTTTTTGTCATTTTCAGATGATTACATTATTATTGCTCATGGTGAGACTACATTCTCACAAAGTAACCTTTCGATATCATTAATAGCTTTGAAATTATAAGCAGAAATGATTTAGCCACATCAAAGAATAACAAACGTGATCAAAACTTCGAAACGCTGTCCTGTACAATGAGAAAACTGTTGATACACCACTACGTAAGATAGATGACAAAGACTGAGTGCAGGCTATATCGCATCGGGACGGACAAAGATTCTGCAGTATTGACGAGCCCCTCTGCTTGTCTCACCCGTCGCACGCACACACGTCTCACACACACACACACACACACAGACTGTATTTCCCTACAGCTTTTTTTTTCGTTTTTCCTTAAGTGGGGAAAATTGCCGACGAAATTCTCGTGTTTCGCTATTAAAGCGTTGGATTTACAAATTGGAGTAGAAGTTAAATGCTTTCAGATTTGTCCCTGACATCTAAAAACTTTATGTTAGACTATTCATCATTCACTCTCTGGAAAAAACAACAAGAAAACAGCAGTCAGTTCTAGTGTCCTACACAGCCTGTAATCTTAGACAAGGATTCAATTCCTGAACAATTTGCAGTCGAAGATCCACTTGAGACATAATGGTATTTTCCCCGTCGTGTGTGTGTGTGTGTATGTGTGTGTGTGTGTGGTGGGGGTGTTTGAGGCGAGTTGTTGTTTTCTTTTTGGGGGGGGGGGGGAGGTTACATTTTGGTAAACTTCATCTCTTTCGTGATCAACGGGACAGCCCACAATTTGTCAAGAGCTCTTCTATTATTTACATAACGTTTATCATCACTATTTAGCTCCAACCTCCAGCAAAACAGCAAGGAATTAATCATTTAGAGGGCAACCTTTGGATTTAAGGAGGTTTTTCGTGTAAAATCTTATTTGCGAATAATTTACGAAAGTAAATAAAAAAAAAAAAAGCAAAACAATTTGCTCAGTAGAATAAATTAATTTTCTTTCTTTCTAAGTTCTCTGTTTATGTAAAGATTTTCCTTCAAGTTTCCTTTCCTAGGCCCGCCCACTCGGCACATTTTCTGTGACAGGCGTCAATGCGTCAGTGCGTCAGTAGGAAACAAATTTGATACTTAAATGCAAGTGTGCAAAAACATAAATGTTTGAAGTCGTTTAGGAAATTTCAAGGAAACACGTTGTAAAAAAAAAAAATTATTAAAAAAAAACAAAAAACATCAAAAGTTTGCAATAGCTTGTAGTTAAATGTTGTTTTTTTTTGGACGTTTTCAATTTCAGCTGAAATAAGAAAAGTCCCACTACATTTATTATTCTATCATGATTTAATATTGCTTATCTGTGGTTGGATGTCTGTGCAGTGGGCGGTATGGGGGAGGGGATTTCTGCTTCTGTAGGTGGATGATTCTGTGTGCGAAGGGCGGGGATGGGGATATTGGGATTTTGAATATCGGGATGGGCTTTGTGTAGGAGAGAAATATGTTGAAAAATAAGTTTTTAGCACTGCGTTATACAGCTTTTTCCCCTCTCTTCAAATCCATCCGTCCAACCATCCGTCCGACCATCCATCCATCCATCCATCCATCCATCCATCCATCCATCCATCATCCACTCCCTACCCCACTCACCCATCCACTCATCCGGCCATCCATTCATCTATCCATCCATCTATCCACCGCCCATTCACCCATCCCTCGATCCTTCCGTCCGTCTGCCCGTCCATCCATTCACACACTCACTCATCCATCCACCCATCTATCCATTCATCCATCTATTCCTTCATCCACCCACCCACCCACCCACCCACTTATCCGCCCATCAGCCCATCCATCGCCCATGCATCTACTAACAACATCACTTTTCCTTTATTTGCAATGTACTCAGTTTAATTCCATTTACGTCACACCAATCAACCTTAATTCTCTTTAACTGTTATCCACATCGGAGAGACATTTAAAGTGAATGTTAACAGTCAGCGTAACGTAAAGCATAGCAGGGTGAGTCAGTGACATTGTGGTGCCTGAAGATACCAAGAGATTTCCACTTACTCATACAGTTAAACTTATGAAAATTACAGCATAGACCACTTTTAAAGCACCATTTCAGCCGTTGGGGTCGTTTTTCCCGTATGTACAATGTACAAACAAACAATGTACAAACAAACATTCAGTATGTTCACAGAGAAAGCACGCGTTGCATAGACAGACAGACAGACACAAACAGCCAGATAGACAGACATACACAAACAGACAGACAGACGGATGGATGGATGTTTGGATGATGGATGGATGGATGGATGGATTATTATCCACAGCATGTGTTACACCGTACACACCAACGCATACTTTGTAACAATGATCAGAAGGATGCTAGTACAGTAGTTCAATGTAATGACGTGGAGAAAAGGGGTCGAAAGCCGGTGGTCTCATTACTAAATTATGTTACAGTTCCATAGAGTTACGCCAGGTCGCAAACTGTGTAATTATATCCATCAACTCTTAACTTCGAGGAAAACATTTGTAAATTATTTGAAAACGTGATGTAAACCGACACCAGGCGAGATGTCGTTTGTGCGAAGGCATCTTGCGATCTCGCATTACTCACGCCTTCTTTAATCACAACGAACTAATAAAAGGGTTTCCAATTACAGGAAATCTGACGACCTTAATGCCACTTCTTACGGATTTAGTACCAGTTCTGATGTCAGTTACTCCTATAACTAGATTGGCGTTAAGGTGTAAACAACAGCCATTATGTTTGTCTCCTGATATAATTATTATGGACTAATATTTACTTATGGTTTAAATTTTGCCCTGAAAATTACAGAATTTATTCAGTATTATACGAAATAAACGCCGGTCTGCATGACAAGAAAGCGGAAGGGGGGGGGGGGGCTAAATTACACTATGTAATTGCGACGTAAACTGGAGCTCAGAGTTTACATAATTATTTCAAATTTATCTTAATGGCTTTACAACTATCTAACAATCGCACAACAGATGAGGTCTTTGTGCGCAGAAGAAAATAAAGAATGCGATATAACCGTTATACGAATGAGTTGATACATAATATAAATATAGGCCTACATGCAGCTGTTTAAACGCATCTATGTTATTTGAATTTGCAGTCCTAACGATTTGGCAACAATATTTTACAAAATGCACATTTCATGGTAATAATTTCAGTCCACAGGGCCCCCTCGCTATTCTTCTTTCATGGCACCCTAAGCTGTGATAAGAGACACGAAACACGAAGGTCTCTGTTGTTGTCGTTATTGTGGTAAAGTTTTCAACCGGACAAAGACTTGGCACGGATCGTCCGTTCCCACCGTTAATTTGTAAGGTGCTTCGCGTGTTCAGATGCCATCAGTTCTGGCTACAAACAACAAACAAAGTAACGAACACACATTCAAACACACCAAAAACCCAAACAAAAAGCCGTGAAAATAGCTCTTGCTTTTGCTGGAAAAACGCATTAAAATATCACAGACACTTTTTCCTGCTGGAATCGTGCGCGCTAAGGTAAAGCCATCGAACGATCCATTTCCTTGAACAGCGGAAGAATCTTTACACCAAACCGGAAATGCCTTGTTTTATCTTTTTCTCCCCTCCTCCACTGCCTACCACCCCAAATATTTCTTTTCATTGTAAATGCCATTAACAGCCCTGTCTTACGGCTGAACCCTGCTTAACTTCATGGGGACAGAAATACGCCAACTTAATCCTCAACTTCATTCACAAAATATCCCGTTGTGCGATAAGATAATTCTATTGTTTCACCAGGGGCAAAGAAATCGTTACATAGTATGCGAAGCTGGGATAAATCAAGTGGTGCTTAAGCTCTCCCCTGTTTTCTCAGCACTTTGCATAAAGGGAGCTAATATTTTGCGACACAGAGATTTTTAATGGCTGTATGAAGTCAATACAGACCTCAGCAGGAGTGCCAGGTTGTTCAGAAGCTGACAAAGATAAGACCTGAAGCGAGAAACGCAATACAACTACAGCGTACAGGGTAATCATTAAATAGGACAATCTTGAAAACCGAACCAAAATTTAAGGTTGATTTAAGATAAATTTAGGCGTCACAAAAGATCACTTTAGAATATAAGATCTCACCTTTGCGAGCCCCACTGATTCCGAAAACAGACAAAATTATCTTCAACAGACATTTGAATATATCGATGTCAGTTTTGTTCTAGACAAAGCCGAATACGTCTGAAGAGTAATTATTTCTGTGGTATCGCCGTTTATACGTAAAATCCCGTCCTTTGCTAAACATTGAAAATTCAAACAAAATAAAAATGACCCCCCCCCCCCCAAAAAAAAAACAAAAAACAACACAACAACAACCCACACAACTCGTACACATTATTTAATAGCTGAGCTCGCAAAATAGCAGTTTATTTGCGCAATTACCGGAGACAGAGCAGGGTTTGCCAACCTCTTTGCCTCTGCGGGCCAAGTCATAATAATGTTGTTACTAAGTCAAGATGGATCAAATAAGCGCCCTGAAAGAAACTCAAAATTTGAAGTTTGTGAATTGTCTATTTAAATACACATGGTGACATTTTGCCTCAAACCAACGAATAACCCATGATAGAAATCCTCTGTGCGTTGGTAATCTTTGTTTTGGAGCAAAACCAAAACTGGGCCCATTGTAAAAACACGCCATGCTTGATCTGCATGAAACTTTCAAAATCAGGGAAAGCTGTTCGCGGGCAGGCTAATTTTAGACAGTGCATCACAATATTTTCTCGCCGGCTGAAAACCACTTCGTCAGTAAAAATGTTTCACGGAAATAACACCTGTAAATGGAAATACATAATACTTGTATGGTTAATATATTCTTATAGACTATATAGTTGTAGAAGGTTGTAATTTGTAAACACTGAATTTGATTACACTGGGGAGCTTAATAAATTTAAGTTGTGCAAAGGTGTGAGATGTGCAAATGATTATAACTGTCTTAAATCCATTGGAGATCAATATTATTATTATTACTAGTAACAACAAAATGTTACTGTATTCATATTTTGATCGGGATAAAATCCTAAGGAACAGCATTTTAATCGAGGTGACTGTGTCAGTTAATAGTTTCCTTAACATGTCTTGTGGAAGAAACACGTATTTATTTATTATCCCTAGTCATGACTGAAATGACATTGTACAGAACATTATTATTATACTAGTGTAAGTTTATTACTTGATTGTTGGGCCTTTGGGAATAGCATAAATAAGACAACATTAGGGTTTTCTGAAAGAAAGAAAACAACAAATTCTTGGTAACTTATTGTTCAGTGTTACAGTGCATTGAGAGGAGACTGGGGGATAATAATACTTTCTGTTGTACTACTAAATCGGTCACACTCATAGTTTGTCCTTGGGCTATTCACAGTAGAGTAACGTTTCAGTTAAGTTCTCGAGTCCAACAGACTATCCAGTTGTGTCTTTATCTGTGTGTCTGTAAGTTTGCCTACTCATGCCGTTTTGGACTTCTATTTGCCTATCACATCAGGTCTATCTCTTTCTTTGGTCAGTGAATGCCAGGGTTTTTATCCGAAATCTTTTCACTTCCTCCAGCTTGTCTCTTTATCTTCTTTTTACCTCCTCCCCTCCATTTTCTCCGTCTACGTTCTGGCCATTCCCTGAATGTGTCTCACCGTGTCTTCAATACATCGGTCTGCACTACCTACCCGCTATACAAACTAGTCCTTACAGTTTGCACTCACCATTGAAGTATTTCACTGTAGCCATAGCCCTGAATTGCAATGAGCTTTCAGTATATTTTGGTATAAACGACTGCAACATTCACCCCATTACTGTCATCATTAGTATCTATTGACCAGTGAGTGAAACGTCCATTAGCTCCTAGCTTGCACTCTCTCATAAAACCCGATGGACCTTTCTGTTAAATGTTTCCCGTCCGCGGACACGGGTGACCAATGTAATGGGCAAATCGAGTTTGAATTAAAGTACAGTTATACTCTAAAAGTACTTTGTGGAATGAATGGCACAGACAGAGTAAGAAAACCATAGATAAAACCACGCATCTCCAAATTTTAATGAATTTTTTTTTCTTCACATTTGTGTGTCTTTCTTTTTTTGTGTCATCTGTCTTGCCATTGTACAGTTCAATCAAATTCTCAACCATCTGAGAGAAAACTGTTGGAGAAATCATGTAACTCCTATAAATTTTAGACCTGCAAAGATAGAAATAAAGTATGACACTGGCCCAGGAAACAGCAGAGTTAACTCTAATCCCATGGTGATTTACGTTGTTCTAGCTCTGTAAGTTTGCCTGACCTCGGCATTATCCTTAATTAGAATGCCGTGTGTTTGTCTCTCTGGACGGAAGCAATTGGAAGGAATAGGTGATCATTTCTGACATATGATTTTGAGCAATACTAAGAGTTCCCCCAGGGAAAGCGGCCTTGACTTCAGAAGTGCCTGCTAGTCACTCTTCTGCTATGACAGAAGTGTTACCGGGTTAAGTTGCAGACTTAATCTACGACCTCAAAAGTAAGTTCATCTTGTCCTGCTTTTGCTATAAAACACAACCATTTTAATCTGCCCCCCCCCCTTTCTTCCAGCTGAATCAAATGCACCTCTAAGAAAAAATTACAATTCCATTAATTTTTTAATTTCATGATTTCTGACACTTTACTTAAAAATCAGCCAGTACGAGAGATGACATTCTGAAGTCTCACTTGGACGGATATCCTTATGTCTTCGAATTCCGGGTGGAGTCCAAAGTGGCTAATTTCTTGCGTTTATTTATTTATCTATATATTTTTTTGTGTGTGTAATTATTTTTTTTTGTGTGTAATTATTTTTTCAAAGGTATTCACTCATCGGCGGTCTCAACGATCGGTCGTGGGGGTCCAAGTCTGGCCCCTCTTTTTTGCTAGAGACGGACACAGACCCCGACCAAAACAAAATGAAACCTGGACAGAAATGATATATATATTTTTTTCTTTTAACTTCAGCCTGAATTATTATTCATTTAGAAATGTTGACAAAAATGATGATTTACCTTCAGTCCCTTATTCCCATACACAAGCGCATTCGTGAGGACGTGCATACATAGATTTACATGACGTGGTTAATGGAGGCACACATGGCTACGTGCTCATATACCCCGCTCCTCTTCTCCCTCAGATAAAAAATATAAAAAGGCGACAACGCTGACTAAACATTTATGGAAATACAAAGGACGTAAATCGTCAGCTTCTATTAACACACAAAGCTCAAGGCGTGAAGCTTCGCGTAAATGTTTCTTGGAATAGAATAGAACTATTTTTGGTTGGATCTAAAAGAGAACTGTCTTTCATTATTGCCATGACGCCAACAATTCTCTGTGACAGACGCAAGATGGGCCAATGTTAAATTCCTGTCGTTGATAGAGTATTGATGTTTTCAAAGATCGACTACGTGATTATTGACATCGTTTTATTCTCAAGCGCACATTACAACGAAACATCTGAAAGTGACATGGGCTCATTTTTACGCCATTTCTATGTGATAGAAACTCAAATAATCACTTCATTCCTGAAATATTTTAGCACCGAGATAACAGTTTCCTACAAAACCTCGCATAATGTGAAAAACAGCGCTCGGGACGCCTGTCAAATGATTGGAAACAATAACTGAAACAACATTATACGTATTTGTGTGCTCATGATGAAGTTGCACATGAAAAAATAAAGCATCTAACTGTTTTATAATATTTTCATTAGCTTCACTTTTGCATGGAGTCAGAACATTCTCACTTCATGACTAAACCTACTGAGCCTGTCTCCTGCTACTGGTGGTATGGCTACTACAATAGCCTATTGCTATAGCAGCCTTAATTTCTACCATGTAGTCTCAGTTAGGGCTATTTGGACTAATGACTGATAAATTAATGAGTTGCGGGCCCGTGATTTTGACATTTAGCTACAACATTCACAAAGGAATTCTACGTAATGCTGATTCTCTGGTGTTGCCATTAGGGGCCGTCCTTAATATACGTATGCAGGGCCGTTATAAACCCTATTTTACATTCAGTTGGGGGAAGTTATGATGAAAAGAGTGAATGTCTGGGGTCTCTCAGACCCCGAGTGTAAAGTAGGATTCGTAGTAGGTCTACACGTGCGCATGAAAATCGTACATGGGAGAAAGAAAGGATCTGTGTCGGGTATCTATGCTAAACGATCACTGTCATGAATTAAAAATAAATTTAAAAAAAGAATGGGGAGGAGAAGAATGCATCAGACATGATGAACTGGGGCAAATAAAGCAACTTATAAACGTATCTATATGATCAAACAATCAAATAGTCCATGCGTCATGCCACTTAACGTTTTTCAGTAACTAAACCTCATCGTGGACATTCACCACTTTGATGGCCGTACAGTCATACAAGGCAGGGGGGAAAGTGGGTGTCAAAATCCCAACTCAAGCATACTTACTTTATGGATAACCCCGTGTGGCCCGTGCTCCACTCGGTACTCATAGTTATTGTTTGTATTCACGATATCTCAAAGTGATACAAACATGTCCAGCAGAACTGTAAACGTGACGCTATGGCTAGAACCACACCGATGGACGTTCTTCAGGCTGGAATTTGAACACAATACTAACCTAGAAAGGCTTCCCTAAGAATGCTATCGTGAGTCCCGGAATGGCGTAAGGCCAGAGAGCTTAATTGTTGCTATTTATGATCAGATTTTTCTGGGCAATGTCTGAATGTAGTTTGGAGAAGTTTGGTATTAGATTAAAACATTTATCGCCATTTTCTGGGGTTAAGAATGTCTGCTTTGGGGAGAGAGGGAAAGAGAGAGAGAGAGAGAGAGAGAGAGAGAGAGAGAGAGAGAAAGAGGGAGGAAAGGAAAGCGAGAGAGAGAGAGAGACAGAGAGAAGGGAGGGGGAGAGATAAGATGAATGAGAAACGGAGGCGCACGCACACACACACACACACACACAGAAAGGATTGACAGAGTAAAGAGTGAAGAGAGGGACACGATTGAGAAACAAAGGTGTGAGAAAGGGAGAGAGAGATAGAACAAAGCAAGAGAGAGAAGACTGAAAGAGAAGGGGGGGGGGGGAATTGAACGAGAAAGGAAGAGAGAGAAGATTGAAAAAAAAAGGGAATAATCAGTTGAAGAAATAATGCTCTGTAGTGATGAAAAATAAAAGATTTGCCAACAACAATAAAAAGATATACATTTTAAAAAGTACCACGTCATTAATAGTAGATGATTAAGTTTTTGCTGGTCGAGGTGGGCGGCGGTCGAAGAGATTGTGTCATGAAAAGGATAGATGTTACGAGCAAACGGATATATATGAGAATTATTATACCTAGCCTAGTAATAGCTCTTTATCACATTTCATTATACAGGAGTGTGCTTTTTTGAACTACTGGAATGTGCTCTAGATATTGGAGACACAGATAAGATGTAATTTGCAGCTTCCTGTCATTACCATACGCTAGCAGAAACGTTACGTATACAAAATACAGGTTTCATGCATAAAATTGCAAGCTTTGTTAGGCTTTTCGTGGAAAGAAAAAGCGGCATGACGCAATATATATCTGTTGTCAGGTTAACGAGCGGTAAAAGCCGAATTCAGGTTGAAAGCCAGGCACACGATTTAAATCCAATTACTGTTGCCAAATGTCAGAACTTTGGGTGAGAAAAGTTTCTGCATTATAGCAATTTTGACAAAGTGACCAGTTTTGAGATCCCGTGTTTTACGAATTCATTTTGACATTTTGAGGTATTTTTGAGTTCAATGTGACCCCCTCAAAAAAAAAAAAAAATCGTACAGAAGGAAATCAGAAGAAACCCTATTAGCGGTAGGTGTCTGAGGACATTCATCATGCTAAAAAAAACTGGAAATGCTGAATAGTGTTTTTGAAAGAATTTGCTAATATGAAGACATAATGTGAATGGGCTACTTAGGTGTAATTTTGAATGTATGTGTGTGTGTGTGTGGGGGGGGGGGCATTTTTCAAATTCAATGCCGCGCTCTTCTGCCACCCCACAACGTCTCCCTCTCTATCTCTCTTCTGTCCTCTCTATCTCTCCACTATCCCCCCTATTTTTTTCTCCCTCTCGCTATTATACCTCCCCTCTCTCACTCTGTTTTAAATTGTTCATGGCCGACGGTGCATCCGATGACACATGAAGACTTACGATTCAGTGACAATCGCGTTTATGCAGTGATGCTGGCGACTTTATAATCGATTTTAATGTTCAATCTTGACATGCGGTAGCCAATAGCTGTCTCAGAGCAATTTTATCAATAGAATTAACTGAGAATTAATTGATGTCCTAAGAGGTATTCATGTAAACATTTTCAGCACAAAGACCTAAAACACCCACTTCTTTATGAGATGACCCTGAGAATAGGGCCTATAAGGAAATAAAAGGTGCAAGGATGGGTAGAGCGGGGGTGCCATTTTCTGAGAAAATATTTTATTTTCAACAAATTATCTGAGGGTTTTTTTGGTACTAGAACCGTAATGGTTTCTCCAGGGGAATCGAGCTCATCGTGAAATCTAGTATTGCATGTGCCGTAAAAATATTATTCTCTTTTTTTTTTTTTCAATCAGACATTCTCAAGCAGCGTTTCATAATTAATCTGGCATTTGTTTAGGCTAACATGTTCTCTTGTCAACTTGTCCGATGAGACACCATGCACAATTTTTATTTATTTATTTATTTATTCATTTGTTTATATACTTATTTGGTAATGTATTTCCCTCTGTCTTTATATTTTATTTATTTGTTTCTTTCTTTATTTACTTAATTTTTCATTTATTATATCTGTTCATGTATTTTTATTTATTAAAAAAAAAAAAAAAAATTAAATAAATAGGAAAACGAGAGAGATGGGTGACTCCTTGATTTTAATCTAGATTCGAAGCTGACAGGATCACCATAATATTTGAGTCAAACTTCTCCATTCCAAAGCCTCCAGTTTTCAATTTCAGTGTCGCCATAATATATAACGATCTGATTAAAAAGAATAATAAGATTGGATAGAAAACACAAATGGTCATGGAAAACATCCCATATTTCAGTCTTGAGAAATCCCTGTCAATTAAAATATAAAATTATGTACATGTAGTTCGTCATAGTTTCCTATTAAACCAAGCTGCCATTTTAGAACTTCAAGAAACGGGTGATCAAACACAATTAATGTTATTGCGGAAATACTTTAAATCAAAACAAATTGAAATGCCATCACAGATGGTGTCATGTTTGAATGCAAAACTATACTACCACAGCAATGACAAGAGATGCTTTTAGACATTGGGTTTGAGTCCAGGAACTGGAGAATTTTGGCCATGATTGTCCACTTATAAAAATAATAATTTAAAAAAGCTGAATCCATAATGGGGTGGGGCTGTAGAAGATCTTCAGTGCAAGAGAACCCCTGAACTTACATTATACTTTGCATATTTCTTTCAAATGTCAGTTTCTCCTTGGAAATATCATTCAGAATATCATATTTAATTTTACATGGCACTACTGAGGAAAGATATAGCTAAATTAAGCCTAAAAAATCTGAATTAATCCCTCCCGCCCCCCCCCCGCCCCCTTATCATTTTAATCGATTGAGACCAAAAAAAAAAAAAAAGCAAAAACCCGCAGATGGTAATCTTTATTAAATGTTTGTAGGAAAATGTCCCCAACGATGGCAGTAAACATTCTTACAAAATATCGATTTTACAACATTAATGCTCTTAAACGTTTGCACTCAGATGACAAGATTATACTCATTTATAAAGCGAAAAAAAAAAATTCACTTGTGATAATGTAAAACTGCACATTTTGGAAATCTACCAGAATATGGAAAGATCAGTTTTAATACCCAGTGTCAATCTTTCCAGCACGAGCGGTGAAGTTGCTTGAAGTTCGATCAAATTCATCGATGGATATGGACTATTGCACGTTTTCAGGCAGAAATATTCTTTAAAAATGCACATAAATAAATGCACAGGTATTATACATGGCAGAGGCACAAAATAAAGTTGACAATTAATTTGAAATTGATGAAAACGAATATGGAGGACTTGGTATGTATATGGGACTTTTTTATTTAACGAACAGAAATAATTTTACTGCATTTGTGACTATTTTCCTAGAGAATATGACAGGAATTAAAACCCCAAATATTTTAGGGGTGTTTTAAAGTAATTTCCACTGGAATTCAAAATTGTCTATGAGAGACAAGACAAAGGACTGTGAATGCGACAGTGAATGGTTATTTTCTTGCCCGTCACATTCAAATGCTCAATTCATGTCCATGAAATACTGCATTGCATTATTCATCTTAAACAGAGATTCGCAGTTAAGTGCATTGCAGATTTAGCCACAGTCATTCTCCCTTCAGTTTATTTCCATAATGTAAAAGACCTTGGTTTTCCATGTTAAATCAGTGGCACCGGTGTACATCAGTTCAATTGTTGTGTAAGCAGCTGTGATTATTTCCTCAAAATATTCCAGCCGCTTACACTCGCAAGAGTCCAGTATCGAGTGAAACGATCCTAACAGTGTCAAATTTGAGTGCAGGGATGTTAATATGTAATAGTTAGCTTTAGCTTGTATAGGGCTTAAATCCACAAAATATGATGTGCTTAAGTGAATTAGAAACGGGATTAACATAAGATCAATTCATCATGCTCCCATTCGCACACATTAACAGAACTTAATCTGCTCTCATCCTCAAATCTCTGAGACCAAAGGGGACATCATTCAGCTTCGAAGGAAACAGTCCTGAGCAATCAGTTTTGAATCTGTTTTTAAATATGATGATGTTCTCAATTTTCTTGTTGTCAACGCTAATGTTGTTCCACAATTTAGGCCCACCAATAGAAAAAGCCTTTTCAAAAAGCGACAAAATGCAATTCATGTATTACAATTTACAGTCGTAGTATACTGTTTGGAACTGAACAGGCTTTTTCTTCCACAACAAGGGTAACAACCATCGGCGATTTAGTCATGCCCTTTGACATGCCGGGAACTCTTTACAGCCTTTTTTTAAATAGGGTTTAAAATGCACCCCCCCCCCTTCCACAAACACAGTTTTTTATTTATTTCGAAACTTGGAGACGACATCCTAGGTCCTCGGTCAGGCGCCCGAAGTATGACGACTCGAAATTAGACTAGGCTGGACCATGCCTGGATAGGGTTTCGAACTTGGCATCCCTCGCACACAGCTTATGTTTCTGTAACGACAAGAGAAACAAACCAATGAGATTACTTAACACTGATGAACACGTATCCTTACCACCAGGAACATACCTATGGAACGTGAACTTATGATTTAACTGGTGATTAAAAAAATCTGAAAATGCCCAGTTCCTTTAGTTTTCATCATCCTGTACAACAGGTGATCAGGTGCGACATTTAATATCACTGAATAATACTGAACTCAAAGCGCTTTCCTTCATTCCTTTCCAAATCTGTTCGGATTAAAAAAAATAGTCAACGCCTTGCTCATTTTTTCATATTTCGAAATCTCATGGGAAATAACATAATTCGGTTTACTTTATTAGAGAAACAAGAAAAAAAAAAAACATTTACGGAAAGAATACGTTGTGATCAGTGAAAGTGAAAGTCATTCTTCATTTGTCACCATAAAAAAAACAAACAACAAAATTGGGGAAATTTCAAGGCAGACAGCATAGTAATACACTGTTCTCCCATTTAAAATACAGAAAATGGCACCGGGGGTCAAAGTGCCCGTTCAGCAAAATTGCCTTTGCAAAGATGTCAAAAAGCTCCACTAAATTTTCACTTTTTATATACTTAAATATCTTCTCTGCCGAGGAAATACTTGAACCATGTAAATGATGAAAGAATACACAAACAAACAAACTGGGAAAGGAAGAAGAAGAGCGCAAAGCAGAGAGAGAGACAGAGAGAGACAGAGAGAGAGAGAGAGAGAGAGAGAGAGAGAGAGAGAGAGAGAGAGAGAGAGAGAGAGAGAGAGAGAGAGAGAGAGAGAAGAAAATATCAGACATTATTTAAAAGGTGGGTTCTCCACTGATATGTTACTGCTAAGTGGTACAACAGAGACCATGTAAGTGATTAATTGAAGTAAAGGGGAGGTTGTCGTCCCTTCAATCTGGTACCGTGCATCTGCAACTAAGCCTTTTTCTTTTCTTTCTGGTTTGTTTGTTGGTTTTTTGGCAAGCAAACTATCGCCCTTGCCACTTACATAATAGTCCCCCAATTATTTAGTCAGTTGTCTTTAAGTTCATACATCCCAATTTTAAATTGAGACAAATCCTGTGAGAATCCCTTCTCGCCCCATCCCAACAAATGCCTGGCTGAAATATCGGCGAGAACAAATCCTGTTAGATTTTGTTCGCTTCATTAAATAAGGCTGAAAAACCGTCATGCTATCCACGCGCATGTGCCATTTATCAGATGCTGAAAGCTGACAGGTATTTTATAATTCATTAAAGTGTTGTAACATTTTTTTAAAGGGCATTCAAATTGTGGAGTTCTCGTTTACAAGGTCAGCACTCTACTACTTAGCTGCCACAGAAAGGTAGGCGTTCTGTTCAAGCACCAGAGGTCGTTATCTGTCCTGGTAAACTCTGACGTAGTAAACGTTTTTCAAAAATATCTTCCTCGCTCACAATCCCCCCCCCCCCCCCAACCCCCCACCCCAGCCTCTCTTTGACCTACTCTAAACTTTAAAGACATCATTTTGTTCAGTAATAAGTGGCGGAGATGTTCCACAATAGCAAATTCAATTACGTAATTGAAACGCTTTTGTTGCTCTCACACATTATTGGTACACGATTCTAATCAGGAGTCGCGGCACTCGTTTCTGAGCATAAGGTGCAACTATTATTATCTGCGGCTGATATCAGCGGGGATTTGTATTATATCTACTGATTCTTATGATCTTTTTCTATACAAGTGCCGCTTGTAAATGTCACCCACGCATTGCGATAAATGTCTATGATGTCAGCCCTGGTTTCATCACTTTGTCATCGTCATCATCGTTACTAAGTTGTGCATTGTGGTTTCAATACTGTTTATTGTTCCTTGCAGAGATTAATTTGCCATGGGCGTTCGTTTTGCGTAGGAATATCCACAGATCGATGCCGCCAATGAGATGGTGCGGATGAAGACATGAATGTCGGCGCTTAACGCCCACCCATTGCGCGCGTGAGGTTGAAATGGCGGCGTGACAGTCAGCTTGTGGAGCATTTCTAAACAGCTTTCAAAGAGAGGGGATCTTTACATTTCTATCTACTGTATAACTGTAGAAACGTGGACACTTATAATAGGTTGGGAAAAAAAAAGAAGGAGGAAGAACAGTAGGAAACTTTTCAAATCAAATTCTAAAGTTTTGCTTATTGAACCTCTCTCTCTCTTGACGTCATAATTTTTCTAACGCTTTGAATTTAAAAAAAAATTAAACAGCATACCTTTTAAACATTGTGATTCATTAGCAAGAAGGTGCTACTTTGAGTTGCAGATTCTACCAGTAGCTGTATTACAAAAGTGCAAGGCTGGATGTGTGTGTGTTTCATAGAGTAATTACAGAACGTACATAAAGCGGCTTTAGCAGCGGACATATACTGTGGGAACACTGGGTTTGTAGCTAAAACTTGGACTGCAAATACTTTATAAGTGCAACCTTTTAATTGACAGTGTAACAGTTATTCGAGCACACTTACATTGACTTCTCCGGTAGGATCAGTTCAACGAAAGTTAACAAGTGGTTTAGGTTATGGTTATCCATAACTATCCACACTGAACCAAACTTCAAGTCTGACCATTTCCACGGACAATCCTGTGCTCATTTATCTAGTGTGAAGCTCTTGTTTTGCGTGTCATTGTTCCATTTTCTTCTCTTATGTCATCGTTGTTTGCATTAACGTCGACTGTATCAGAAATGTTGCGCCCAGGACTTGTAAGCACGAGCGTCATCCTGTCTCTTCTCGCCATTTTCACGATTTCACAGATTGGTAAGTTGGAAAATTTTGTCTATATTTCAGTTTGTATTCGCTCTTTATATTCATGATTCAGTTCTGTTTCAGCCATTCAGCTCGGCATGAAGAGTTTGTACTGTGAAATCCTAAAGAAAGAGCTGAAAACCTCAAACCATTGAGTTCTTTGGGAAAACAAAAAATGGAATGAAAGACGAACTCTGTCTATGTACTGTAAGGAGATAGAAGTTCTCCCAGAAAAAATATCCCTATATCTGTTTTATAAACTAAAGATGGAGATGGTGTTGTATCCGTTCCAATTTTTTGGAACACAGTTTTTGAGTTATGAAATTTCATCCCAGCGAAAGGCTTCTTTGGAATTCAGAGATACTCCTTTATGCGAGCGTACGCTGGCTAGAGTTGTCTGAACAGAGGTGAACTTTCAAACTACACGTATATATACTTAATACTTTTAATTGACATAGAAACGGTTTAGGACTAAACTCAAGTATCGATAAACTATTTCAAGCATTTTTTTTTTCGAAAGAAAAAACTGTCACATATTGCCGCACCTCAATAAAACAGTCAAGGCACCTATAGTAAGCACTCGACAGAGTACTGTTTCTGCATACTGCAAGACGAACCATAATTATGTTAATGTTTCAGCTCAACAGGTTGTATCCCAGTGGTAGTGCAATGACTGCTCGGCGACGATAACAACGCGTGTGTTAGCTCCATAATGCAGGGGTAATGATTTTGTTAGCTTGGTATTTCATACAGATTTTTTAATGAGTTTAATATCACTAAGACAGCGCTTTAGACATTGTGAAACATGACCAACTCCTTCCTTGGTTAGCACTTGTACACATGACGTGGTTTTAATTGTGTTGGTAAACCATTTAATTGGTATGACGTTGTCTTTCTAGGATGGGATATTAAATGAGAAGATTGTGTCTTCAGTAATCACTGGAGACCCAAGGTCAGTAGATTGGGTTATTAGGTTACTCTATTCGACCTCCTTGAACAGAACTTAAACATCCGCACCGTATATATGGAATTCTGCACACCATGAACGCTTGCAAAGATAGACAATGGAAAAGCCGTACGGCTGATCTGTGGGCAAGCATCTTTATTCTATATAATAAGATATCAAATGCCGTTGTACAATACGTGGGCGCGTTTTTGGTAATATGCTTCATAGAAATACACACGGATAAATGGATATTTATGTTGACAGTCTTTCCTAAATAAAGAAGTTGTTATAAGCTTTATGGACGTCCGATCCTGAAACATTAATTTTCTTTGATTACGAGACTCGGGGTCTAGCAAAAGTTTTATTTTCACCACCGGCCAACGTTAGGCAAGAACTCGGAAAGTTTGATCAGCAGGAGTCATTCGAATATTTTGTTCCATTAGTTGCAGGAGTTTGAATGAAGGGCTTCTTTGCCGAAGTGATCAGGGAAGAGTAAGAAACATTATGTGCCTGCCTATGGAACTAGGATTGTTACAAGATTTAAGAAATTACCAAATCATTTTGATCTTAACGATTGCTTCACCCAAAATCGTTTGTTAGCAGTACTCTTTGACTGTGGGTGCAATATATTTCACTTGTCCTTGCTCCACGCTTTCGCTGCCACAAAGGTTTTGGTTGTCCGACTCCGATTAGTATAAAGCGGTATCATTGCCGTTATTTCAAGCATTTTCTTGAGATCCTCTGGGTGTTTCTGATGTTGAGACAAGAGTGTTTAAGCACAAAGACGTACAATAATCCAGTTTACTAACTTCAGATTCAGATAGTGTATTATTTTGTTTGTGTGTGACTGTATGGGTGTGCTTGGTGTGGGGAAATGCTGGCTGGGTGTGTAGCTCTGGAATCTGATTTTGAAAAAGTTCGCCGATTAACGCCATGATGTGAAACGCCGACGGTAGTCACTAGTCGCATGCAACTTTCACCAAGACTTAAAAGCAACAACAGCATTTTAGACAATATTTGATGACTGTTTTCATGTGTGTGTGTTTTTTTTCATGAAACACACATTATTTTTGTGAGAACTCAGGGTTCTCTCGTACTAGCCTAGAGCTTCAACGAAGCTAACAGTGCCATCTTGTGGAATAATTAAACAATAAGTCCAGCCATTCTAGAGTTAACATTTCACTGGATTCGTATTCAAAATGATAATTTAAAAAAAAGCCACAAACTAATAGGCAATGTTATTCCATGGCTCTCAATTGCCAATTCTCAATCAACTCGGATATAATTGTCCATTGATAGTTTGCTTAGCCTATTAAGAAACAACAAAACCATTTATTTGTCCTCATTTTTTTCCTCAGTAATTTATGTCAGTTTGCTGTCGACTGTTGTTAAACATGTCAATGGCTTTAGGTGTTGTTAAAGTAATTTAAACAAATATACTGCTCTCATTATGTTTGTAAAAATGGCATTCAACAAAATTTACATTCCACTCAATTTTTTTTTCACCGTTAAAATGTTACATTTTGATGTGAACGATTTCAAAATGAGAGTTCGATACCCATCTGATCATCTGATGTTATGCTGGAAATTATTTTTCTGTAACTATCATGTCATAGAATAGTTCTGCTCACCGATTTATTTCAGACCACTAGACCGCTTGTTCTACTTTTTCTAATGTATATATAAAGCCCCTACTTTATGTATTTATTATTATTATTTTTTTAAAATATCTTTTTTCCGTCAAAGAGTGAAAATAAATCTCAGCTGACTGAAAACCTTTTTTCTTTTCACGGAGAGCGAGTGAACTAGGATGGCGCTGACCCCACAACTTGACCAATAATTGAAGCATTTTTTTTTTTTTGAAGGAAGGGAGTTACATTTGCTGGCAGCACGGCGATCTCTAGCTTGGGCCCGACTATTGTGGTATTCAACCAGGGTGAATAAAGGACACGCTTGTGTGTGTGTGTGTGTGTGGGTGGGGGCCACAGGAAAGAAAGTCAAACAGACGGACAAACAAACAAAGCATTGACTGGTGGAGTGGCACGAGAACCACATCAGTTTGACCCCCCCCCCCCCCACACACACACAAAAACAAAACAATTCCAAATAAAACAAAAACAACAACATAAAAAGAGAACCCCCATAATAGTACCGGCAGTATTGGATTATTTCATATGGAGTATTTTCCCACCCACACTACGATCTTAATGAGAGCTGGTATGAATGGCAGGAATATCACTTCTTATTATGTCTTCGCTGAAATGGCGTGGCCGTGTCAAGCTGCTGATCCCGGTAAACCTCTGAGAGACACTGAGATAGCGGACGCCAGTAGTTAATGAACGGACCATTGGTCAAGCCTGAAGAACTCATTATAAGTGGATAGAAACTTGTTTTGATTGTCCGGCAAGCAATACGTTCTAAACTAGCCACAGACAAGTCGCAGAATGTTTAAATATTCAAAGATTTTACCACAACAATTGAGAGCGGGAGAGGTCTTCAAAATCAAAATAGATCTAGCCGCACTTGTAGGTATGCATTTCGATGTAAATGCATGCGAAAGAAGCCCACCTAATGGAATCTAATAACAGATGGAAGGCAATTTTTGGTTAAAAAACAAACAAAAAGGGCCAGAAGTGTTACCATGCATAGTAGGCTGTTAATCCTGATGTTCGATTAAGCAGCCAATTGGTTGTATGCCCCAGGGAACGATAAATAAAAAAAACGATATCATGTCTTAGTTTATTGGCGAAATTGCAGTGTCTCCAGGAAATTCCTACAACATTCATATTTTGGCCCAGTCACAGTCTTAACCACACTTGCCGTTTAAAATTGGACAGAGGACTTGTCTTTTGTGGGCGCAAATTTTTTATTGAGGTTGGTGACTGATAAATCCGAAATGACTGATTTGGCTGAAATAGCGCGTCGCGTTCTTTGTCAGCTACTGGTGATTTGTGGGAGTATTTAATCTGCAGTCTTTGTGGGATAAGAAAAAGAAGCGCATCCATTCAGTTATTGCGAAACTCACATTCGTAGTTTTTGTTTTCTTTTGGGGTAGCAAAAGGGGTCGAGGTGGAAGGGGGAGGGTGGGGGGGGGGGGCTGATATCTGGAGGCACATTTAATTCAGTAATTTTTAATAAACCTGCCATGCTCAGTCATTTCATCCTTCTCATCAATTTTGAAAGACCATTTCATAAAACACATCTACAGATACGACAGTCTTTTGACGCGAGAGGCTACAAGTATGGGTTATAAATAAGTATCTTCAGTCTTAAGTAATCATCTGAAACTGAGCCTGCAGAAAGATGCCATGCCTTTGCTAGAACCCGCTCACAACAGAATGTAATATAGATCCCAGCCACAGGGACGTAGTGTACAATAACTGTTTATTTAATTCAGTCTTTATTAATGAACCTGTCCTTTCCGTACTTGAACAAACATAGGTCTACTATGACAGTTTCTATCCAACAATGACATCATGATGTGTGT
The DNA here is from genome assembly GCA_963931925.1 of Onchidella celtica. Classification (NCBI taxonomy): domain Eukaryota; kingdom Metazoa; phylum Mollusca; class Gastropoda; order Systellommatophora; family Onchidiidae; genus Onchidella; species Onchidella celtica. Next base: position 34,117,284 of record OZ007571.1, on the reverse strand, counting down.
GGAAAACTGAAATGTTATTACACGAAATCAAACAGTTATGTGAGCCAAAGAGATATTTTTTTTCTCTGTGTGTATGTTTAAGTAAAAAGAGATACTTTACGACACTGCAGAAGACCTTTCCTTGTTTCTCAGTAAATGGCATAATATTAAATGACCTTCAAATTTTATACATATCTTAAGGCATAAAATTCACCCAAACAATAGAAATCGTGAAGGCTCCATTTTCATGTTAATGATATCCTCCCTTTACAATCGCCACATATTGCTTTGATATCAGAACGCTCAACACTTCATGTTTGTGTTATCGCTCACATTCTCCTGCAACTATCATCCGCTGCAAATAGATGTGTTAGGGTGGCTCATTGTTGTGTGGAATGGGATGGCGTAGGAAGGCTGACTGATGAGTCCAAAGAGTGCAATGCTCTTGCGGGTGTTGCAAATTTACACGTGATACATTTTAAACATACATCTTTCATGTTCCAACAAAAAGGAACTGACTCAGTGGTCGTAATTCCTAGAGAAAATATTTTCATATAACCATGCTAAATGGGACCTTGCATTGAAGTAGGGACACCTGGTAAGAGCGTATAACCATAGTGTGAGAGGTCAACATTCGAATCCCGCTCGGGGCGGTGGTGTCCAACCCAGAACATTTCTCACAAAGCTTCGAAAGCAATCACTGGTGGGCTGCTTGACGGGGACCCGAGCCACGTCTCCGATATAGTTTGATTGTGCTGGAAAGATAACGTGAAACCCAAGAAGACAGTACAAAATTTTATGAAAACCGTCACTCGTGATGGTACAATAGTAAAAGACATTAACATTTCATTCCCGTCTGGCGTCAGTGTCACGTGTAGATCTAGCCCATGAATCAAGTGTCTGGCCAGTGTTCAACGTCTTAAATTGCGTCTCATAAACCAAGAACAAAAGTAGTTAAATTCAATGAGTTGAGCCCCAAGAGACTCCCTTTGATCACAATTGTGACGTGGCGCTAGTATTTACGGGTGATGTAACGCCCGTCTTCAGGGGCTATCAGAAAACTTTTCTCACAAGAATTGGCCGAAACTTCATAATTTAAAGGCTTGGGGGGGGGGGGGGGAGTCGCTAGTTTGGGCCACTTAGCCAAAATATTCACCGGTATTGCATTTTGTGACCAGTTCATGGCCAATTTAAAAAAAAAAAAAGATTATTATGGCCAAGTTGTTGTATCCAAAATTAGCCACACAGCCTAGCCCAAATAGTTTCGTCTGGTTGTTGATATTGTTCTTGTTATTATTAGTTTTGTTATTTTCTGAAGTTGATGAATGGCCTTACCGTTACAGACAATTTTACCTTTTTTTTTCAAACCCGTCTCACACGAAAAGAAAATTGCAATACGACTGGTGGCATTGTCTTAGATTGGCAAGCAGAATCTTGTCCAGACCTCAGGATGCCCTGATACTTACAGAGGAACAATAGAATGAAAGACGACTTTCGGACACAGACAGGAAAATTAAAGTAATAAAAACAAAGAAGTAATTGTTTTGGCCGGGAAGCCATTATCGTATTATTCCTTTCGGACAAGGCCATTCGACTTATACGATTTACTGGAATTGGTATATCTATCATCATTCTCTAACCAAGATTGTGAAAGTGGCGGTCACAATGACGATGATGATGTGTTTTGGGAATATATTTAAGGTTAGAGTAAGGATTGAATTCAGGGGTTGGTTTTTGACCACACAGCATCGGAAACTTACTTAATTTGGGATACTTTCAATAAACAAAATGTCAACTTTTGTTCCTGCAAATATAATTACCTGACAGAAAACCTGTTAGGACAAGAGTGGAGATCCATCCAGAAGAACCATTCCATTTCTTGTGACTGATTAAAAAAAAATGTCCTACAACAAGAGATCCATTCTTTTTAAAGTCTTTGTTGAATATGTGAGAAACATAATTATTCAATAACACCGTTAATTAACTTTATTTTGTGTTCTGTCTTGGGAGTTTTGGGGTCGTGTGGCTAATATTCTGCAAGTCGGGGCAATGCAAACCCTTTTCCAGATAGAAAAATGGTTTCAGTGGAACACAGAAGAACGGAAAACCGAAAAGAAACTAGGAAAAAAGCTTACTGATAATGGTAAACAGGGGGATCTGGGTAACATGCTGATAAACGCCGATGATATGGGTAAACATACGAAACCAGAACTTTGAAGGAAAAGAAAGAGTGGTGAAGCAGAGCCTTCATTAATGTTATTCTCCAGTTCTGCCTGTAATGTGCGACAAAACTTGTGCTTTCCGGCACCGAATGTTCTCTACGTCAGAAAGATGGCTTCTAGCACAGAGAAGTCTCCGCGTTAGCAAGATGCCGCTCCCTCCCCCAAAACAGAATGTTCTCTACCCCAGAAAGATGGCTTCTAGCACGGAGAGTTCTTCGGGTTAGAAAGATGCTGCCTCCCTCCCCCCAAACAGAATGTTCTCTACCCCAGAAAGATGACATCTAGCACGGAGAGTTCTTCCGGTTAGAAAGATGCCGCCTCCCTCCCCCCAAACAGAATGTTCTCTGCGCCAGAGAGGTGCCCTTAGCACAGAGAGTTCCTTGTGTTATGAAGATACCCCAAAAACAGAGTGTTTTCTGCGCCAGACAGATGTCCTCTAGCACAGGATGTTCTCCGAGCCAGACAGATGCCCAGCAATACAGAGTGCTCTCCGCGACAGTACAGATGCCCTTCAAGTAGTTCATCTTGAGCAACTGAAGTCCAAAGTCAACTTTCTGCATTTCCAGAATTGACCTAAGTTTGTTTCTGTAGCATTCCTTTCCCGCAGTTTGTCATAACAAGTGCTCATTTACGACAGACTTATAATTTTTGTGAACATTTGATTTAGCTATATTTTAAATATTGCGTAACGAACAGGATAGTCCAGCTTACGCCCGGGCTTACAAACATAATGCTTTCCCCGGCATCTTGATTTGCATCTATGTCCAGGGTTACCAGATTGAAATTTTAAGTTTAAGCCAGACACTGCTAGAAAAAATACACCCCTCCCCCCCCCCCCCAAAAAAAAACCAGTCTAATTGTCATGCTAACATCACACGAAACGCTCCTGAACCAGGTTAATATCACCCTCCCTGCTAGAATGAGTGGAACATGAGGCTTAAATCTCGTCAGACTTGAATTTTTTTCGAAGTATTTCTGGTGATGCAGTGAAAGTCTTTGCAGCATTTCTTTGAAAGCAAATTTGTTCTGCCTCGATTCTCACAGTAGCATCAAGATGATTAAGTTGCACTCTGTTTTAGTCTTAGTTTTAGTGGAGGATACATGACAAAATATCCTCTTATGTACAGCTTTGCTGTCTTGGGTTATTAGACACACAAAGACAACGGCGAGCAGCTCTTTAAATGTTTCATGGTGAAGTTAATCAATCCAGGATCACAGTGTGTATAATAAGTCCTAAGGTGGGTGACAGTCTTTCAAACAAACAAAAAATAAATAAACCAACGTAGCAGTATAAAAAATATAAACCATAGAATCCAATGTCAACTAGACACTGACTTAGCTGGTTGGCTCTTTTCTTGACAACTAGCGGCAGAAATCATGGCATATATACGTGTATGTGTCTGACCAAAACATATTTCCTCGATAGAAAAAGCATGGTGTGTAGTTTTTGTGCAGATAGATTTGGTATGTATCGAAAAAAGTCAGAAAAAAAGCCAAACAGCCAAATGAAGTTTCTGACGCCAACCATATCTAAAAAAAAGCACATTTCTAGAATTTGGCTTCAAAAAAGGCAATCTGGGAACCCTGTCTATGGTAACTGTTAAAGAAACCAATCTTACCCTCGCCTTTGACCACTGTTCGCATAAGAACAGTTCGCTTAAGAATATGAACATCGTTACCAACCACCTGACACGTGATCCGGCGGGTGGAGATTCCATGCAACTCATTTCGATGGGTTGTGACATCCGAAAAAATACCACCCGCCTCTCCACCCCTTTTATTTTATTAAAGAAATAGAGAAGGTGGTGAAAAAAAGATGATTATAAGCCTGCGACGAAAGTTCTCAGGAATTTCCAGCCCTGTCGTTCAGTAATTTTTGTTTTGCTGTTCAGAGCTTCGGCGAATCAGGCATCTCTCCGAGTAGTCGCCAAAGTCTGTATTGTCGTGAAGTGACAGTTTATTTTATCTGTTCATTCCCTGGCACCGGCTGCTGGAGACAATCTAGACACAAAAGGACATTCAGGTATTTTGCTGTTGGAAAGCGTTGGAGCCCGTAAATAAATGTACTGACACGAGAAAAACGTAATATAGATTTGGTAAAAGCTTTGTTACTTTGTGAAAATGGTGAAGTTTGTCAAAACATGGAACAAATTGTAGTAAGTATACGTTTGTACTTGAAAAAAAGAAAACACAAAGTACAAGCTCGGACAGAGAAAAGATTTGGTTACTTAGTGAAAATGATAAGCGAATCTGTCGGGAAAACAAATCAATGATCACATTTTTATTTAACAGTGAGAAATGCTTCCTTACCTTTGTGAACAAATGATATGTTGCAACCGAAAGAATGAACAAACAAGCATTGACTATAAAACAACAATAATAACGTCGCCTGAAACTGAAAAGAAGAAAAAAAAAACAGTTAATACGTGAAGAAACGATAAGGAAACGATTAAATTGGGAAGAAGGAAGATATTACCATTCCGGCATTTTCCTACAGAGTGTAGATCACATCCCGGAAGCAAGACCAGCAGCTGGTTGATTCTGGAGTGCATAATTATTAATGTTAAATTCGACGTGGGTTCACCAGGTCGAGAGCTGTCATTTCCTCATGGCATCATCCCATCTGCTCACATTGAATGTGAAAGGAAGTGGACGCTTTTAATCTACACTGACCCATTCATTTCCCTAGACTGGTGGCGCATTAAGTTAGATCTGTTTCATCTCGGGTTTTGGCTTGAGACTGCGGATTTAAACGGGACCTGACGCACGGGCGAGACCAAGATAAGTCTGTCTCATTAGTTTGGGTACGTGATAACTATCTTAAGACAGGTGGCGGAAAGAGAGACTCGCGCACTGAGACAAAACGGACCCAAATCATACTTGACTCTGTGCACCACCAGCCTTAGGGTAGCCACACAAAGGCCACCGAATTCGGTCACCGAGCCACTAGGCGCTTTAGGTGAGAAGAATTGCACTACATAGAGTGGGCTCTATGTGCAGTTGTTGAAATTATATAGTGCAATTCTTCTCACCTAAGGCGCCTAGTGATTCGGTGACCGAATTCGGTGGCCTTTGTGTGGCTACCCTTATTCTTCCTTAAACTGTCCATTTTCTGGTCATCCTTTCACCCCGGTCTTGTATCAAAGTTTATTCTGGCCAGTCTGAGGCTCAGAAAATTGGGTCGCACGTCTCTCACTGCTGATATGATGTGATGAGCCTACCATCGGTTGGCATGGATGCACTAAACCACAAGCCAGTGAGACCCCGATATTTTCTCTCCCCAAAGGGATTTGAATCTATAATCTATTGTAGAAACTGACGACAACACTCATTACAAAGCTTAAAGTTTAAAGTCATGGTCTCCGCCTTGAGAAGGGAAGGTGAACAATGAAACGAACATCCAACGACTTACTCACGATCGCGTGCAGAGGTAGTGGCCCACGCAGTGAGTTTTGCGCTACGGGACTGTGAAACTAAAACTTCTGAATTTGGTCGTCATTGAGTACACATTGCATAATATACAGAAAAGGGCGAGGACAAGCGAACAAGCTTGGGAACTCTCCACGAGCAGTGGGAATCTTTCCCTGTCTTTGTAGTAATTTGCGCTAGTCAAGGTTGTTCAGGAAAAGAAAATGGGGAGTTGATGTTGAAATGAAGAGACAGTCAAATGGATTTTTGTGTTTGCCTGAGGTAGAGAATAAATTATGAGATTTCAGAATGGCACTGCGTTATGCTCAGAAATGATCTAGAGCTGCTGAGAAGGACAACATAACAGCTAAATTCTCTGAAACGGCACACGGTGCAACGTGGCAAACTGCAATTTTTCGAACATCAATTACGTTACATGAATTAAAAAAAATTTTTTTTTAAATTTTTGTTATTTTAACGTTTTATTCGCCAAAGAAATAATTTTGATAATTATAGTAAAATTCTAGTGCCCATACGGCACCTGCTTGACCTGCTTATGCGAAGTAGATAGAAAGCCACACAGAGAGACACACACTCACTCAAGACAGACAGACCGGCAGGTAGATGAGTAGATAGATAGACAGACGGAAAGAGAAAGACACAGATAAGGAACAGTGCAAGCAATATTATTTTTCTAAAGCACCGTAGCTGATCGATAACAAATTTTATCAATGCATGAACTATTTAGTGACATCTCAGCTAGCATGTCGTATTCCTGGACATGCCACGTTTATAAAGATTGTCTTGAGCGTGATCGATTATAGAAACCTTATTGTGCCCTTGAGATGTATTACAAATGCAAGGCGTGTGTGTGTGACTGTGCGTGTTCTCAGAATGACAAGGCGCATTGTCTCGGCTATTATTCTTAGAAACTAATACTCAGCAAGCTGCGAATTCCCCAGAAAACGATTCTGTAAAGTACTCTGGAATGCCAAACTGGCAGTTCGGTCATGTTGCATGACAGCTACCATTGTCTGATAATTCTAACGATTTCTGATGAAAGGAAATTCTTTTAAACCAAAATAGGTTGTATCAGACACCATTTGCACCAGGCTAACGTAAGTTTGAGTTCAGTTTAATCAAATCCGCTTATTGTGTCTTAAGTCAGCTACGAAAACCAAACTGCGAGAGTAACTTCTACCACACTTTATTTTCTCCAATTTAGTTTCAATAAATGCATATCAAAGTATGAAGAACCAGTAGCCCACATTGGTTCGACTGTGTTTCCGTTTGATTTTCTAATGCAGGCCAAAAAAACAAAAAAACAACAAAAGGAGGTATTGAAATTAGTCTTGATAAGAGACAAGGTTTCTTTTAGTACAGCCATTCTCCATCTAGTACAATGTAGACAACTGTATGGCTGCCCAGATCTATATTTAGAGGCGTATTTAGCAAGAAGGTCGTATGGGTAGATATTCTTAAAGGTTTCATACAGCAGTTAGGTGACTCGTTCTTTCTTTGTATGTGCAAGATACTCCTTGAAGAATGAGTATTTCAGATGGATCGATTGGTGGGTCCATGGCTGGGTTGTAGGAAATGTGGCTAAAAAAAATCTGTTTGTTTGGCTGGCTGGTTCGCTTGTTGGATGGATGGATGGATAGACGTCAACTTGTGACGCCGCAGAAAAAGATACTGAAACCAATAACTGCTTAACGATTTTCTAGTGTGACTATGTTTAAACTTAAGCACATTGTTCTTAATTTAGTTCTAGTTTTGTCGTGGTAATAATTGCATGACTGGTGTTTGCTTCCCCTATAGGAGAAGCTTCGAGAAAAAGAAAGACAAGGATTTCTTGCACATAGATTTGAGCATGAGCGAGCCCTCATGAGAGTATGCTAGCAAAAAGTATGAACAAGATCGGTACCTGTGCCAAAACTGAAAAGTGGTAATTCAATACACTCTAATTATCCTGAAAGTACTGTTAGTACCTACACTTTTCTCACAGGGACAAACTGGGGTCTTGGCCAGAAACAAAATGTTGCCTGGTGAAATAATAATACCTACTAAAAACGAAGAAAATGTTAAATTTGGCCAGGCTAGACGTTAAGTAGATACAACTAGACAGCTATACAGTGCCTAGGAAAAAGAATGAACATTACTTAAACTCCCTTCGCTTTCCGTCAGTGAGGATGTTCATCAGGTTAAACAGAAAAAAAAAACAACACTGGAAAACTGGAAAAACGTTAAACAGATTCTAGTACAATATGTAAAATGGAAAGAATGTGAATATCATGGGCTACTTTGGCGTGTTGACTCTTGAGGTTGAGGGCAGTCTTTCTTTAAACTATTTTTATTCATATTCTCCCAAAAATCGCTGAATTGGCATCGCTAAGGCACGTTAGACGATGGCACCAAAAGTGCTCATTGAAACACCAGCGCTCATTCCATTTTGTTATCGGTGTTCGACCATCGTGCGTCTTTTCCTTGTTTTATTCCTCTGACTCAAAAATAAATCCAAAATATCATCATTTCATCTCTGGCTGACTCGAACAATATCCAGCATTGGAACGTGTTTGAAGAGAGCTTTGTCCCGCAAAAATGTCCCTTGTCTCCGAGACCCGAAAGAGAACCCTGTCCTTCAAAAAATGATTATCTTGTACTGGAACTAGAAAGAGAACTTTGGTCTGCTAACATGTGTATAATAACATTTTGTTTTTCATCTCCTTAAAAGTTAAACCTTAAAAAGAATCCTATTCAGTGAGAAAAAAACATCTTTCTTCTATTGCAATAATAATAATAAAAAAATAAATCTGTCACGCGAAGAAGTTTTGTCTCTCATACAGGCCTTCTAAACCAGAGGTTCTCAACCTTTTTTAGGCAATCTCCCTCCCCTCAGATACATTTACTGCCCTCCCCCCCCCCCTTCAAACACATACAAAAACTACCTAAACCCCAACAGATACATTATTTTTCACAAGAAGACCAGACTGCGGACAAATTATGTTGTCAAGTTTGTCAAGTTTTTCAAAGCCTTCTTAATGACCATAGGCCTGTTGCTTATTAATTGTAGAATGGAAAGCGTTTTTTATCAAATGCCTTTAAAACTGTACATAAAAACCCATCTATGCGTGCTGTTGAACAAGTCAGTGGCTGCACTGTGAATTTGTCCCCAAATCAGCTTGCATTAATGCTTTCGCCCCCCCCCCCCCAAATCGTTTACCCCTTCATCATTTTCACCGCCTTCTTGCCCCCTTTTTTTTTTTGCTTTCGCTCCTCTGGAAATTAAAATCGCCTCCTGTGGGGGGGGGGGGGGAGGAGGGGGGGAGGGCGATATCTTCCGCATTGAGAACCACTGTTCTAGACTATTCGGCAGCAGTGGAACCCGGGACACAGAATACCGAGACAGACCATTCCTTCTTTCACTATTAATTATGTCCACAACTTGCTCGCATAGAAACACGATGAGTACTACCCACACTGTCACTGAGCTCGGTGGTACAAAAGTCCGTTCACCGAGGCGTGATCACGGTTTAGCTGGATTTTCTCAGCTATTACGAAATACAGCGTCCTGAATTTTTGCATACAGTGTTACATTTATCATGAACCTACAAATCTTGAATTTGAAGTTTCTGCACAGCACCGTTCTTTCAAAGCGGCGAATTCCTTTGATCTTTTCTTTGTTTTCAATTGAATAGGCCCCAAACTTATAGGTCTTTACAGTATACGTGTGTTCCAACATGATCTGTCACTTCTTGTTTCCCTGTAGTTGATCTAAATTCCTAAATATAGTAACAATCTGTGGTGAATTGCAGTGGCGTAGCATCACATTACGGACTTGAGGTTTGCTTTACAAGTAAATGAATTTATTGTTCCTTTCCTGTAAGATAAAGCTACTACAGATTCATTACTTATCATTGAAAACAGCCTTCTAGTTATGCTAAACGGTAACATTCTATGAAAGATAAAGTTTGTAAAGTAGCTAGGCTTTCCAATCTGTATTAAGTTGTGAGAAATATACATATAGAGATATGACCGCCCTTTCCCCTCTGAGTCCCTGTCATTGCAAGAGCATGGCCTTGTGAAAAATGATCAGGCTGCGGACTTGGGACAACCTCAGGCCCATTAGAAAGATTAGCCCTAAAAAGTTGTTGTTGTTGTCTTTTGTTTTATTTCAAAACAGGCAAGCACTTTTCGATGTTTTTTAAAAATGTTTTATCATCTCAGTCGCTTTCTGAGTCGGTTGTCTCCATTGGATTGATGACGATATTCAGTTGAATAAAATGAAGGCCCTCGTTTTGCCAGTTACTGTAGTCTTCCTCCAACCGCGATACATGGTCCTCTCACTTGGAGGAAAATTCTGCAGCGACTGTTTTCAATGCTGCATGAGTTAGATTTTGGATGTCTGACAGTTTGAAGGTCTTGTTCTCCAATGTTGCACATCGTATTGATTTTAATGTTTAAATCCACGATGAAAGGAATTCTGAAATTGAAAGATCTCTGACAACGCCTCTGACTCTGTGTTGGCCTACCAGTGAACAATCACGAGAGTTTTGTTTTTAAACTCACTTTAATCCCGTGCTGTACCACATTTTAGTGGGACTCAAAACCATGTGTTAAATTATTACAGTAAAGCACCTAAATGTTTACCCTTGTCGGTGCTGTCTTTGTTTGTATTATTCAAGTAGTTTTCGAGTTTGTATTATTCAAGTAGTTTTCGAGTTTGTTTATTTGCGGTATGCAAATAAACAAACTCGAAAACTACTTGAATAATTCGGGGGCAAAAAATCTGGGTTAGGGTCGTCACAAATCTAAGACTTGACGCCAAATTACATTCAAATATCATCGACGGTTGCAACGCTACGAGCAGTTTTCTATGATCATGCCTCGGTGAACGGACTATAGTCTTTTTCGTTCAGTTATGAAAGGGTGCGGAGCGAATTTTTACATTGTTGACAAGGATGATACACGCATAAATCGACGGACGGAATTTGGCGAATTGAAACGTTTCGGTATGCCGTGTTGTAGGGTGGAACACCTGCCCTCCGTTGTGTTCAGGGGTCACAATGACTCTGACACATTTGTTTTTGACGAATGTCTGCTGCAAGCCAAGCGTCTTGCATGAATCGTGGCTCAGACTAGATTCCTATCCTGAGGGCGGACAATGCGTGACAAACTTTAGGCCTACCTCTTGACGACGGGTTGTTGATAATTTTTGAGTTTGACATGACAGTGCCGGTAGTCTATGATTACATTAACCTATCCTCCCCCGCCCACCCCCCGCGTTTTCACCATGGTCAAGAGAGATCACAGTGGGTTGTTTGACACCATGTTTCACAAATATGTGTGTGTGTGGGGGGGGGGGGGCGAGGACCCGAGACGAGAGTGACTCGATAGTAATACGGAGTCTTCAAAATAAACTTTAAAATTAGGCTGGTGTTGTTCACATCTCTTACGATTTCTTTTTCTCTCCCAAAGGCCTGCGTTTTGTTGTTGGATAGATAAGGAATGACAGAATGCTCTGGTATTTGTTGCGCCACCTTTCTGTAAAACTTTTCAAATAAATTGTATGTAGAGAGTTTAATGGACCTATAGAGAGACAAGGAGAAAATAAAGCGCTAGAACGTCAGCAGATCACACTGGGAGAAAAAATCGTGCAGTTGATACAAAATATTTCAGGGCCACATGTAAAGTTTCAAAATAATCGAAACACTGGCAAAAAAAAAGTTATCCCCTCCCCTCCCCCCATGGTTTGTGTTTTTAACTCAAGGTGTTCAATGTTCATTCTCATCTTTGCACAGATTAAGTTGTCCAGCATGAATTCTGATAAGAAATATCTAACAGCGTCAGTGTGTCAGACAAAAATGCAGTTGTTGGGAGAAGTTTTTGCAGTGATTAATAAGGTTCTGAATGTTTTACATGTTTTCATTGTGCCTTTGCAATTCTTCTGTCAGTTTCTAAAAATGTTTTTGATTTGGGCAGTGCAAATTAATTGCTAAAGAAAGAACACTGGCTTAAATTACACACATTTTTTCCCATTTATTTAAACCCGGACACTGAGGCATGATCTAACGTTTAAAATCACACAAGTTTTGTTATTGTACCTGAAGCCACAGTCAGACGAAGATGTTCATTAGTTTTAATGCGCTGCTGACGATAGTAATGCTGTCTACGAAAACAGAACAGATTAATAATTCGATGCCACCGACGTGCCAGGACCTATTTCACTATAAAGGTATCAATTAGCTGAAACTTGAAAGAACCCTATAAACTTAAGCGTTAGTACTGCCAGTTTTAGGGATATTTTAAGATATTGTAGTTACTCTTGAATAACTTACACATTACTTAGTCCCAAGGCAAAATAAATAATAATGAGAATTTTTATTTTGACAGAGCGCGGGAAATTGAAATGTTCCCGATCACTCCGGCGTTTGCTTCACGTACGTTACCCAAATTTGTGGCCTTTTTGGCCGGATTCGAGGTCATAACTGTTGTCAGCAAACAGCTTTATTGCATAATTCTGTGCACTTCATTTTTTGTATAAAGCTCAGACCAATGCCCCTCTCCCCACTGTTTCCTTACTATGTTGCAAAGAGGCAGAAACGTTATCTTTCCTCCTTGTGCCCATCAGGATTTGTTACGTGACAGAGATGCACACAAACGAATATTGTATGAAACCATTAAGAATCATTCTGCCAGACTCTCCCCGTAAAGACAAACGTCAAAACTCCGATCAAAGTCAGGGAGATGGACTAAAAAAAATAATGTTCATTCACGGAAGTCTAGTATAAGGCAAACATTACATAGAAGACTAGAACTACAACCATAAGGAACACGTAGGAACAAGGCACAGCTGATAATGTGTATGTGTAGGTGTCTTGCTGTGTGTGTGCGCGAGCGTGTATGTGTGTTAACAGACGGGGCGAATGTGCTTGAAAAGTAATGACTAATCTGCATACAGACACCTGAATTAGTATCCTAGGATTTTCCATCTGGGCCTGTGACGTCAGTATGTGGGTTAATCATGTAATGCGAGCAAGTCAGATCAGTAGAAGAACTACCAAGAACTTACGAAGCTGCCTTAACGAACGGCTCACAAATCATGTAAGTCCCCGCTGTTCTCTTCATTCATCTCCTTCCCCCCATTATGATGGGTGTTGCACCCATATCATACCTTTTCCGTCTGTCTTCCGACATATTCTTACTATAAGGGAGCTAGGCCCCTAAATATGTTTAGCGAAACGGCCCCAAACTACTCACTGAAAAAAAATGAAAATTGGTAGATAGATGAACGTTAGCGCGCCTGTTTACGTGCGAATATTTGTACGAGAAGACACGGAGTCGTTACAGTAATTAAAATTTTGCAATTTGGTCAGTTTGAATTGGGGAAACATCGTCACCTCGATCCGCCATTTTAAGGAAGAATTAAAAACTTGAATTTCAGGTAATGTTCTTTAGCTTGCGTACGATTGCAGTGCATAGGACGGGCACTACAGCAGAGTGACACTCGCAAACCTTGAAAGTCCAAAAGTGGGTCAACTCTGATTTTTTGCTAAATGACACCACATGTCGATTGTGCACCATCTACATCAATATTCAATACCAAAATACCAATAGAAATCCTTGTATTAGTCATATGTGCACACAGTTTAACTTGAACGGTTCTCAGATTGTATTTGAACAACAAAGTAGTTTTTTGCGATTTTCTCAGAGCAGTGGAATTTGGACGTACAAGGTTTGCGAGTTTCACTGTACTGCACACACGCACACAGACGGTGCAAACATTCTCATGGCCTTCTCATTTAAAAATGTTTTACTGTCAATAACGTCACAACTAAGGAGGTGGAGCAGCACGGTCTCCCAGCTGTTAACCTTGCTCTGTGGACAACCACTTCCATGCCGCCGCAGAACAGTAGAAACCATAGGATGCCGCTTCTGTTGGGTTTTGTAAAATAATTTTTTGTTTATAACAGTAAACTTCTATCGCCCTGAACCAATGTGTCTACTTCACCAGACGCCAGGTTAATGTGATAGTAGATCAGGAAGGACCAAAGTTTTGTCTGCCGCCAGCTGCTCCCAGTCCTCGAGAAGGTCAGATCGAAGCCATAGATCTGAATTTCTAATCAAGACACTTGATGATAAATAGTTTTTGCTTTCAGTGAAACTTTTATTTTAATGTTTTGTCGCTTTCTACCATCAAACTATTTCACGCACAAGGTATCGACTTTGGTAAACAAACCAAACTTGGAGAGTTCGGGGGAGGCTAGGTTTTGTCTTGGGCAAAGGTCTAAAATTCTTCAGACCTTTTGTATATTATATATTTTTTAAACATCCAGAAGTCGCCAAATTGCTGATGAGTTCATATTTTGCTCCTATTGTTCTTGCTTTCCTGCCTGAAAAGTCCAAGCCTGTTCAAAGTTTTTTTAGCAAATTTTTTTTTTCCAGAAGTTGCCTGAGTGGCTGAGACTGAGAGTGTGTCTCACGATATCTTACGTGCATACCGAGCTATCCATAGGCTGTTTTAGTAGGATTTTATCTTGACGTTAGTTTAGAAATTGAGATTGCCTTATGGACTATTTCACGATTGTACCGAGCTTTCCCGGACTGTGTTTGTTGGAAATCATTGTGCCCAATCGCTTCGATTCTTTGGGAGGGGGGGGGGGGGAGAGAATGTCATTTCAGGAGTTTCACCAGCTTGCTTTGAATGTTATCAATTATCATTCTCTCTTGTGTTCAAATAAATACTAGATGGTGCTTTGACGGGATGAAATACTTCTTATAATATATGTGTGGGTGAGTCTGTATGCGTGCATATAATCCCCTACCTTTGTCACCGTCTCATTCTCTAGTGCTTTATCGGCCGCTCTTCCCCTTATGGACAAGCACTGTGACGTCATTCACCCATGCGAGTGACAATCTTCTGTTGCGTGTTTTTTCGTCTTAACCGGCTCTCTGAGACAGGTTCACGAACACACATTACCACCGGTACATAATATCCGTTAGTCTCCTTCAGATTGTGATTAAAGTCTGCACTGACTTGACTAGTCTAGAATTTCCAAACAAAATTGCCACCTTTCCCAGCCCTCCGCTACTTTCTTATCAACCTCTCCATTCTGATTAGTTCGTAGTAAGCCCGGGCGAGTTCTCACCAATGAGTATCTCCGTGTGATGAGAGTGAAATGAGACGTTGAAGCACAGACAGAGGATGAATAGAAACGTGGAAGGGTGAGGAAGGGAAGGAGAGAAATAGAGAGACAGAGAGCTGGACACGAACGGAAATTAGTGATCTCAATCAAATCCCAATACGGATGTCTTTTGGTTTTTAACCCTATATCTGTTATTCTTTGAACCATCTAGGCTGGAATCAGCTTCCGCACGAAAAAGCGCATTCGTCTTTTCTTCCTGCCCTCTCTGTGTGTCCTTTCTACCGCTTACAATTTATTTTGTGCATCTTTCAGGCGTCTTTATTCTGTCTGTTGTTACAGAATGGTTGGTTATTATCGCCTGTGTCATCGGATTTGTTGGTCTTGGAATGTTTACAGTACAACTCAAATGGGCACAAATAGGTGACAGGTCGCAGTGAGACAAGGTGTAAGATTATAGTGGAACAAAAATGTAATTTGCTCATTGCTGACCATGAATGCAGTGGATGTGTATGGGAAACGTGGACTTGAAGACCATGACAGGCTGAGAGAAGACGCAAGTTCTCGGTCTGTGAGACCTTCGGCAGATATTTATACATATAAAATGAGATGGCTGTATCTGAAGAAAGAGATTGCAAGCTTGCGTCTTCAATATTATAGTAGCCGTTGAGTTGTTCTTGTTGAGGTCAGAGATGTAGAACTTACTTATTTTGCTGTATTTTCTCGTTATTCCATGAAATATCTGAAGTAACTTTTGTTTCTGTTACACAGGAAATGTTCAAACGTTGTGGAAACAAAAATATTGCATTAATACACTTCAGCTTCCAGTTTTAAATTCTCTGTTTTATATTTTGTACAACCGTGTCGTCCTATCACAATGTTTCCAAGCCTGAGAAGTTCCTGTTCTGCTTTGTAGATGAGCAGGCTTGTATCAGACACCTGTCAACCCCAATGAATTATGTCTATACCAAATGTACCGAGGGAGAAATAATGGGCCAGCAATCATACTTCACCCAGGATGTGCTTGAGGCGGGAGCAAATTCCCATCTTCAACCATTGTTTACCTTTCTGACACTAATTTACCTGCACAACAGTGCAAAACATTAAATTTTGCATGCGTCCATAACAAAGTTGAGCCGTTGGTCCAATGGTGCACTGACGTATAAACGTGCGAATTTGTGACTTGCAAATTAACTGGAGCACTCAGCCCAATGGAGCTTACCACATGTGCTTGCACGCACTTGTTCCACTGGGTTCAGTGATCGAGTTTATTTGCACGTCACCAGATCGGATGTATAAAATATACGATCAGTGTGCCATTACTCTTAGGGGTGACACCGACTGGTGCAACACTTAATCATCTCCCCCAGTCACACAAATGTAGACAATCCCTTGAGTCTGAAATGTAGTAACTGGTTTGAATTTTATGGCTGGGGAGCTATCACTGGCGCCCGCACTTGCCGCGAAGAGAATGCACTTCTTAAGAGCAACTATTATTTTAACTTTCATTTGAGACTTTTTTTTTTAACACCTTCTAAATCAACGATGAAATCCCAATGTGAGTCAGTATCGGGGACATGGACGAGCTTGAAAAATATTGTCTGATTCTATTGTCTTTGGGGAGTGCATTGAGTCTGTCAGGTGATATCCTTTTTCTACAGTTCCTTCCTATAGTTCGTAGATGGGCTTAGTGACCACCATTGAACTAGTAACATCTGACGAATGCGCAACTTGCTGCACTTTAATCTGAAGATCAAAGGTTATCGGTCAGTCTTTGAGGTGTATTTAAATTTGATCTTTCTTGAAGTGTCTCAGGAAGGCTGGTTCATATAATGACCGGCAGATGTCACACCCAACAATCTGTGATTAGTAAAAAAAAAATACTATACCGCTGTTTATACTCGTGATCCCTTTTGGTACAAGTCCGGGGACGGCTTTAGAGATGAGGCGCGCACTGAAGTGCCTTCCAAAAGTGAAACAGATCTAGTTGGATGTTGTTATGGACTGCTGCTACATAATTGTTCTTTGTGTTCCATGATCTTTCTTTTGCAAACATCTCAGCCTTAACAACGAGAAAACAAGTACAACAACACCAATGAAAGGATATAATGCTGAATGTAAAACTATGCTCCAGTCAAAGTTTAAAGACAGGTCTTGACTGACTGATCAGAGGGATCGATAACATGGAAAGATAGTGCCATTCCCTATACAGAAATCTATAACAGTTTGAAGTTCGCATCAAGTCGTAGACTGCCAAAATGTTAATATTGTAGAACAGAAGAAATTAGATCTTTCCACACAGTAGGAGCCTTTCTTCCACAGAGTTTAACCCCGTCATTCACATCTAGGAATCCAATAAAACGCACTTGTTGAAAAGATTAAAAAGACAACAACAACCAAATGTGGTTTTTTTTTGACGGAATACAATGGAATATATAACGATATACGTGTTATATTCTCGTTTCCCAGGCTGCGGTGAGTAACTTACAGATCGTTATCCTTTGTCCCGAAGAGAGGGATTTTGAAAGGTTTTAGTCTGATATTAGATATTTAATAGCACCCGACTTTTGCGCACACTGCTGGCTACACAGAGTAATTGTAGGATATTGTATTCATAGAAATGCTGCCAATAACTTTGATTTCGTGTCTTTCGGCCGTCTCGACTGATTCTGATAGTCTGATGAGAGATTAGCGGTAGAATTACGTACAGGCTCTATACCAGTTCGAAGTTCACACAAACTGGTAGACTGCCATGATGTCAAGATCTGTTGAACAGAAGAAATCACACTTATCCACAAGGTTTGAGTCTTTCTTCCACAGAATCACTGTTAGAAGTGTTAGAAAGATGGATGATGCATGAACTGATGAAGATGAAGGGGTGGGAATGAAGGGAGAAAGAAGAGTGGGGAAGACAGAATGAGATGATGTCATTATCACTGTCACGAGTGGAGTGAGTGCAATTAAGGGGATTGCTACAGAGCGGGTGTAGAATAAGAAGAGCTCACGACAGACGGATAGGAAAAGACGTGAAAGGGGAAGAGTAAAAATAACTCATCCAGACAAGTGGGAAAAGCGTGCGTGTATGAGTGGTGTGGAAGTCTGAATGAGGCGAAAGCGCTGGATTAATATCACTGCAAGTTAGAAGGTCCTATGGAGCGGACCTGTGAATAAGAGCCCATCGGGCGGACATAAGGGAAGCAGTCGAGAAGACTAGTGAGACAGTCTTTCCAGTAATGACTGGTACGTAGAATGTTGATTGATTATTATGATTGATGTATTATATTATATTCGTCTATTACCATGATGTAAATAAGTATATGTGAGGAATGTGGAAGTCCTTGATATTGAATATAGCAATGTGCGCCATGAGCGATAGATGAAAGTGAGTTCATGGATTTGTAGCGCGAGTGAGTAGTGTGTACTCCGATGGAGGTGTGTTACCGTAAGATGTGTGGTGAGTGAAAGGTGAACTAGTGTGTGTACGCTTCATGGACTGTAAGGAGAGGTGGAGTGAATAGAAATGGTAGGGTATTATACCAATGTAATGTTATTCTTGTAGGTGTCGGGGACGGGCCGCAGAGCCACCTCGATGAGCACAGGGGATAGGCCAGCATAGGGCCGGAGGCCACACATAGGCCAGAAGTGAGGCTGTCAGTGCAGGACAGTAGAGGCACATAAAGTCGTGGCAGTCAGGCCACGGACAGGGACGTAGATATGAGAGTGACTGAGATACTATATTGTTGCCATGTTGATAGGCTAGTGAACTGATACTATGTTGTTGCCATGTTGATGGCTATGGAAATAATAATGTGTTATTGCCCTGCTGAGGTGCTAGGGGAATGCTAAGGTGTATGACAATAAGAGGGTGATATTGGGAGACTGCGGTGCCAGTAAATTATTAATGTGCTCTTAAGACCCTGAGGGGAGAGGCTGAGGCCGAAGTGCCTTTAGGAGTAACTACCGGATTGTGGATCCGAGGGAGAGTGTGTGTGAGAATAAGGCCGTTGTACGGCAGTTGATTTCAATAATATAATGTATGTAATTGCGCTATTATATGTATAATTATGCTTAATAAATGTGTGAGTCTGATGGATTGTTCTGTTAAGTGTTAACTTGTTTGTTCGTGATTGTTGTCCTGTCATACTTATTACATCTCCCAGTCTGGGATTTGTGACAATCACTGTGAGTTTCCTTAAGCTCGGTCAGCTAAACAGAACATTGATACCATGTTTAGAATTAGTTAAAGCTGGTTGGACTAACTAAGCCTGAAAATGGAGTTTGTCTATTTTGATCAGCTCTGAGAGAGTGAAGAGAAAACTTTACCAGAGACCTATTGTGAAAGTTATTTATAGTTGTTTTTTTTTTTCGCCTACATTGTTTCTGATGAGTGATTTTGCATGGATGGAAATGAAGCAAACATGATGATGTGCTGATTGTCAGACTATAATCAGTTCACAGAATTTCTGTGTGGACATTTGGAGCAAGTGACCATAATAGCAATTGATCCTTCAATGGGCAAGTTCCTGTTGTGAATATAATAGAATTCAGAAGTGCAGCTAAAAGATGAATAAGTCTGTTATTTTAATTTTGCTTTTGTTTGTTTAGAGACAGAGCAAGACTGGAGATGGACTAGCGTGTCCAGTCGATAAATCTCCCCAGAATCTGCTGGTATATCCTGTCATCTTGGCCAGTTAGTGTATTATCAATATTATTATTGTTATTATTATTTCATTTTTAGAAATCTTTATCTGGAAGAACAAGATACAGAATTGACTGAGTGGCGAAAGTTTACTTTGGGGGGGGGGGGTGTGAGAAATTATTCCCAGGAAGGAGAAAAGCAAAGCCCCCTATCTGATGTGATTAAAAAAAAAAAAATCAAATGATTTATATATTTACATTTTTAAACCTAGGATTTTGGCTCCGATCACTGCCCCAAGAGTGACTAGTTTTTCTCTAATTTTCAAAGAACAGACCTGATGTATGAGAATTTTCAACATGAATGAAAGGGACACGCGATGACGCTGCAGCATGCGTGTATTGACTCCTCCACTATCAGGCATTGTATAGCCCTTAAGTTTTTGACAGCTGTAAGCCTAATTCATCGTGGTCTGCAAAACGCCCCGTGTTTTAATTTCACCAAATAACTTATATTTGTAAAAACGAGTTTGCTTTTTATCTTCCAGGCATGATACTGAATGGACAACCAAATCTCGGCAGTGGTAATTTATGTCTGTGTAATTTTTTTCAGAACACCTTCAGCTGTTCTATTTCTTTTCTCCTTTTTTCTTATTCGCCTCCCCCCCCCCCCTTTTTTTGAAAAAAAAAATGACACTTAGTTGTACAGAAATGGAGGTCATTTAAAAAAAAAAAATTTAAACTTCTAAATACTTCTGATCAGTCCCTCCTGCTTTTGATCTGCAGCGTGTCACCTAATTGTGGAATGTGTCTCTGTGATTGGAATAGCTGACATTTATTTTTTTAGAAATGAAGTAATTTTTTCTGTGCAAAGTACGCCATGAGTCTTGGGCAACAGAATATATCTGTCCCAAATTGTGGAGGAGTTCATGTGGGATATTCTGCGGTCAAACATTTCTCTAATTGACGTTTAACTAGTGTGATTAACACGATCGCCCGAGGGAGGGATGGGGAAAAGGGAAACATGTCAGGCAATAATGAGTAATGTGCCTGGAGGAATGCTCCCCTTTCTCTTGCCTCTGTCGGCATGCATCTGGATGTATCATTGCTGCCCACCCACCGCCCCATACCACCCCACCCACCGCCGCGCCATTTCTCGAAACGAGTGCACCCTTTAGTGGGCTTGATAAGTGGAACAATCATTCAAAAAATGATAGAAACGTGAAACTAGGCACAGACATTCTCCTTATGACAGTGTTTGAGAATAATGATTGTGTTGGCCTCGAAAAAAAAAAAATAATATGGCGGCAGAATTCAAGATGGCCACCAAACAATGCAAATATCTATATATTGCCTGTTCTTTGTCCGCAAAGCATCGGGTTTACAGTCAGAAATGTTATAACTGACAGACATTTATTCTTGTCAAGTATGTTTCATTCGTTGTCAACATAATAACCTTGAAAAAATTCAATAGGGCCGGAACATTCAAAATGGCCGCCAAGCAATGCATTCTCTCCCATTGTTAGAAAATGCCAGCTTTCAGGAAGATTCATTTTATAATTCTCATGAACACATATTAAAAGCTATGTAAATCGATGTAACAACTAAATATGACAAACCTTTCAACCAACAACAACAACCAAAAAGTTCAAGATCGCGACACAGGTAACTCAGTCCTTGACCCGGGAGATGTTAGCCCAGCCAACGGATAATAATAATAATAATAATGGATGGCATTTATATAGCGCATATCCATTACAAAAATGCTCTATGCGCTTTACAGAAACATGTCAAAAAATACATGGGTAAACTCACACACACAACCCACATTGATACACACATAATAATAATAATAATAGATAGCTTTTACATAGACTAGAAACTCTCATACAAATGACATTTTAACATCCTTTTAAACTGTGAAAATACTTGCGAACTGCGGACATCTAAAGGAATCTCATTCCACACCCTGGGCCCAACATGGCTGAAAGCCCTTTCACCAAAACTTTTTAGGTTCACTACGGGTACTTTTAGTCTAAGGTTGTCAGAAGATGATCTTAATGCTCTTGCAGGGCGATGCAGTTCTATAAGTTCTGAAATATACTCTGGCGACATGTTGTTGACACATTTATAACAAAATAAAGCCAATTTATATTTTATTCGCTGCTCAATAGGTAGCCAGTGGAGCTCCTTAAATATTGGTGTTATGTGATCTATCCTTTTTCTTCTTGTTATTAGTCTTGCAGCATTATTTTGGATTAACTGAAGCTTATTGATTTTACTTTTTGGAAGACCACTTAGCAGTATGTTACAATAGTCCAGCCTAGAGAGAAACAGCGATGTTACAAGCTGTTTTGTTACTTCAGTAGTTAGGCAGTGCCGTATACTGCTGATTTTCCGTAACTGGAAATTAAGATTCTTACACAGCTGACTAATAAATGGTGACATTGACATCTCTGCATCTAAGATTGTGCCCAGATCTTTTACTTTACTTGTCATTTTAATAAGATGGCCATTTACATTGAGATCTGGTGGATTGATTTTTTGTTTTGGATTCGTTATGAGCATAACTTCTGTTTTCTCATCATTTAGTCTTCCCACTCTTCAAAAATACAGAAAAAAATAATTTCTTTTCCATTCATCAGCACAATACTTGGTATGAATATTATTTAACACTCGTATTTTGCTATACCCATGTTTTACGTGGATGCCTAACACACCCTTTTTCTGTAACTAGCAGATAAAATAGGTCACCGAAATGAGTCTAAGGCATACTAAGTGTCTTGACGTTATTGTTGTGAGTTTGATAATAATGTCTTGGAACACTCGTTCATAAAATGACAGAAACATAAAACTTGGCCCACCCATCCTTCATATGATAGTGTTTGAGAATAATGTACTGGCCACGGAAAAAAATTCAATATGGCGGCAATATCCAAGATAACCGCCAATAATCAAATAATCTATAATTTCACTTCCTCGCCACCAAAGCTTCGAGACTACAGCTACAAATGTCATAAACGACTTATCATTGTCCTTGCCAGCCTGTTTTATTCACTATCAACGTAATTTAACAAATTATTAACCTTAAAACTGGTCCAAGTGTCAGTTCTACGCAAGGGTGTCCAAACCCTGTTCAATAGTCATACAGAAAATTTTATTGCTGATTTGAGTTGTTAGGCAGCCATTGACTTTAATCCCATTTGATGCTACTAATTGATGTCAGTTAAGTTTTTTTTAAATGGAGGCGGAAATGTTTCCCGTCGAAAATTGAGCAATGCTTTATTTGGTACCGGTATTGGACATTCTCGATTACTGGGTCTCGCCAGTGATCCTTTGGAGCTTCACCGTACGTCGTTACAACATCAATGCTGAATATCGATGATCCTGAGGACATGAGGACCCGATACTATGATAACTTGGGAAATACTGAGTGAGGCACAATTCCAGCTCACAGACAGGCGATGAACTAACTGATCAATTTGCAGTGAACTCGGTACTGTGAGTAGTCGTTTAGAAACTCCTGAGACCATTCTCACCATGTCGACCCATGTAAAGCCGACCCCAGCCGTGTTCGAAGTGATCAAAACATGTCAATGAACGACACAACCATTGATAAATTGCCTGTCTCGAGACTGCGTTCGTTATGGTAATGTGTTCGGACAGAAAGAGAAGACTTTTGGCCACCCCATTTGCTTGCAAGTTACAGGCGTTGTTACCTGTCTTTCATACAGCGTCTTCAACCTGACTTTGCCAAGAGCCGACTTTCTGGCAGACATGCCACATGCCAAATCGTTGGCTATGGAAAGGCTTTTGGTAAAATCGTTTCATCGAAACGACCTACACAAAAATGAAAATGGCTTTAGTACTAAAAGCAGGAAAATAAACGATTGTGTCACTGGTCTGATTCTGAAACCGCACATTTGCGAAGGACTTAATTTTACAGGGGGCAGAGAGCCAACTGTTTTAGCTGAATTGCATTCCTTATCATTCATACATTTTCGTTCTTAATTTTAAATAACCGAAATACTGTGTATCTCCTCCCTCGATGGTACAGAATGAAAAATTCTGCAAGAAGTTTTCCCTCACTATGTATTTGACAAAATAGAGTTGTTATATGCAATGGTAGTGTACATTTGTCCGATTTCATGATAGGGCCAACGCTTTAGCATCCACACAGGAGCCAAGTATTGACATTGAATTCATCTGTGTTCGTGTTTGTGGCGTAACAAGATCACCAAGAAAAACATTTCAAAGTGAATGCACTTATCCATCACGACGGGAATGCAGATGATCTGCACTTGGTTTTGTACCAATGCTTCAGCTGCGTAGAAAGTCGTGCTGCAAGGTGTGGAAAGGGTAGTTGCGGGCACTAGTCAAGAGTTTGGCCCCTGATAGTACCTCCTTGGTGAGCTGCTCTGTAAATGTGCTGCCATAGGCCTGCATTTATTGGTGGCGAAAAGTCCAACTGTGTGATTTTGTGCATAATTATATAAAAGGGCCTTTCATGGCATCGTCAACATTTATAATAAAAAATACGTGTCATGCAGTTTCTTTGACTTCTGGATATCAGTATTATCAAAGCTCACCGAGCGTCTGCGCGACCTTGCACAGGTTTCTGGTGCATCTGGAAAAAAAACAACAACTTTTAGGACTGAAGAAGTGAACGTTTCCCTTTCCCTCTGTAGGCTGATACAGTACCACAGCCGCTGGAGACATGAAAGCTACGTCCTGTGCACTAAGCTGCTCCGAGACTAAACTTTTTGCTAGATCACGAACAGTTAGCTGTCGGATTGTTTTTTTCTACGCCTTTTTTCTTGATTTGCCAAAAGAGACCCACAGTGTTTCAGCTGGTCACGAAAATGCTGCAATAATTGTTATATATCTGTGTGATTTGAAAGAACAGAGGCAGTCACAACATAGACGCGTACAACGGTAGGGCTTCAGATGCACGAATCTATAATCGGCCTTTCCGATGTGTGCAAAAGGTTGTCTGCCTGACTGTAATGTTGCACACTGTTTTCATTTCTTGTTGTACACTGCCATTTTGTATTTTATGTATACTGTTAACCAGAAGAGGAAATTATTCTGATTTGTCTCATTGTTTTGTAAATATGCGGGCCAGCTCTTCGGCACACATCCAGTTGGTGTCACGTTATGTCTGCTACTGCCCCTTTGAGTTTTCTTACACAGGCCTGCTTCAGACTGACTTACACTGATCAAACATTACATCAACGTGTGCATGCCTGTCTCTGAGCAGGAACATCAAACTTTGTCGGTACAACTGATTTCTTAATACTCTCCAAATGTTGGATGAAGGCAACGAAAAAAAAAAAAAGCCATCAGTGCATTAGCTTGTAGC
Source organism: Onchidella celtica (assembly GCA_963931925.1). Taxonomy (NCBI): domain Eukaryota; kingdom Metazoa; phylum Mollusca; class Gastropoda; order Systellommatophora; family Onchidiidae; genus Onchidella; species Onchidella celtica. The sequence goes on along the minus strand of OZ007571.1, from coordinate 34,092,538 downwards.
TCGCTTTATTTGCTCTTTGTGAGTTCTGCTTATATGTAGATAATGTCTTCTTTCTGAGTTCCATGTTATTCTCCTGCGGATGGACACAGGGTATGGCTAATTCTTATATAATATGAAAAATTTATCCCCGTCAAAGTGACGAATTTGGCACAAATAAAAAAGATTGGCAAAAAGTGTACGATCTTGCTACGGGCTTCTGTCGCCGTTGTTGTTGTTACTGCTGCTGTCGCTGTAGCTGCTGCTGCCCTAATACACCACAGACACTGGAAAGTTATTTGTCTTTATTGGATCATAAAAGAAATACGTAATAAAATATTCATTTTCTACGCTATTTTTCTATACTCAAAAACAAACATAACCGCGTCAATCTTGAATTGGCAGCCATCTTGAATTTTTGCTTGTTCTCAAATAATTTGGTACTGAAGACACATTGTTTCCAACATCACAACTACATGTTTTGAGATGTAAAAAGCATTTGTAAAAAGTTATTTCCATGTACAACATCTATTATGCAGCCTATTTCCACTTCGTATATAATTTTGGACGCCATTTTGAAAAATTTTCGTGGCCAACACCTTTATCTCATACCTCCTATGGGAAACAAGTGTGCCAAAATTTAGACTTCCTTGGTAACATTTATCTAAAGAAAAGTGTAGCACAAATAGACCGCTAGCTGTCGGAAACGGCTCTCGTGGCTCTTGTCCACCAGTCTCAGCTTAATTGCATCCTCCCTGGATATAAAACTAATCCGAGATAACTTCAAAGTCAAAGGTTGTGAAATCATTCTTTACCTAGTTCCAAATATTTGGTATCTTGCTAAAGTCTTTCGTAATTTTGCACGTGTAGGAATTACAGCGTTGATTTATTCCGGCTGTTACATGCTTTGATTCATTATAAATTAATAAAGAAAAAACAAGAGAGAGGAAAAAGCAGTGAAGCTCTTAGCAGAACGAGACTAAGGTGAATTCAGAGAAATGCAATCCCGCCCAAACGGGTCTTTTGGCCTATGATTTATAGTATCCAGACTAAATTCAGGTCACGGACCCGGATTCCTCCTGCAGCTTTTAGGCAGCGATATCATACAATAACATAATTATACACTCTAAACAGAATGTGCATAGTATAAGCTCAGTAGCATCTAACGGTCCTTTGAGGCAGATTTTGGTGTTGTTAATAATGTTAGTCTACTCTGAATATAGTTTCCTCAAAACTGGCAAAAGCTTGGATCACACAACTACGACAGCAATGAACAACTTGAAAAACAGATCGCTTAATGACAGAGATCGCAGCCCCGAAGTCTGGGTCAATGTCAGTTTTTGTGCAGTTTCATTTTCGCCTGGAGATTTCTTCCAAGTCTGTGTCTTCTCTGTTTTCTCTTTCAGCTTTTAAAACTTTAACCAGTGAGAGCTAGAATTTCGTATTCTCCTGTTCCGGAAGTAAAATCGCTGTTCGGTTACAGCATTTTTGGTGGCCCAGGAGAAGTTTTTTCTTTCTTCTGAATTTCATGATTTATTTGTTGTTGCCTGGAGAATGGGACAGGAACTTTTTGCTTGCAGTTGCTGATGAGTAAAGTGATGTGCAAGATAATTGATAATGCATAAAAATGTAATTTGCAAGATAAGTTGCAACAGAAAAAGGTGATGTGCAAGATAATTAGTTACAGTCCTTGTGATTGCAATACAAGTTGTAGTTTCTGTTGATAATACTAAGTAATATTAAGATGTAGGGGAAAATGTATTATGGATAAACCCCATTGCAGTAGTATTCTTTATCAAGAACAGTGAACATTATCTTTTAAAAAGAAACACGCTTTCGGTCACTGGGAATGTTTTCAAGAACACATAAAACAAAAAGAAGTTATTTCTTCTCTTTGTAGCACATACGAGAAGGTGAATGGGTGGATGAACGAGATGGGGTGAATGCGAGTGAGTGAGTGAGTGGGTCTGAATGTGTGAGCGAGTGAGTATTAATAAGGGAGAGTCAGTTTTCGGTGAATGTACTCGTTATTGCGTCTGCCAGTCATTCAGCCCGGCTGTGAAAGAAATCGGCGAAGAATCAAGTAGCCGACACATGAAAGAAAAAGAAAAAAAAAAGGAGGTGTGTGTGTGTGTCTATGTAGTGAGCGGGGGGGAGGGGAGGGTGAGTAGGCGGGGCAGAAAGACTTTATAGACAGCTTTAAAAGTCTAATAAAACAATCAGTTCAACACCGTGTGATATGCAAATTTGATATTTCCGCTCGATTTGCTTTGGAGCTTACATAGAGGCGAAACTTGTCTAATATTCTTGACAGCTAACGCCATTTACACCCGATTGAAAGCATTGTGCCACCACATAGCAGCGAGGGAAAGGGCTCAGACAAGATCTCCCCCTGGCTCAAACTTTGCCAGTTTCTTGCGTGCTATATCGTGGCCGCCGGTCCTCGCTGGTGTAGAGCTTATTTTACATGAGAGAATCCCACCTCTTCTTCAGCTTCACCCTCACCATCACTATCATCATCATTGCCATCATCTTTATCATTAACCATCATTACTATCGTCACTATCATCGTCATCATCATTATTATCATGGTCATAAGTCAATTTGCAGCCCAGCGTTATTGCTTGGACACGGAAGGGAAAGTGGCGTGCTTTTTGTTTCTTTTAACTGTTTTAATAATATATTACGGTCGTATCAGGGAGTTAGGCGGGATCACAAATTGTTTATTATCATAAACAACACCATTAGATAAGAGCCATCTGACGAGAGAATTAAACAGAAAAGACAAAACAAACACACACACTCACACACACGCACACACACTCGATTCGTTGAACACTGTTTACTGGGGGGGAAATTTATTTGTGAATCAGGTTTATTCCATCATCAGCAATTCAGTGAATATGGCCAATATGTATCTCGAACCAAGAAGCGGTTCCTTATAAAAGCGAATGAAATAACGAAATCGTGTGCATAGTTAGCCACAGATTATATAGAGTAGCAGTCTTTTCCTGAGGTCTCGCGGTGGTTACTGAAGAAAAAACAAAGAAGGAGCAAGGGAAGAAGGGGGTGGGGGGTGGAGAGAAGGAGCACGTTTAACCCAGGCAGACACCATGTACCTCGGCTAGCATAGTATATTACATTCGTTGCTTTCATAATTCCCATTCCAGCGTCATGTGCTTTTCCCAGTGATAGATCTAGTCTTTTTTACAAGTGAGACTTAAGAGTAATGATAAAATATCATATTTGTGTCTTTAAAAAAAAAAAAATTTGGGTTGTTGAAGGTGAGACTGAGAGACGAGCGCTGCATTTTTTATACCATGGCTATTTGTCTCACTTAAATATCCCCAACCTGAAAAACACCGTCTCTTCCCTTCCGCTAAAAGCTCACAAATTTTTCAGATGGGAGTGAAGTGAATGCTCACCAGACACACATCGACAAATAATAGGAATTGGGGCTAAGACAGGGAACTTGCGCGTGAGCGAGCATAATACGTGTAATCGTTAATCCGTGTGCCGCACTTTTTGTTTGTTTGCCATGTGCTCGAGCATGTACGTGCATGGATGAATGACCGTGGACACGGAAGTAGGCGAAAGGGATAAAACTGGATTAGAATAAAAGAAAAGATAACCAAGAACAATATGAATTACACAGTAACATCAACAAATAATAATTACAGTAACATCAACAAATAATAATTACAGTAACATCAACAAATAATAATTACAGTAACATCAACAAATAATAATTACAGTAACATCAACAAATAATAATTACAGTAACATCAACAAATAATAAATACAGTAACATCAACAAATAATAATTACAGTAACATCAACAAATAATAATTACAGTAACATCAACAAATAATAATTACAGTAACATCAACAAATAATAATTACAGTAACATCAACAAATAATAATTACAGTAACATCAACAAATAATAAATACAGTAACATCAACAAATAATAATTACAGTAACATCAACAAATAATAATTACAGTAACATCAACAAATAATAATTACAGTAACATCAACAAATAATAATTACAGTAACATCAACAAATAATAATTACAGTAACATCAACAAATAATAATTACAGTAACATCAACAAATAATAATTACAGTAACATCAACAAATAATAATTACAGTAACATCAACAAATAATAATTACAGTAACATCAGCAAATAATAATTACAGTAACATCAGCAAATAATAATTACAGTAACATCAGCAAATAATAATTACAGTAACATCAGCAAATAATAATTACAGTAACATCAGCAAATAATAATTACAGTAGCATCAACAAATAATAATTAGTGACATTAACAATATAATTACAGAAGCATCAACAAATATTAACCATTATAGTAACATCAACAAACAATAAGAATTACAGTAACATCAACAAAAATGAAGAATTAGAGCAGTATCAACAAATAATAAGAATTACCGCAGCATCTACAACAACAAAAAAATAAGAAGAATAACTAACATCAAAAGATAATAATTGCAGTAACATTAACAAAATAAAAATAATTACAGAACCGTCAACAAAACAAACAATAACACCTACAAAATGGCTTGGTTGTAAAGGACGCTGTAAGTTCTAAGTTCATTACTCCCCCTCATTACCTCAGGGAAGTCACAGACAAAGTTTCGCAGTTTGTCACCTAATGAAAACCCTCCCCATCTCCAGTCAGTCTTCTCTTCTTTCCTTCCCTGCTGCCGCCTTTATTAGACATAAACATTTTGTTATCTTACCGTGCACTGTAATAAAGGTAAATATTTCTGCATGAAATATTCTGCATTCGTTTTTTAAAATGGTCTTTTCTGCAAGCCCGAGAAGAAAAAAACATATTAATCAATAAAATGTTTTGTGGACACAGACAGTATATATACGAAACATGCTATCGTGCAGGTATTTGGAATGTCATGAAGGAATTAGCGTTTTCCCGCAGTCCGGAATGAATAAACATTAACTTTTAAATTTATATTTAATTTTTGTGATAAATTTAATCTCAGTCTAATGTGTACCATTCAGCGGTTTATCAGATGTGACGTCTGTCTTACAGGAAAGCGCTTTTTTTTTTTTTTCAACGTTTCAGAGTATTTTATTCTTGCCAAATCATCGATATTTTCATTATTATTCCGAAACAGTTTTGAACCTATCAGTTTGACGATCTGTCAATCAAGCTCACCAGTCAATCAAATATAATAATCATTATAATTAGAACACTTTGTCTGTGGCACTAATGGTTCAGACTGGGAAAATATATTTGTCGCAACTTCAGTTAATCCTGATATATTTTTTCCGTCACTAAACAAACACTTTTCTGTTTATTCTGTCAGCGTATGCCATTTTCTTAATTTCTGGGAGAATATTTCATTATTGATACAGCATCGTTACATACCACTGCATACATTTCATGATTCATTTCCTTACAACCATTAATAAATTGTAATGCATTTATGTATCAAGTAATTAATGTGTAGCAATACAGGTGAAGCTAACTAAATAACTTTTGCGAATATGCGTCCTGTTATCTCGATCACCCAAGCGTGTGTTCTCTGAGCTCACACTGGCTATTACCTTTCTGTGATCACATTTACTTGTCCTAGCTTTGCTTACTGTCAGACCCCCCCCCCCCCCACCTCCTCCCCAATCTCCCAAACCCACTCCCTTCCGAATGAAATTACTACAAGCAGCAGAACATCCATTTTATACATTCTAGGCGATACCAGTAAGATAAATGTGGCAAAATTCTTTGCATCAAGCGTGCGGGCGGTTGACTCGCACCTCTGGTAGGGTCTCTTGCTGTCCAGTCGTCCTTTTACTTTTATATTCCGTCTATTGTCTCGCTTGTCCCATGGCAGAATGTGTGACTGTTATCGTGTCGACGTGCTTTTTCCAAACTCCAACTCAATTGTACCGTACCAATCCCAACTGTTTAATCTAGGTTTATATTACATTAATAAGCGCACTTGGATTGGATGCGAAGACTAATAGAACTTACTGTTACACCACAATTTTACTTGCAGAATATACAGGTGTGATGAAGTGATTTTCGAGCTTGCTCACTGTCAGACCCCCCCCCCCCCTTCCTCCCTTTTTTCCCTTCCCAGTGAAGTAACCGTGGCGCAACAAAATATCCATTTATTTATACATATGTGTAAACTAGCTGTCTGGAAAAATGTGTGAATGATAAGATGCAGCGTAAACTGAAATAACACCGAATTTGCATTAACACTTATAGTTAAAACATCAACTACCAGTTTCAGTGTTTCCAAAAACGTATTTCCTCCATCAGAAAACAAACCTTTTGTCCAAACAGATCTGTGTTCAAACGCCAGAGCGCTTGAGCTCGCAGGCGCGTGCGTGCGCATACACACATACACACACACTAACATTACACCACACAAACAATTTTTAATCTACAAGAAAAGAACGGTTAAGCTAGGCAAATAACATTAATTTAATGAGACATTATTATAGTTGACTGTAGTTCCATGAACCTCAGATTTCTGCAGCAAGGGATATTTTTCCGTGTAAATGCTCTCGCATTAACGGATACCCATATTAAAATTCCAGTTTCAGAAGCAGAATTTTTAAGGGTATGCATATAAACTAACAAAGTAATGGTCCTTTTCATCCCCGAACCGAAGCAGTGACCCCTCGGCTATTGCACCTGATCCCTGTGCGGGAGTTGGAAACTCGTGGCATAGTGCAGTAAAGTAGTTTCTCGCAGGTGTTTTCAAGGCTCTTCGTTAAGTGGCAATTTAACGAGGCCCGGAATTTTGTCTTTCTTCACAGAGAGCTTCATGGTGTTTAAAATGGACACAAAGCGCCAACAAAACAAAGAAACAGAAACCGCGTACTTTTCTGGTACTTTTCTTGAAACCCAATCATAGACGTTTAGCGTCAATATCAAACTTTCGACATATCCGAATATATTAATTTTTCATTTGTTTTCCCTCCGAGAATACCAGAAGCTCACTTCTGTTCACCACCTGTAGCAAAGTAAACTGAATTTTGCAGTCCATTTATTTCATAGTCTTAACATCTGATTTGAATAATAATATTCGAAATCCTATATGATATAAGCTCAACCACTTTTAAGATTTCTAGATGTAAAGAGAAATTACGGTAAGCCAATTAAGCATTTTCATCCCAATGGTTTTCTGACTTCCGTCTTTTTCTCGTTATTTTTATTTTGTTTCATGTTATTTTGTTTTATTTCATTTTATTTCATTTTAATTACCTTTCGTTTGCCTAAGTTTCCTGAAGAATTCAGAGGTCTCAGTGAATTCTGGCTTTAGTGCTCTATACAAGTAGCAAAATGGAGATGATAATCAGTCAGAAGGGTATGTCTTTGAAGTTTGCATTAAATTTTCGGGGGGGGGGGGGGGGGGCAGGGAAAAAGTGTACTGCAATGTCTTAAAGATTCCCATTTGCTTGTTGTGGGTGTGCCATTTACCGTGTAGGTTAATTAATCATTGTAAAATCTATATATTTATATATATCCAAGCTATTTTCATTTAAAATTACTCAGTGAGAAAATAGTGTTGTTTTCCATTGGTCAAGTTTCTGTAATTAAGTAATCCATTTGATTACATCTTGTTTGATCCTGGTGTTGTTGTGCTCCTGGGGTTAATGGGCATGTCTAGCACTTGAAGGGACACAAGGAGGCTTTGTTGCGGAAAAGATCGTGTAAATGAAAAAGAAAAAGATCAGAAGCCAGACAAGAGTTTTCTCTTTCACCCCCTAGTGACTTGTCGTGAGTGTGAGCACTTGTCGGGCATCTGTGCGCTTCCACGAGAATTTCATCAGGGATGGAGGTACAAGAAAAAAGTGAACTAGGAAAACAGCAGGCAAGATACAAAGAATGAGGGAATGAGGAAAGGCAGTGGAACCTTAACACATGTGTAATTGAGGGAGGGGGCAGAATATGACTTTGAGGGTGGGGGGGGGGGGGAGGCTGTTGTGTATATAGACATGCTGGATTTGAAGGGGATGAGGAAATCATAGGAAAAAGATATTTCTATCCACAGCAAACACAAAGCCAAACAAGCACTGGCGTAGGATAAGGCGTAGGGTCTTTCTGGACCCAATTACTTGTAAGTTCTTTATTAGGGGAGCATTTCAGTGTAAATATAGGATAGCGCCCAGATAGATTATAAGGGGCATGAAGGCAGGGAAAACAGAAATTCACAGCAAACTAGAATTAACCAAACAAACAAAGATGTTAAATAAAAGTCTGGAACAAATTTTACATCTTCTTGGAAAACATGAAAGGAGCATTTCTGTGTAAATATATGTGAATAAGGAACTTTTGAAGATTAGACTTGAAGATTGGGAGGCAGGAATTCATGCCTGAGGAGTTATTTGAACATAGTTTTGTTCCTCGACTATTGAAGAAGATGTTTCTTTTTAATAAGGGACAATAGACAGAAGTCAGTGCTTCAGTTTTCACCTGTTCAAAACACAGGATCAACGGTCATTTTTCTTCTTTTCCCTGAACATTTTCCTCTCACTCCCCAACTTCGAGCATTTGTTTTCTCAATATGGACAAGTCAGAATTTATGCTAAAACATTTGCGGTACTTTTGATGGTTTCAATGCTTTTAACCTTTGTAAAACCTTTCTTGGCCAGATCTCTTCTTTTAGTATTTTTTACCTTTACAAAGCCTTATGAAATACAAACCTTCACGAGTTTGCTATTCATTTGCTGTATTTTTTGGTCAGTATGACAAGTAATTCTTGGCTTAAATTATTCTGTCAGGGATAACCTAATTTAGTATGGCATCTTGAACACACGATCGAATTTTTAACATAGTTCTAACCTTCGGGTCTAGTTTGAATACAAACCAATGAGAACCAGCTGTGATCCAGCTTCAAAACTACTGCAATTTTCCTGAACACCAGTAATTATTTCTAAACTCCTGAAACGCCAATGTCTGTTTTAGAAATACACTTCTCTCTGGTTATTTCCAGAAATACATGTAAATGACGTTACTTTTGGTATAGAAGCATCACTCAGTTTTCCTCAGTATCAGTTCCACCACTTGGAAACAGTCACGTTGTCCACTTTATCTTTCACAACACAAGAGGCGACCGACTAAATTAATAGTGTTATTTTTACCTGTCTGTCTATCTATCTATCTGTCTGTCTGTCTGTCTGTCTGTCTGTCTGCTAACGTACCTGCCTGTTTGTCTGTCTGTCTGTCTGTCTGTTTGCCTGCCTGCCAGCCTGCCAGCCTGCCAGCCTGCCAGCCTGCTGCCTGCCTTTAAAACTTGTACTTAAACTTTGGTTGAAGATACGTTTCTAGCCGATCCCGCTTTGTCACATCGATGTGCTGCAACGTCAATAAATGGGGGGAAACAACTGCGTTTTCTTTTACCAATCAGGATGATCGTTCTTTGGCCCCTTGGCTTTGACAAAATAATTATGGCCACATACATCTCGTTTTGTCACTGTAAAGATGAATGGCGGGGAAGTTTAAAATTCTTTGGACATCAATGAATCCTGGGTGTTTTTGAAAAAAAAATGAGAGGAGATGTGAATTCACAACTATGTAAAGATATCAGACAAAAATCGTGTTTTCGACTGCATATTTTCATCGTTCAGAAATGCTAACTAATACTGTAATAGCTAATCATTAGGTTACGCATCGGAATAGCGAGCTTGTGTAAGGCGTTCGCTAGCCCTGCCCCCAACCGCTCGCTATTCGTTGAACAATAGAAGTAAAATCGCTCGCTATTCGGATGTTTTACCAATCATGAGTTATGACAGTGAATTTCAGTAAATTGTATTGGTCTTGGGTCTGAACTGTTTTAACCCACGAAGATCCAAAGATGGAAGGAAGTGAATTAAACATCTGAATCATATTTTCCCTACAGTTACTTTGTCGCTGTCTGAACTTTTTATGTCATTGAACGTAGAGCCGGGAATACACGTTCAAGCCTACATTCAACTTCATCTCAAGCACACGGGCAAGCTCAAGCTTGTTGGGTCTGCACACCACACAAACTAGTTTTGATACCACATAATGCACACCGACATGATCAAAATGGCTTCTCTAGAGGAAAAACAGCTGTTGACTGCAGCATCAGTCAGCTGCATTAGAGAAAGAAAAAGAAAGTGTTCAAAGAGAACTTTGTGGAGCATGGAATGGCTTCTCAGAAGGGATTTAGTTTCCCCATATCAACTTGCCGGAAGACCTTGGGCAATTTCCACTTGAATGGGAGAATTACTTGAGGGTGGACGAACAATACAATGAGAAGATAAGTAATTATGGGGTCATAAACACAACAGCATACTAATTACTACATACATATGTTTGCCATTTCGCGACCTTAGTTTTTGTTCGTGCCAACTCCACTTTTACCAGAGGAAGAAAAAAAAAGACGCATGTGAACTATTATGTCCGTCTCACCCACAGCATGTGCACAAAAAAAAAAGGGGGCGGGGGGGGGGGGCTGTGGATGAAATACTGTGACTCCCACACATTCAAACATACCTTGTTCAAGCCTATGCTTGCGCAAAAAAGTCAGGTTAGTGTGGCCTCACGCTAGAGGTCGCACAAGCACAACGCAGGCACACCTACAATTTACAAACGCGCAGATTAGCGTGTGAAGCATCACTTAACGATTTCGAAAACAAATTTGACCGTGCGTACCCGGCTTTAGTAGAAATTTTCGTCTCATTTGCTAATAATTCTATTGGCTGGCCTTGCAAGGTGGTTCTCTGCACTAAAATCAAGACCTTTCTGTGCGGGAATACTGTGACACTTTGGGCTCTGATGTTAATGCTCTTTTTTTTCCTTTTGGTGTAGGGAAGCTGGATTGTTTATGAATTCATCTGACCTTTGTTTGTTTGTTTGACTTCTGTGGTTTTTTTTAGTTTTGAGTAAGGAGGCTTTAACAAGAACGAAGCTTGGGTCTCCTCCAGGCCGGGTCTGATTGAATGTATAAAGAACACCACGAGAAATCAGTTAGGTTAAGCTTTAAATCGAACGGCACTGTATCCTGCAGCCTACTGCGTCCTCTGAAGCGCTGTTGTTACTTGGCCGTTGCGATAACCTATTGTTTCATGATTCATATTAAGAGTTGGAATTTTCATTTTCAGTATTTATTATTTCCGGATAGTGGACATTTTTTTTTTCAGGTCTAAGGATATTTTTTTCTTTTGCCGCGAATCTTGAGGTGATCCAGTTTTTTTTTTTAGAAGATAATAGATAACAGTGCTAGACAGATTTGGCTGATCAGGAGCCTTAAAGGCCAAACGGCTATTGCCAAAACTCAGGAAAGGAAAATCTGTTGTGTCTCTGATGATCTTTCAAGGAGGCGGGGTCTGACCGATGAAAATGTAAAAAGGTAAAAGGGACATTTTAAAATGTTTATTTCGGCACTTCAGCCCGAAAGCGGGCTATACTGCGTCCTGCAGGTTTTACTGACAAGAAGTATAATCACTATAAAGCATGAAAAATTCATAATGGTTTATGTCAGGAATCTGACACTAGTATGTGCACACACTCAGAAAGATATGTTCGAAAGAGATACAACAGAAGCTTTTAGATGGTCATTCAAAAAGCGGTAAGGCTGAACACTGTCAGTTGGCCTACTAATTGATTCCTCTTGAGTAAGCCATTTTTGCAAAGAAAATTTGGTGGAAAAAACACAAGGGTGTCGAAGTATTTATCTTTTTGTGGTTGCCTCTTCTGAAATGGTACTTAGTGACCTATTGCTTCAGCATTGTGACCATTCTAAGGGAGTTGATCGACAATTAAAAACGCGAGGGCCATGCGCACCTGACGCACTTCTACCCTTGATGCAACCATAAGATTTAAGAACAAGTTTTATTCTCTTGATTTGGACAGTCACGTTTCATGGCTACTGAACTGAATTCCAAGCACTTCGTTGGTACTGATGCTGCTCACACAGCTATTCCAGTTCATTTTTCACTAGCGTCATGGCCAAGAACGTGATAAATGTTGTGACCCGAAATGAAATTCAATTAAGTCACGTGAATTGAACTGGAAGGCAATAATGGTGGAGAGTGACACACACACACACACACACACAGAGGGAGAGAGAGAGAGATCACAATGTTTTGGAATTCCTCAGTATTGATCCTGGATAATGATTAGATGTGACTTTGTCAGTTTGAGTTAAAACAGGAAAAAGGAGACATGAGCGTACATATATCAGACCCCCCTCCTCCTCACAAACACACACTTCAGGTGTGTTTTTTTTTTATGATCGTCAACATGCATTTCCAATTTACCGTGTTTGGAAACGTGTTCCTTAGTCTATTTTAATTGAGAAACTGTTCAGGGCTGTCCACTGGAAATAGATTTTGGGCAGTATTAATCTATCCATCAAAGAGAACCAAACAAAAACTAAGAATGCATTATAAAAAATAACAAAATGTTTTATGATCATGAATTTTGGAAGTCTGAGGAATTATGCCGTGAGAAGCCATAGGCGTCAGATAGCCTACTGTCCTCATCTGCAACAGAGTACCAGGACAATAGGGGTTAAGTCCCGTCCAGCAACTGCTCAGTGACCACCACAGAAAAAAGTCTAGCTGCGCTGTTCTCAATACTAGGGTAGAAAGTCCCTGAAAAAGGAAAATCTTCAACCACTATATTATTGTGTTTTTGCTGTTTTGACCATCTTGTGTACTCCCCCACTGTTTAGACTGTAGTAGAGTGATTCTCAAACGGGTGGATTTTAGCGGGGGGGGGGGGGGGGGTACTGGGAAGGAATTTCAGTCACAAAAAGAACTCCAAACTGGAAAGAATTTGTTCTTTACACAGTGTACATGTATCAAACGAAACACCAAAATACACAACTGTAAAAAAAAAAGCAATCAGAATTGCAATTACTGGAAATTAATAATGCTGGTGGAAACAATTACCACCTTAAAAGTACTATGATGAAAAAATTGGATGACTATTCAAAATTGGAGAAAACTTGAGCTGGGATCGCAAGTGGAGGAATGTGGCCTGAGACTGTGAGAACCACTGTTGTAGTAGTACAGATAAAGTCAAGATAGCCAGAACGTAAGCCACCAGATCTCTTTCTCCTCTTCAAAGCTTGGGATTTTGTACTAACTACGAATCCTTTTCATTAGTTTGTTCGAGTGTATGAGGCATCGGCTGTCTTACTTTGTAAGCAGTGCACAGTAGTACGAATGTCTGTAACTTTAGGTTGTGGGCTAAACTTTGATGATACCTACCTACCTACCTACCTACCTACCTACCTACCTACCGACCGACCTACCAACCTACCGACCGACCGACCTACCTACCTACCTACCTACCTACCGACCTACCGACCTACCGACCTACCTACCGACCTACCGACCGACCGAACTACCTACCTACCGATCTACCTACCTACCGACCTACCTACCTACCGACCTACCTACCGACCTACCTACCTACCGACCGACCGACCGACCTACCTACCTACCTACCTACCTACCTACTTACCTACCGACCTACCTACCGACCGACCTACCGACCTGCCTATCTACCGACCTACCGACCGACCGACCTACCTACCGACCTACCTACCTACCGACCAACCGACCTACCTACCTACCTACCTACCTACCGACCGACCTACCCACCCACCCACCTACCTACCTACCTAATAATAGTTCGTCCATCAGGTATGATGATGGCCTTAACAACACCAGAGGAATAAAGAACAGAAATTGTTGAGAATTTCAACACATGGACAATAAAGAGAAGTAAAGGACACAGAGGACAGAATGGAAAGACTGTTCTTTCATGACTTATGGCTTCTCATGTGACTGATAAGTCCTATTTTTGCCCTGCAGACCCTTCCGCATAAATGACAAGAGTGCTCCGTTGGTTCAGTACCACTGGGCCTTTTCTTGCGCCGTTCTCTTTTTTTGATAGCCTGCTGGACTCTGTCAGCTTCCCATGCTTTGCTGCCTCTGGTAAGGGCCGCCCTCCAATTTGCACGATCAAGCGAGAGCTTTTCCCACTCACTCACATCAATGGCAAAGGCCTTCAGTGATTGCTTGAGAGTGTCTTTGTAACGTCTCTTTGGGGCCCCAACATTCCTCGTTCCATTGGAGAGCTCAGAGAAGAAGATTTGCTTAGGGAGTCTGGAGTCGGGCATTCTGACAACATGTCCTGCCCAACGTAGCTGAATTTTTTTCAGGTGGCAGAAGATGCTCAATTCCTTGGCACGATTGAGGACCTCAGTGTCTGGAATTTTATCCTGCCATTTGATCCTTAGGATCTTTCTAAGGCAGGCCAGATGAAAGTGATTTAGCTTTCTGGCATGCGATTGGTACACTGTCCAGGTTTCAGCCCCATAGAGTAGGGTGGGAAGGACCACAGCATTGTACACTTTCAGCTTAGTGTCTGTGCGAATGCCGGCAACATCCCACACTCTCTTTCGAAGCCTGCCAAATGCAGAGCTGGCTTTGCTGATTCTTGAGAGAATTTCAGTATCAACACGAGCCGCGGAAGACAGTGTACTGCCAAGATAGGTGAAGTTCTCCGACACCTTCAGAAGACTGTCATGGACTTTGATATTTGGGGTCACAGGATACTTGTCGTCTGGAGTAGGCTGATGGGGCACTTCCGTCTTCTTTGTGTTTATTGTGAGGCCAAAGTTGTCACAGGCACTAGAGAACTTATCAACACAGTTTTGCATGCTATCCTCATCGTGTGCCAGAAGTGCACAATCATCAGCAAATAGTAGGTCACAGACTTGAGTACTTTTGGTTTTGGTTTTTGCCTGAAGTCTCCTGAGGTTGAATAGACTGCCATCAGTTCGGTACTTGATGCTTACCCCTTGAGGAGGAGAGCTAAAGGCTTCTTGTAGCATTGCAGAGAACATGATGCTGAACAGAGTTGGGGCTAAGACACAACCCTGTTTTACCCCATTTGTGACAGCAAAGGGCTCTGAAACACTGCCGTTGCTTTTGACTGCAGCTTGCATGCCATCATGAAACTGGCGCACTATTGTGATGAATTCGGGTGGACACCCAAACTTCGCCAAGATTTTCCAGAGGCCTTCACGACACACTGTGTCAAATGCTTTTGTGAGGTCAACAAATGTGATATACAGCGCTTTATTTTGTTCCATGCATTTTTCCTGAATCTGTCTGGCAGCAAAAATCATATCCGCCGTTCCCCTCTCTTTACGAAAGCCACATTGGCTCTCGGGAAGCAAGTCATTTGACGAGAGGTGATCAAGAAGGCGATTCAGAAGCATTCTTGCCAATATTTTGCCAGCAATTGAAGTAGAGAGATTCTCCGATGGTTGTCACAGACTTGGCTGTCCCCTTTGTTTTTGTACAGATGGATGATTGAAGCATCTTTGAAGTCCTGTGGCAGCTTCCCTGCTTTCAACATATGATTGAACAACTCGGTCAACCTTTCAATAAGCTTTTCTCCACCGAAGGCATACACCTCAGCAGGAATTGAATCCACGCCTGGTGATTTGTTAAAGGACATCTGATTTGTGGCAGTTCGGGTCTCATTTGCTGTGAATGGCTTGGCAAGAGCTGCATTAATGGGAGTCTGAGGGAGGCGGTCAATGGACTCAGTATTTATATTTGATGGCCGATTTAGCACACCTCCGAAATGTTCTGCCCAACGCTGAATTATGGCATTCAATTCAACAATGCGTGTTGAACCATCTGACGCAAGAAGTGGCGTAGTGCCAGAGCGGGATGGTCCAAACACAGCTCGGAGGCTCTCAAAGAACTTTCTAGTGTTGTTTGTGTCGGCATATTTCTGAGTTTCTCTTACTCGCTCTTCAAGCCAGTCATTTTTCATTTTCCTCAGCTTCTTCTGGAGTACACCCTTACATGCACGCATTGCATCAGCTTTTGCTGTGGAAGAGGGGTCACTGCAGTGAGCTTGGATGAGACTATTTTTTTCTTTGATGAGCACTTTGATTTCATTATCATTATCATTGAACCAGTCCTGGTGCTTGCGGACAGGAAAACCAACTGTGCTGCTGGCGCAAGAGTGTACAGTCGTATTTAGGTCAGTCCAGCTCTGTTCAATGTTCTCAGGGTCAAAAGTCACGCAATCCAATTTTGAGGAGAGTTCTGATGAGAGCTCGCTCTGTTTCTCAGCTGAGCAGAGTTTTGAAACATTTAGGCGTTTAGGTGGCGCTTTCCCTTGAGGGCGTCTATTGCGCCTCAATGTTAGTCTGAGCTTGCAAACAATGAGTCTGTGGTCAGTTCCACACTCGGCACCACACATCGCCTTTGTTACAAGGACATTTTTTCTGTCAGTCTTCCTCACAATGACATAGTCTATGAGATGCCAATGCTTTGAGCGGGGATGCATCCATGACGTTCTGTTTCTCACGGGGAGACTAAAATTTGTGTTGGTAATGAACAGGCCAAATTCAGCGCACAAAGTAAGTAAGCGCAACCCATTGTTATTGCATGAACCAACTCCATGAGGGCCCAAAACATTTGGCCACGCTGAGATTTCGGAGCCAACCCTAGCATTGAAGTCCCCCAAGAGAATCAGCTTATCAGCTGCCGGGACAGAGCATATGACAGATTCTAGATCAGAATAGAACTTGTCTTTGGCTTCATCTGGGTTTGTCATGGTGGGCGCATATGCGCTAATGAGGGTGGCTGACTGGCTTTTCCCAACTGGGATCCTGAGTGTCATTAGCCTGTCATTTATTTCAATTGGCATGGACTGCAAATTTCTGACAAGGTCATTTTTAATTGCAAACCCAACACCATGCTGTCTCGGTTCGACTGCACCCTTGCCTTTCCAGAAGAAGGTGTATCCACCACTGAGCTCTTTGAGTTGGCCACTATCAGGGAGTCTGGTCTCACTGAGTGCCACTATGTCCAGGTTGTACCTGCTGAGCTCAATGGCAATAAGTGCAGTGCGTCTTTCCGGATTGTTTGAGTTGTCCTGTAGTGTGCGTATATTCCAGGCTCCTAGCCTGAGTAAGCTGAATTTCTTTTTGTTTCGACCGCAAAAAGGGATCCCCACTGGTCGCGGTATACCAGTCAGGGTGATGTGAAGTGGGCTTTCTTTAGGGCACCTTTTCTAGCCCCTTCCTCAGTTGAGGTGAGCAGTGCTATCCTTAAATAAGGCTGCTCAGCTATTGTGGGTGCTGCCTCCCCACGCCTCCACTTCAATCGACGATGAAGCGACCATAGCCCACAGTCACCAACGTGTAGGTCTGTGCTAACAGCTTCCAGTCTATCCAAACCTGCTGCCACCGCACTCGCCCATCGCCGTTGGAATTTTGAGAGGAAAGAAGACGAGACAAAGATGAAAGAAGACGAGGTGAGTGTTAAGACTGGCGCAAAGAATTTATTTTTAGTGAGAAAGAGCTGCTCAAACATCAGACTCACTCTCTCGCCTGGACACAACTTATCCAAGTGGCAAGACAGGGTCAAGACGACTGGAAATGTATCCAGGTGCAGGAGGATGCCAGAGGGACAGTCATATTGCCTGACCGGCTGCCTGTAGGCTACTCCATAGCCTCGCAGTCCCAACTGACTAGGGTGAAAGACCCAAACCAAAGAACACCAATACTGGTGGGTGCTCTGTGTCACGATATCCAGGCCAGAGTGACGGTATATTGCCATCTGCCCTATCAATCAACCACTGGCCTGCTGCCGCCAGCTTCGAAGCTGCGTCCGGGAAGTTTGCTCAATTCTTCGTCTGTGATTTAGGCAAACAAGCCTATGACCACATCGCTACCGGGGGCCAATGTGAAGGACTCAAGTACTGAGGGTCACATTGTGCCCTAGCACGTGGCCGTTGGGTTAGATGAAACCTCCTCCTCCGCCCTGGCCGTTTGCACCGACAGGTGCACGCCCACTGATACCATGCTAGCGTACCAGTTCATGAAACAGGTTGTACTGGATTACATGTTACCAGTACCAGATTTTTCTGACCTGACAGTGCGTACCTACCTACCTACTTACCTACTTACCTACATACCTACCTATCTACCTACTTACCTACGTGCTTACCTACCTACCTACTTACCTACGTGCTTACCTACCTACCTACTTACCTACCTACCTATCTACCTACTTACCTACGTGCTTACCTACCTACCTACTTACCTACGTGCTTACCTACCTACCTACTTACCTACGTGCTTACCTACCTACCTACTTACCTACCTACCTACACACCTACCTATCTACCTACTTACCTACATACCTACTTACCTACGTGCTTACCTACCTACCTACTTACCTACCTAACCTTCCTACCTATCTACCAATGTCTGTCTGTCTGTCAGTCCGCCCGTCCGTTTGTTTCTCTGTCTTACTGTTTGTTCGTTTGCCTGCCTGCCCATCTGTCTGTCTGTCTGTCTTTCTGTGTGGTTGGCCATCTGCCCGTCCGCACTGCCCTTGAATCTTCTCTGATTGTCCGACCGTCCACAAGTCAGCTTGTCCGTGTGTCTGTCTGTAATAGCCTAACGTTCGTCTGGCCAGTCCTTCGGCCATTCTTCGATAAATCTTTTTAATCTCATTTACAAAACACGTGTGCCATCGCTTCAACAAAGCAAAATTTCATGAATTATCACCTATCTGTCGTTCATCTTCCATTTTCTATACCCGCGCTTTTGCACAAACACTTCTTTGGACACTTACATAATAAGCACTCAATCTCGTATAATGTATCCTTCCTGAGAGCAATAGCACCCCAGCGACTGGGGGTATTCAATGGACTACCTGTATCGACAACTAAATCCATTACGTCTCACCCTTGGCAAAGTGGACGAAAGCTCCAACAACAACGAAAACGGAAATAAGAGAAGATTGGTGCGGCCGTCATGGAGAACCTGGCCGGGAATTAGGTTTAGATATAGCTTTGCTGTCAAAGCGATCGGCCGTTCATTTAATTATTTCTGTTCTGATTAGTGTGTATGATACACGGCCCTGAGCTAAGCTGATCGCATTTGGTTGGGAATGGATATCAGCAGTGAGAGGATGCCCACGGTGATAATGAGCTTCCTAACTTTGTGTCCAAGTACTACGCACGACCCGAGCAATACCTCATAAGACCTCGTTGCGTTTTCGCCGAGATTTTTGTTTTGTTTTTTATTTCGGTTTCGACTCTGTGTGGGAGAGAGAGAGAGAGAGAGAGAGAGAGAGAGAGAGGAATATGAAAGACCATAGCGTGGGTTTAAAAAAAGAAAAATCCACTTTGCATCAGATGCTATTATTTTGCAAGAGCTTGGCTATATTTTAAATTTTATCGGTATATTAATACAGAACATTGCAGTACGGATATCAAAACAGCGAATCCGAGATTATGAAACCTGAGAGGTGCAGGTTGAAAAAGTTGATATACTTAATAAGTACAACTGGCAGTTACTATGTCTGTGCCGTCCATCAATTATTCTTCCCTCATTTCGACGTCTGCCACTTCGCTAGTCAGTTATTTATTCAGCAATTCATTCATTTGTATTTGACCCGTTTATGCACATATCTGGTAAAATTGAAAACATTGCCAGTTTTGGTTTTGTTAATTTTTCTTTGTTGGCGTTAAATCTCGATGTGTATGATCGAAATACGGGTAGAGACAGTGGCTGAATGCGGCTTTTAAGGGAGTATTTACCTATGTTATGTAATGAATTCAACTGGAAAAACCAAGCACGCTCAGCTAGGTGGAATGATTAAATATACCATTATGTCCAGCAGTAGTGGATGAAAAACAGGTTGACTGGACGCAAATAAACCAAAGAAAAATGTCACATACTTTGTTTTTGCAGACTGGATCCTCTTCTGTGACATATCCCTTCAAATGTCAGGACTCCACTACGACTGTCATTTTTATGACTGACGACTGACATTACTGACAACACGTAGTTCGGTTCCGAATATCTCAAACATTTGCAAAGGGAAACAAGAGAGTGAATATACACAGCTTCAATCCTCGGATGTTTTCTTTTTATTATTCTTTATGGCGGCGATATTATTAAGTTAAGTCCCGTGGGATCTATTCCTTTAAATTGTCTTGGTTTAGTATCTGGGTCTTGTAGAAGGTACATATAATCCCCAAAATAAGCAAATTATGTTCACATCCAGACTGTCCCGCTTACCATTTAGTCTTCAACCCAACATACATTCAAAATTTTGAAACCTCTCCAAGTATCACCTATCCTTTTTGCCTTCGGATTCTGTCTGTGTTGTCGCGAGGGCTGAAATCTGTCTATGTGAGGTGGAAAATAAGCAATTTCCTGCCATCCCACCATAGCTGACACATAAACCAAACATTATTTTAGACTTTACGGCATGTCGATGAACAACACCATGCCAGAAACTAACAACAAATGTTTAGAGAAGTGATCAGTAAACAGAAGGCTCCGAAGACGAACAGTCAGTGGTAGCCACCTCATTCCCAAGTTCAGATGGCAAAATCGAATGCCTCAGACTCAACGTCCTGGCCAATGAAAACAATGAAAAATGAAAAGGTCAGCCACAATACCTGAAAAAAACCAAAAAAACGCCTTTAAACCTGCTGTTGATAAATTCATTAAAATGGGATGGCAGGGAAGGTGATATGAAGAAACAGCAAATAAATTACACTTTGTCCAAGATCATCTTGGATAGCGGGCTTACCCTCTCAAAGAAATCGTAGAGTTGAAATTGTCCTGGCTCCCTCTGGGTCATACCCATCTCACTCACCGTTTTTGACTCGGGAGGAAGATCGTCCCCAAATGTGTAGCATGATTATTCCCAACTATCAGTAAAGCATAATTATTTTAACTGAATGTGTGGATGTCCTGCATATCCGAAGAAAGCGCTGTACCTGTACCCACAGCGCGTCTTGTCCTTTCTGAAAGAGGCTAAGACCTGCAATTTGATTTTAAAACGTTTATTCACATTTACAAAATTCTTTCCAGATCTTTACAAAACAATTTTAACAATTTTACTGATATGCTTAAGTTTATTCAAAACTATTTAATTCTGTTCGTGAAATTTGAACTGATTAAGCTCTGAATACCAAACATAAATAGGGGCCGCGAATGGCGCAAAGTGGCCGTTAACGGGCTGAATCC
Organism: Onchidella celtica; assembly: GCA_963931925.1. Lineage (NCBI taxonomy): Eukaryota > Metazoa > Mollusca > Gastropoda > Systellommatophora > Onchidiidae > Onchidella > Onchidella celtica. Next base: position 34,071,485 of record OZ007571.1, on the reverse strand, counting down.
CCGGGAAACCCAAACTCAAATTCAAAACCCAGTATCAACATAAATCTTACACAGTTCTCATAAACTATGTTTTCATGGCCTTCACGTTTTTTGTTTTTTTTTAAAGAATAAAGGCCCTTTTCCTGGGTCTGTAGTTTTGACGCGTATTACCTACGTTACGGACCGAAACTACGGGTGCAGATGATGTAGTAGTTACAAAATATTCTACCATTTCATTGTGGACTTTACCACGAGACATACAGGTACAAAAACGGAAATGAAGAGCATGCATAACTTCTGCAAGATGCGAGTGTGGAAGAAAATACATAATATGTTAAAATACGCTTCATGGAAAGAGGCCACAAAACTTATCCGCGGTTCCGAGAGCATGCTTTTCTTGTACAAATACAGAGCCTGACAATCGGAAGCGGCTCATCTATAAGACATCGGTCTTGCATAAACGCCATGCTTAAGGAACTGAACTTAATGAGTATACCCATGGGCATGTTTGCCTTAGTTCTAAACAACATCCATTGACTGAACGGAACTTTGAGTGTGCTTTGGTTCAATAACGGCATACATAAACGATAGGATTATTCCGTCGGTTCAGTGCACGAAGTAAGTATCTCTTTATTCACGAAGGAAGGAGATAATCACTGCTTGCACTAAAACCACGATTTCATTTTATTTTATATTGTTTTTCTTCATTTATTTATTTATTTCTTGTATCTCTGGTTGAATATCAAGATACATATTGACAAATCACTTTTCCAACCACGTCAGCAATGAGTGGCAATTTTGATCATTCCTAAATGACAGAAAATTGAGTTATTCAGGTGGTCTGAAATTCTTTTATTTAACTGTTTGTTAAAAAGCAGCATAGTGACGGTTAAAAAAGGTGCCCATAAATGGCAAGTAACCATCATAATTCAGGAGATTTATCTTTATGAATTTTTGTTTAAAAAGAATTTGAGTTAGAAGACAGGAGAGAGAGAAGGGAAGAGAGAGAGAGGGAGAGTTAAAATTGATATAAGAAAAAAAAAATGCTGGGGAAAGTCAGTAGCATTTATGTTCTTGTTTTATGGCGAGGCCGTTGAGAGAGTTACATGTTCCCGGGAGGGTCGCAAAATAGTTTTGTGTAATTTTTCCATTTCGTGACGCTGGAATCGTACACGTTATTTTGTTGTTGTGGAAGAGATTTTTCTTTTTGTCCGGTGAAAGCGTATCTCATATGTCAAGTGGATTTTATTGATGTCACATTGTTTGTGTATGTGTCTTCACACGTCTTTGGCTGCAGTATGTAAGTTTTGTGCGTTTCCGATAGAAAAAAGCTGCAAAGTGCTGTGCTGAGGCACGGTCGGTTTATAATCATACGATGTTTAATAATAATTTCTGGTTACAGTTAAATACTCATATTTCTACAGAATGAAATGTGTAGGAGATCCGTGTATTTGATATCTGACACACGATTGATGTTACATTTGCTGTAGCTTCCTTCTCTTTTTCTTCGTTGTTTTCATTTAGTGCCCCCCTTGGGTTTTGAACTCTATAAACTTTGTACAGTAGGGATAATTTTTGGTTCTATAGGAAGAGCTTAGTGCACAGTTTACGTGGTCTTTGCGTGACCTGATCTTAGCTTTTATACTGGGTAGCCCACTTTTTCCTTCTTTCTGATATACTTTTCTTTTTATGTGGAGTAATAGCAATATAACGCAGGTAGCTAATCATTGACACAAGTTCTTATTTGATTCATAAATAAGATTAAAATATCTATAATTAAGATTTAAGATATCATCTTTTTGCCTGACACGATCTTTGCTTATATGCTCGATGACCCACTTTTTCTTTCATGGTGTCATGTTGTTTTTGTGTGTGTGTGTTGTGTGTTTTAACTTGCAGTAAACGCTTTATCATTTAGCTCAGAAAGCTGATCATCAGTTATTGGCGCATGTTCTAATATGATTTCTAAATAAGATTTAAATTATTTATGATTAAGATATAAGATAACATTATTATAATGTGATCACTGCTAATAGCCGTAATCTCCTTTTCATTTGATGTACTGAAGACTTCAGTGTCTCAAGAAAATGTCGTCCACAAAAGCCGTTCTAGTGTTTTCCAACTTGGTGACCGTCCCATCCCCCATCCCCAGAGGACGAGAACCAGGAAGTTGCCGCCCATCCTAATCCCCATGTTGAAATGACATGAGCCCGACAAGCATGCTGGCTGTATTTTCTTATATTTTTAGCCACATTTAGTCTACATAATATTTAATAAATTATTCTGCTTAAAGACATGTCGACCCGCACGGTGGGAGATTGGAAATACCATTGCTCAGAGCAATATGGCAATGTTGTTACCAACAGAAAAACAGCTGGTTATAATTATCGTAATACGCCCGGCAGTTAATACTTTTAGACTGTTACCATAATGGTTATTATTGTGGCTGTGAAGAATGATACCAATTTCGATTTCAGAATCTCCTTTACTAATTTCGGAAAGAGGTTTTACAGCATTTCTATTTTGGCTTTTCCAAGTCCGTAATGCATTTTCTGTCACTGCCATAGTGATTTCTGACTCTTCCGTAACTGTCGCAATGTTACCTTTGACAGTTATCATTGAGATCTGACATTTCATAACAGTTGCAAGCGATGGATTTAAAGCAGTACTGATCCGTTCATAAATCACTGTCATATCATCTTACTAAATCAAGACTATGATAACATGAAAGCTAAACACGACTTGGAAATCAGAATTCTTCTGTGCGCATTTTCTTTAGTTGGCCTATCCTATTGTGCTTGACGGGGATGGTTTCCTCTGAATATCACCTATAATCTCACTCTTGCCAAAAATTCATGTTCTGTTTTTGTTGTTTTTTTGTTGTTTTTTTCATTCATAATAGGGAATTATCCAGTTCTACATTTTTTTTTTATATTTGCATGGTACACAAAATCCAATCTTTGGAGAGAAGAAAAGAGAAAGAAGTTGGCTTGCATAATCAGTTTAGGCATGGCTTTATCATGTGATTCTAAACTTACGCACTTTGCTTTGGCCATTAGTGAATTGATTCTTGAAGTTATTATGTATAGATTCCTTTCCTTTTTTACTACCTGATTTTCGAAATCGTGACATGAATTTTTTTGCATTTTGTTTCCTGTGCCAGGAGAGGGAACGTTTCATAATGCACAGAATAGATGACTTGGCAGCGCGTGCATATGTGACGTGTCTGATCAGTAGACATTTTCATCTGGTGCAGTTATTGCTTATATTTTCTGCAAGCTCCACATCACTATAATGATGGCATTGATATAATTGCTACCATAATAATTATTATCTGTAGAGAGCACTACTTTAGTGGAAGAGCCGGTGTGGTAAGAAAAAATATTCAGGCAACCATCAGTTGGGTATTAATGCGGGGGAAGGGGGAGGAGCGACGGCGCTTGCACCCGGGGCACTAGGTTTTTTTCAGGGGGGGGGGGGGGTGGAGGGAGGAGTACGTAAACCTTCTTTTTATTTTTATTTTCGCTAGAAAAGGGCTGAAAATAAAATGATCAACCGGACAGTGTAGGCCTACCCAAAACATACATAACAGCCCTGGTATCAGACATGACTTTGTGCTGTGTGCCCCACAGTGACACCAACTTGAGACTGGAAGTCGCCGTTCTGATGCAGCTGGGAGAGTTGGAAGTTGAACATTCAGACATTGAAATGTGTTGTCGCTTTTCCGTTTCGGGTTATTCCTGTGGACGCTGGAGCAGGCCAAAAGGTCACAAAGTTGCATATTTTTTTTTGTACATTCCCTAACTTTCTCAACTAACTGGCCTCTGATTTTCAAAATCCATTTAAACTAGCACTTTCCCATTCCTCTTTCTGTAACAGTGACATACGTGAGTGCTTGACGCAGTTTATTAAAACACCATTATTGTACAATAATGAGTTGCTTTAAAGAAAACCGTTACAATTGAAGTAACACCCATTCATTATTCTGGCAACTGGTTATTAAATGCTTCATATTATCGGGATAGTTGACGATGTCATAAACGCATACAATTATTGTCCATAATTTCTCTGTGCATGAAGACTGGTGTTAAGTGTTCAGCGTATAATTTTGTGAACATTTAAAGTGGGGGTGGGGGATGACGATTTCATAACGCGTGTACTGAAAAAGCGGTATTTTACGAAACATTTGAAATCACATGCCTGCCTTCAAGATGTAGATACGAAACAAGATAAAACACGTAAGATGCCGGTTCTACTTTGAGCAAAATTACGTGCACTGTGTATTTCGTGAAAGTAGGCATCTCCGTTAAAAAACCTCAATACTGACAAGCAACATCGAGATATATAATAATCGCACCTCTGGTTGTGATGGCTCTGTGTGTGCGTGTGTGCGCGCGCGTGCGCGCATGTATGTACTTGTTCATTTTTTTTTTCTGTATCTGATGCAAAAGACGCCATACTTATTATTTAAGTATATCATAAACACTTTACCTATGGCAGGGAATGAGAGGCAGGAGAGGGATGGGTATCGTCTATGTCCATGAAAATTAAATATTGAAATAAAATAAACCAATGTGTCTGGACAGCTGAAAGTGTGAAAGTTATTGATCTAGTCGTAACCGCAAGTTTACCAACTTTGACGAAAAGATATTAGGACAGAAATCGATGCTAATGCCGTCTTATATAGAAGATCGTACTTCAAAGAGCCGATTTTTCATTCACAGGTAGGAAATCCATTATTTGGATGAGAAACAGGAAGATCTGCCAGGAATGGTAAAGACGAAGATAGACAGGACGACAGCTTGGCTATAATCTGTTTGAATTCTTTCTTTGAGGTCAACTAGAAAGAGGGGGAAAGGGCTGTATATGTTTCAGCACAGAAGTTGTCTGTCTATATTGGACCTTGCCATTCTGTGCAAGACCCCCTTCTTGGCATTTTCCAGCACATCTCTTCCCCCAGGCTAGGCGCGTATATGCGACTTGCTATCATGTTGGGAATCCCTTTCTTTTTTGGGTCCTGTCTTAGTTTCATGTTCCTGTCGACACTGCATTGTGCCCGTGTCTTACATGTATGCGCATCTCCATTTATTAACGCACCGAAGTGGTATGTGCGCGCCTAGCTTTAGTCCAAATTTGTGTGATGTCTAGATTCCTCACAACAACGTGTGTGACAAAATTATACGTTTTATGATCTTGTCGTTTATTATAAGATGAAGTAATTAATACCCAAATGCCAGAATAACAATCGTAATATAGATATTGGAAGAGCCAAAATGGACTATTTATAAGTGAGATATTGAAAGAGCAAGAATGAACCACTTATAAGTGAGATATTGGAAGAGCCAGAATGTACCACTTACGACTGAGATATTTGAAGGGCCAGAATGTACAACTTGTGACTGAGATATTGGAAGGGCCAGAATGTATAACTTATGAGTGAGATATTGGAAGGGCGATAACGCATAACTTATGTCTGAGATATTGGATGGAAGAGCCAGAAACGATCACTTATTACTGAGATATTTGAAGGGCCAGAATGTATAACTTGTGAGTGAGATATTGGAAGGGCCAGAATGTATAACTTATAACTGAAATATTGGAAGGACCAGAATGTAGAACTTATAACTGGGATGTTTTGAGGGCCAGAAAGTATGACTGAGATATCGGAAGGGCGTGAATGTAAAACGTATGACTGAGATAATACTATTGGAAGAGCCAGAGTTTACAACTTATGTCTGAGATATCGGAAGGGCGAGAATGTAAAACGTATGACTGAGATAATACTATTGGAAGAGCCAGAGTTTACAACTTATGTCTGAGATATCGGAAGGGCGAGAATGTAAAACGTATGACTGAGATAATACTATTGGAAGAGCCAGAGTTTACAACTTATGTCTGAGATATCGGAAGGGCGTGAATGTAAAACGTATGACTGAGATAATACTATTGGAAGAGCCAGAGTTTACAACTTATGTCTGAGATATCGGAAGGGCGTGAATGTGTAACTTATGACTGGGGTATTGGAAGAATCAGAATGTGCAACTCATGACTGAGACATTGGAAGAGCCAGAGTGTAACTTTTCACACTTTTGAGGGTCAAAAAAACAACAACAAAGCTGACCGTCTATCCTGCTGCGTGTTGTAGTATGAACTACTGGATATGCAATGCATTAAATAATACAAAAGCTTTCACAGCTTTAAGGATCAGAAAGAAATACTTATAATCGATTATTCTACGTTTGCCGTAGTGTTACCTGATGGATGTGAAAACGTGCAGGGGATAAAATTAATGAGTTATCAGTTGCACTGATGTGAGTTTTCCGATTACGGTCCGAGGTCATATTAACTCTTTGCATTTGGAATGACGGCTCAGTTGCCGATTGATTGTGTGCCGTGCACTTCAGTGGTAACTACACCGGATGGCGGTGAAAATATAGTTTGTGTAATTTAAATTTTACCGCGGTCGATTTTTATCAAAGTGTGAACGATCCTTGGACAAGATGCAAGCATACCGTAACATCCGACACAAGCACAAATGCATATTTCATTTTTTGGCCCATTTTTTTCTGTGAATACCAGAGGAGACATCTTTTAAAAACCAAGTTAATCACACTCAAAGACAAGATGCTATTTCCTAGGGTTTTTACGGAGTTTTTCCAACGAAACTTTATGATGCACTCTCTTCCTTGAACTTAATGTGCACAGAGAGGCCGTCGGCATGATCCACTTGGGGCCTAATGTACGTGTCAGTGTTGTGTTTTTTTCTCAAATCATCCCCCCTTCTGACGTGACACTATCATTTTCTTCAAACATCAAAACGGAAACTACATATTGGAAAGTACATATCAGATATCTATCATCGCCTTTAGTTTGCTTTATAACAGGCGTAGTTATCGACAGAAACTTTACTATTATGAGGGGCGTAGTTCTATGTCGTGCATAAGTCACAAAAACTTAAACTCAATCATAGAACAACACGTGTTTTCGTGCAGAGTATGGCTCTGCAACCTTCAGCTCTTTCAAAATGAGTATATCAAATCCTGGGTTAACACGCTTTGCACAGAACAGAGTGTACTTACAGATTTTTATGCACAACGATAGAGTTTGTTTTTGGGGTCCTCGGAGCTTAGACTTGGTATAGAAGCAACTCTTTTTATTTATTTATTTATTTATTTTGGTATAACTATTGCCACGTATAATCTAACAATCAAGCTGTTTATGTTACTTTGGTCAAAATAACTTTAAAACTAACAGATATATCGTTAGACATGAGAGCTCAGGGCACTTGTTCTGAACTGTGGACCCACCACGAATGCGTGTGACAGTAGAAAACGAGATGTTGTGCCACTCACTTCGATTAAAGTTTGCTGACCCGGGAACAAATTATTTTGGTCAGTGAGTTTCATGGGTAGTGAGTGGGGTAATAAAGGCATCCAATCACCAAGAGAATGAAAGTACAGAGAAAAGGAGAATGAAACAGGCATGAGTTGTGAAGAAAGGAGAGATGTTACATTAGACTGAAAGTGTAGGCTGGAGGAGAAACGGAGGAGATATTCTGGAGGTTTTAGCCAAGGGAGATCAGAAGAAAGTGCCTCGAAATGGAAAAGTTATAACGGACAGTACTGAAAGTTGTGGGTGGAGAGAGTGAGCGAGAGGCTGGAGGCAAACAGAATTATTATGCCTCATGCTTGAGTGAGAACAAATTATGGCAATGTTGAGGGGAAAACTCAATGGGAGTGACAGAAAAACAAAACCCACAACAGTTAACAGAGGAAAATCTGAGGAAGACACACAGGACCAGACATGAAGTATGAAGATGCCATACCTTTTTTCTTTTTAAATATGTGTGTGCTTTAACAGGCAGTTGAATATTTTATGACCTCTTAAAACCTTGTTCCCATCTCACCCGCTTTCATCTTCCTTTCTTTCCATAAAATTTAATCTCCTTTTTATTTTCCTCCTTCAACAACAGCATGCATGAGGACGTCAAATCATTTCAAACGAGAGTGAAAAATCTCTCTGTGGTAGAAAGGACGTGGAGTACAAAGCGATTAACATAATAAAAATGGATGGAAAGATTCCTTTTAGTTTCTGGGTGGGAGGATGAGGGATGTGGCAGATAGCCATAGAAGAGTATAACTGCCCTACTACTTTCATGCACCCCCAAGGTCTTGGTGATTTGAGAATGAGGAGAGGAAGACAGGAAGATTTATTTTTAAAATGGAAGAATTTGTAAAATACTTAATGAAATCCTGAATCAAAAGGAGACGAGGGAATTGAAGGAGGAGCGCGAGGGAAGAAAGGAGGACAAAGAGTACAGAAGAACGCGGTTTGGGGTGGTGGAAACTTCACTTACCCCGTCATCAAATTCTTTCTCTTTCCCCAATAAGAAAAGTCTACTTCACCGAAAGAAGAAGAACGTTCCTAGAAAGCGACTGGGAAGAGGTAGCTGGGGTTTTAAGCTGGAGTGATGAGATCCCAAAAGAAACACCGGTATTTCCATCTGCATGCAGAACACGGAAACTACGAGTGTCCTTATCCACGTCTTCAACAAGCCCCGAGAGTGCCAGAACATGCTTGCCTTTTTAGTGTGAAGATTTTCATTAGAGGCAGAGAGTGAGCATATGGTGTTTGGATGGAACTGACACAAGTATGCGTAATTACCACGAAACATGTCTGAAATGAACAGCATTTAAAACAAAAATTAATAGAACACTAATTGCACTCGAATCTGCTGATGATCACTCGTTCTCAGAGTAACTAACTATTCTCAGCCTTATGGCAAAATGGGAATTCTTTTATTTTGAATTCTGTATTTTAGATCATCGTGTCGGAGTCTCTATTAAATAGATGCGACTTGACAGTTTCGCCAAAAGAACAACAACAACAGTATCGACAAGCACGCTCGGGAACATTTAAGGTTATATTATTTAGAGGAGAGCTTAAGGCTAGGGTTAGGTTAGGGCTAGTGTTTCACTTATGTTTGGGTTTTGTGTCAGGTTTAAAACTAGCATTATATTTAGGGCCAAAGTTACATTTACCAAAGATACTTGATACGATAAGATAGGGCAGTCTCTTCACCTTCTTCTTCTGGACAGAGAGGGAGAGAGATTTTTCATCCACCTCTATCCTATCTTATATACTCACTCAAAAAATATACTCACTAGATCTACATTCGGTATGATGGTAAGCTGATTATCAATTTGTTACATCGCTATGCATATGTTTTAAAAAATGGCCGCAGGTTTTTTTTGCAAAGAGTTTAGCTATTACAACATAGCGGTGTCTGTCGAGGTCTAGAATGATGGCTGAACAATGAACGAAACTCAGAACTTTCTGTATTCGGCTCTGTAAAATATGACATTGTTCACATCCCGATACATTCGCCGCAAGGTGGCGGTGCAAAACCCACGCATGCAAAACGCCCCAGCAGTCTTATCTTATCGTATCTAGTATCTTTGGATTTAGGACAAGGTTCAGGTTTAGGACTACTGCTAGGTTTAGTGTTAGTGTTAACTACAGCATTCGGTCAGAGATCAGATTTCCCCTGACGTTCAGAGCCTTCCGAAAATAACCGACCGGGTTCTTCACTGCACGTAATCTCGATCATTAAAAATATAGTCATCACGATTTCTTCTCATTGTCGGAAGCGTTTCTGTAAGATTATCTGAAGGATGAGAAGGGTTGTGAGTATTCTAGATAGAAGGGTTGTGAGTATTCTAGATATTCGGCATTACCGAGGGAAAATAATTTAATTAAATCTAGTTTCGTCGGCACAACTGCTACTCGTGTAGAATTGGTCAGGGGGTGGCTCCTGGTTTGAAACGACGTTGAAGAACAGATGGATACTGTTCATGTTAATATGAGGGGAAAATAGTGATGTATTTTGTATGTAATAGTATGTAGCTTACATGGCGAGAGTAGTGATTTTAGCGAACGTCGAACGTTTGTGGTGTCCATGTGAAAGCGACTCGACTCTTTTTGTCTGAATATGATGTGTCTCACTGGCCCTGTTCTTACACCTCATGCTCCAAAAATGTGAAATGTTTTACATGTATTTGGCGCAACGCTGTTTGTTAAAATGTAGCAAAACAAGAAAGAGAAAAAGAATATTGCAAAGCGAAGCCTTTCTTACTTAGAGCAAGAAAACAAGGCGATACATTCTAACATAAACTCGACCAAATTTTCCAGTTCTTTAATTCATTTAAAGTTTTCAAGTTCGTTTGTTTGTTTTTCTAGGCCAGTGTGTTTGTGGATTTGACTGCCTGTTTGCATGCCTGTTTATGTATGTCTGCCTTTATGTCTAGCCTGTTTGTCTCTGAAACAAGTAATATGAAAGTCAGACATACATTCTGAAAATAAAATAAGCAAGCTTTTGATCATTAGAATAGGACCAAGTTTTTGTATTCTTGAAACGATTTAATTATTCAAGTTTGTTCAAGTTTTTTAATCTGTCAGTCTGTGCCTGCCTGTTTTCTGCTTTTCTTGAATGCCCCTGTCAGTGTGCATGGCGGTTTATCCGATTAACTGTCTTCGAAAATTAGTGTTAATCAAATCTCGCAAAGATACTCATGGCAACATTATAGACACTGAGACGGAAAGAGGAGAGTGAAAGTGAGTGAGAAAGAGAGGTAGCAATATACACATACACATGGGGGATAGATAGATAGATAGATAAATAGATAGATAGATAGATAGATAGATAGATAGATAGATAGATAGATAGATAGATAGATAGATAGACAGATAGATAGATAGATAGATAGATAGATAGATAGATAGATAGATAGATAGATAGATAGATAGATAGATAGATAGATAGATAGATAGATAGATAGATAGATAGATAGATAGATAGATAGATAGATAGATATTGACAGACAGACAGACGGACAGGCTAACTGGGTGGATGGATGGAGGGATGGATGAAAGAGAAAGAGGGAGGCGATCAGATGATGAAGAATTGCAGGATATGAGTGACAAAAATGAGAATATCTGAACATACAAAATGCTCGATGTTTTGACATTAGACGTAAATATTTCAGTTCAGACTGCAGTTATGTGCATTTTCTGCCATTTGTCCTTTTCCTGCTGACATATTTCTAGAGAAGAAGGATGTCAGGAAACATTAGGCGAAATCTGCGTTTCATTTCTCTATGATGAAATAGGAACCGGTGACAGCTGTAAAATGAGAGAACTGCTTCTTTCGCTTTTGTCATTTGGTAAAAGCATTGACGATTTGAGAGGAGTAGGTGGACGTGGATGAGGTTGTTGCTGGGAAATGCGACACAGGGAAAATGTTGATATCTTCTTTTGGCAATCCCTCATGATAGCTGTTGGTGAATGCATTTGCTGGGTATTCGTGATATCGTACTCGGGAAAGTCTAGATAAAGAAAACCACCACCACCACCACACCTCCCCCCCCCCCTTTTAAAAAAAAAAGAGTTCCGTTCGGTTGACTAAAAATGTTGCATGCAGCCAATCGTAAATCAGAAACCCCGGAAACATTGGGCAGTATCTTATTTCCGGCAAGTGCCAGCTAATTTTCTGGTCAGGGATAGTTGATTGGCTACCTTAAAATGCTCACTGGACATTGACGGATACCCGAACAAATTGTAATGGGTTAAAATCGCAGCTTTATTGAAATGGTGACCATGCTGGATTACTGAGCTGTTTAGTTTTCTAATGTTACTTGCTGTATATTTGACGCGAGATTCAGTATTCTCATTATCACAGTGACAATGAATACCTGATTCCAGATACAGGAAAACCATAATGTAATGAATTTGTTTCCATAAAAGCCAATGGACACGGAAATAGCCAACTCAGAAGCCTCTAATCAAACATTGAGGTCCAGTTTATCAATCGCGCCCCCGTCGCAGATCTCAGTTAGGCTGGTGATGCACTGAGCTGAATCTGTTAGGTCTCGGTTTTACTTAGTGTTAAGACGTGAACAGTGGGAGTCAACGGCACCCAGGGAACTGAGGAGACTGAAACAAAAACAAACAAAACAAAATAAAAAAAAAAGCCTCGATGGTTCAGGCGCATTAAAACTGTCTTGGATCTGCTGGCGAAAGGCTAGACCTCCTGCAATTGAGTCAAAACAGTTGCACAACAGACTTGACACATTGTACCTCCAGCCTCATAGTTATTATATAGCTGGTCTTGTTGTTTTACATTATAATTTACGAGGTACACGCGTGGTACTAATCGCAGAGAAAAAAATCTCTGCCAGTAAGTGCCAAAAGATAGATTTGCTGTGTCCCATTCTCCAAAACAATTAGAAACAAAATATCCAGCATTGGTGCTCGCTCTTCTCCCTATTTCCTACAAAGTCATCCCTTACTGTTTCTTTTTCTAACGCCGATAGGGAGATAAGCAACGCAGAACTGTTTTAAAAAACAACAACAAAAAAGTGATAAGATTAGCGTATAGCATTGCAATCCTCCTCTTCCTCCCATTTCTTCCCTTCCCCTCCCCTCTCTCCCCCCCCTCTCTCTCTCTCTCTATCCCCCACCTCTCTCTCTGTCTGTCTCTCCCCCCCCCCCCTCTATCTCACATTAGAAAGTTCCCATAATAAGCCATATTATTGCCAGAGATTTTATTTAGAAACAACAAGAGGTAGGGACTCCTAAAGGCAATATTATTGTGATTCAGCTTCTCTCAGGGAAAGTCTTTACACTTATTTCGACCAATGGCAGGTTATTTAAGTAAGAAAAAAAAAGTTGTAAGAGAGACGAAGAACAAAATATTATGAAGATTGCCAAGCTATCCTAACCATTAGCCGGGGACCCCTCTTTCCTGTCAAACATGCATACCATAGGAGAGTGACTCAGCATTGGTAGATATCGCAGTAATAGCCCCCAAATTAGGTTTTTGAAGGAAAAAAAGAGAGGGAAGGAAAGGAGGGGGAAGAAGATGGGGGGGGGGGGGGAGGAGAAAGGGGGTGGTGGGGAAGGGGGAGTATGTAAAGTCTATTGTGTTAATGTTATACGAAAAGTCAGGTTTTAATATATAGCAACACGGTTTTAAACAAAACTGTTTGTACAGCCATGGAAGACAAGTTACATGAGTACTTAAACCCCACGCCTGTGAACAGAATATCATGGACATGTTTTCTTATGTCAAGTTCAGCCTAAATTAAAGTGCATTTAGAGGCTCAATTTGTTTTCATTTCCACCTATCACCTCTAGCACATAGGAAGTGCATTCCGTCCATTCTTTCATGTTAAAAGGCTTCTTTTAATTAGGTTAAACAGTGTCCTGTTATCTTCATTACAATTTTATGTGCTTGTTTTTGTCGCTTTATCGCCATGGTGGGCGGCCCACGCGTGTGTGTGTGTACGTGTTTTCTTTAGCCCGATATTATTTCGTCTTGCCTTTATCAACATGCTCTGAGACAAAGACTAGGGCTGGGTGCCTGTGTAATAAGTATTGTATGAAAAATAGTCTGAGTAAGGCAATATTGAAAACTTGTGAAATTTTCCTTCTCCATTGCTCCATCAAGTGATGATTGCAGGTGGATAGCGATTCAGTGCATGCCTTTTTTTTTTGTCTTTATGAGTATGTGCTGAAGAGATTCCCAAAAACAGGGAGCTAGCGTGCATCCTCTCTGGTTTGACATGGTCTTCTTTGCCTTTAATCTTATGTTCTGTTTATTTGTACCAGTCCACTGCCGTAGGGCTCTGCAATTCTTTCTCTCTGACTTTCTCTCTGTCTCTCTCTCTGTCTCTTTCCCCCCCCCCACCCCCACCATTTTAATCACTTGATTGCAGTGGATGTTTACCGGGTCTGAAAGAAGTCCATGAAGTCCAGTTCCTGTTGTAGAGTTCCACTTAGAACTTATATGTGTACCGGTATCTGAACACGAATATATGGCAACTTGTTCAATTTTATTCAAACTACACACAACGCTGAGAGTTCAAAAACAAACTACGATACACAAACTTGTACGACGAACAGTTTCAGATAACAGAATTAACCGTTATGTAATTCAATGAACTGCCTAGTTGCCAAATTAAACTGTGTTTTTGCCGAAATAAAGTCAGAGAGAACGTAATTACTATAGACATTTCTCACTGAAATTTGTAGCGTTTTTATTTTTGCGTTTCTGGGAAGGCTAACCTTCCATGTCGCCAGAGTGCATTAGTTTACTTGGTCACCTTAATGTGCTTTTCCTTTTGTTACTCCAGATAGGGCGACCCAGTTAATGTTCCCCGAGCAGTGCCCAACGCTGATTGCAATTTAGTATCTCCGTTTTGTGTACAATTGGAAACAAACCTCGTTCACAACTCGATCAGTTACGCTTTTAAGAGATTGAAACTGAATACCTGTGAGTCCTGGCTTTTATCTCACCTTTCTCCCCCCTCCCCCACTACCCATCCATGTTGTTTTTCCTGACTGCCACGCCCAGACCCCATGTTTAGAACCCCCTGTGTAGCTATGTGTCGCGATAGCATAGAGATCGATTTTTTAACACTGTATCCCTTTTAACGCAGTGATCCATTAGTTTTACATAACAATACCCGTGAGAGATTTCCCTACGATTATTATGACACAAGGTCACATTAAAGAACAAAAAACAAAAACGGTGGTGGAAGAAAGTTTCAATCAAAGTTTTACCCACCTCAAGACAAATTGTAATTTTACGCAAAAATTTTGTTGCTGACCCCACATCCATAGAATGTCAACAAAATGATAAGCATTATCTTGCATGCAGTTAATGTCCGCACAGTGCATAAATGACAAAGGTCAAACGTTTTTCTTCTGGATCTCCCCGGTTCTCTAGAAAAATATAGTTCAAAGTCCTTAATTTAAGAACATAATTTGCTGAAATTTTGTGCGCTTGTCAGTAATGTCAGCGATGACTTATTGACTTGGCACAGGATTTGGCCCACTCACGACATTATTTGTCAAACTGCAGCTTTTTGTACATGTACAATGGGGATGCAAAAACATAAGGTAAGGTTTAGGCTATCAGTGAAGAATTTAATGTTACATTTCAAGGAATAATGGGTCTTAATATTTCTGTTGAGCAAAAGTAGACATGTTTAAGCATAATTATTACCCCAAGCGCACTCACTCGGGACATTTAAAAAGGTCACTCTTATTAGTCTTAAGTGGCATACACAGATATATATTTGTCTAGCGCGAGCATTGGAAGAAAACAACGCCGGGGTACAAACTTGTAGTTGTGGGGAGTAAATGCAAGAGAGAAAGGGGGGGGGGTGGAAGAATTGACTGTTTTCTGGATGAAAGATGATCTGTGCAGATGTAATACTCTGTGAAACATGCGCACAGAGAGAAACCACTTCAACAATATTCGGACTGCTCATCATATACATGGTACCGTACAAAAAAAACCAGCTGGAAGTCCTTCTAGAGTAACTGAACCGTTACAACAGAAGGAGATGCAGCGATAATAGTAATACACTCGTTTATGTGGTACTTATAAACAACAAAAATATTTTAGCACGTGCTGGGGTTGGGGTGATCGGGTTATAAGACTCGGATCACTCGCATACAGCCAAACTGCCGAGACTGCCTTTTTTTTTTTCATTTTCGCCAACCGCCGTTGACTTGATCTTACATTGAGTGAATTGTGGTCTTCTGCAAGATATCATGTGCCAGTATATTGTACTAATTGGCTATCAACAATTGAAGATTTTTACTGTAGTAAACCAAACCAAACCCTGAAACAGCATGTGCTCAAGAACCAGCAAGTAAAGTTTTTCCTGTGCAAAACACATGACAGTATGCAAGCTTCTAATTATAGAAGTGGGTCAGCTTAAAAGAGGTGAAGTTTTCAGAGTCATATCAGGCATATGGTTGCTCGATATTTCAAGTTTTGCTTTCTGTGACGTACGCTTGATATAGAACTGAGCCCTTCAATTTATACTTTTAATTTGTAACTTTTCGACGAGAAGCGTACAACGTTTGCTGAAATGGCTGCAATATAAACTTTGACATAGCCGTTTGATTTCGCGCTAATGAACGGCCTCATTTCTAGAATGTTCTCGATTTCAGTACAGATGAAGTACTGGCATACAGTGTTTCGTATATATAAAACAAACATGTAGTACTGAACTTTTCAGATCTTTGGTAAATGGTTGGTTTACGTATTATAGAGTTCACAAATAGCAGAACATGTTTCGATAATAACAAACCTTTGCAATGATAAGTTGATAAGGAAATATTTTGAACTTTTTCTCTTGTTGATAGTTTTTGTACCATAGTAATTCAGCCTGAACGCTGCATTCATTGTAGTGCGCATCGATTCTGGGACAGGTCTTTTTCCATGTAAATATCTGTCATTTGCCATGCTATCGTGGGCACACCGTAAATTTATCTGGGCTACAAAAAGTATAATTTTATTTTGTTCTATCAAGAACTGGGAATGTTTGTATTGCAGAAGAAAGTGCTATAAGCCAGTTTAAAAATCTTATGTATAAGTTGAGAAGCGGATTAAACTACCAAACAAAGAAACAAACAAAAAGCTTTTAAAAAAAACAAACAAACGATGAGTGTCAAGAAATGTGCTGTTCGAGATATCATCTACAAACACAAAGCTTTTGATATTTTGCCAATTTTGTTTTTTGATCGTTTTATTGCAAGTATCACCTTCTTTCCAGTGTTGTATTTTGTCATGCACTTTATTTTCCCCGTTCCACTATGATATTACTGTTTGTTTGTGAGGAAACATGAGATTGCAAAATAATAGATGACCTGATAAAGGATGGCAATTAAGTTGTATTTTCATTTTCCCTGTGTTCGAAATATCTATGACTATTATTGCTATGCTGGGGTCTGTGAACAGCACGGGTAGAGCTTGGCTGGTGTTTTATGTTTTGGAACTGGTTACGAAAAATGTGCCACTTACTCATGGCTCGGTTTTCATTCATTGTTTGTTTAATCGGCGTATATCTTTGTGTATCATGTTTGTATTACTATGTTTTAGGCCTATAGTTCTTCTGAATTTAGAATGTGTGCTAGAATGAGTGAATGCTAAGTGGAGAGAGAGAGAGAGAGAGAGAGAGAGAGAGACAAACGGACAGAAAGACAGACAGAGACACAGAGAACGCGGAAATAAAAGGAGTGGTAGTGATCATTCATTGAATGGTCTGATAAATAAATGACTCAGATCAGCTAGGTTTAAACATATGAAAGTTTTGCCGATCACCAACGAAATAAACACACACACACATATATACACAAACAAACAAACTCGCAATTTAATTGGTCCTTATAAGTAGATAGTAAATATCCGCCTCGCGCTTCACTCCGAGTGGCCAATTATGTGTCATGAAACACGATCGGGTTATCGTGACAGAGCAGAATTGTGAGCGGGTGGTTTCCAGGTAACAGATCTTTGTCCAGGCCGGCAATGAGAGAAGTGGATCTGTTCAGTGAAGCATTAGCTGAGTATAGAACAAACAAAAAAAAAAACCTGAAGGAAGATGGGAGTGACGCAGAATGGAAGAGAAGACCTGCTTGTGTTTTACTATTTTCACGGGCACGTTCATGTGATCGCATCTCTTATTTTGCGACTCAAAGATATCGTAAATGAAGAATGTAAATAATTGGATTTTGTCCAAAATGGATGTGTCTGTATAATCCATCGTCAAAAATTGAGGCAGTGCCCAACGTTTTATAACTTGTCACATAATAACGAACTCTACACTGACCAGTGCTGCTGTTAGTGTTACCTGTTACCTCATGTTTTTGTCTGCGTTTTCTCTTTCCATTCTGTTTTCATGTATTAAAAGTATTATGATCTGTTTAATCTGTTTTACTCTGTTTCTTTATCTTCTTTTTCCCGCCGTACATCATTCACTGTGTGTCTCACAGCATAGCAGGATGGGTGATCGAACTGGACGATGGTATTTGTCAGGTCTTGATGTGTTCTGTTGACTTTAGCTAAAAAGAGTGGTAATTGTAAAGTACAAAACAGACGTTCCCCACTCATGAGTGTGTTCAGGAATGTGAGATTGTGTTTCGCTAACATGGGCATCGGTGGCTCTGGCATTGTACTAATATAATTAGACTGTCTCGATCTGTCATATTATCTTCTATTCTATTTTCATTATTTCTCATCTTATTTTGGTCCCAGTTTAATTTTACATTTTCTTGATGTTATCCTCATCTTTTTCTTTTGTATGGCACTTAATATGTTTACGCTTTGTGGGGGACTAAGCTTAATTTTTATTTGAAGTATTTTTGAACGTAACTAATAAATTATGCTGTTGGGTACATGACTGGAGGGAAAAACTGTAAAGTACCAGAGATTTGAGACTACATTAGTACATACTGTATCTTTGGCACGACAGTTCATGTATATATTTATTAGAGCTATATCACAGTAAAATGTTTCACTTAATTTAAGTATACTGTGCATTCAAAGTAGGCCTATATGGATTTAAATAAGAAATCACTGTTCTTGTGTCAAAGCCAGGCAGAGTCACGAATGAATTTCTGATTACCGTATCTCTGCCACAAATTGGATGTTCTATTCGCTATGGTAAACCATGGTAATTTCAGAATCTGTAACAAACCATGAGCAACTTCAGCTGTGAGAAATGTCATGGTTCTAACCCACTGGCTGACAATACTGACATTGTTTTGCAGCGTTTTAGATCATAGGTGCGAAAGAGATTTCGCATACCACATTGTGTACAGACCGACAGCAAGCACACAGTGTTGAATTACTGGAGAAATGTTGCTTTACGCTGCTTGAATTCCTGCACATTGTTTGCTAACAACTGTGATCGACGACAGGGCAGTGTTGTATACTGTTCTCTTCATCAAATGCTAATACGTGGACAGGCCAGATACTTCAGTCTTCAAAATATAAATTGCTATTGTTGTAAATGATAGATTAGGTCATAGCCCTTCATTTAAACGTCACACCTGGCAATAAATTCATACACGCCAGCCCATGAGCTCAATGACAAGATAGGGCTTTTACTGAGGGTACGACAGTCCCAGCTAAGAACTTCCCTCGGCGCCGGGGTCTAGTCTAACCAATTTCTCTTTGAGTTTTAGAGGCATTCTCTTGTCGGCTGCCTAACAGGTGCTCAAGTATCCTCTTTGGTATAGCCACAAATTACAGAAAAGTGACATAGTAATTTTAGAAAGGGTTAAAAGCCTACAAGAGCTCACAATATTAGTGACTGTGACGATATTTCTATGCAGATAGGACTGGGTTGCAAAACTTACTCTGAAATCGCCGATACAGCCGCAAGATCTAAACATATCTTCAGTTAGCTTCATTAGTGAAAATAATATAGTTTGCGGTGGAGGAATGAAATTGTGCATGCATATCCTTATTAAACACAGCGAGGACAATGTTTCAAGTTGAATCCTACCTTTTCCTCGTCGTCCAACATCCTCAGCTTTTCCCGACCCTGTTTTGTGTCCGTCTCTTCTTATGGCGTCAGCTTTCGGTAGTTTGGTGACTACAAAATATTGCGAGGCAAGATCTACACCGAGGAAAGCATAGTTTTATAAGTCCTGGCGTAGACTGGGTTATTTTCCTTGTTCTTCGATAAAATTTCGAACGTGTTTTGTGTGGTCATGAGCTCTCTGATACCACAATTCACCGACTGATACAATTCAGTTTTGAGGTCAACTCTTTCAGTCTCTCTCTCTCTCTGTCTGTCTCTCCTTCTCTCTCTCTCTCTCTCTCTCTCTCTCTCTCTCTCTCTCTCTCTCTCTCTCTCTCTCTCTCTCTCTCCCTCTTTCCGTCTGTCTGTCTGTCTGTCTGTCTGTCTGTCTCTCTCTTTCTGTCTTTCTGTCTGGAGCCTCATAATTGTTTTTACATTGTCTTTTTCATTAAGAGGCTATGGTGAAAATTGAAATATGATATCCAGACACAATGCACACACCTCACGATTTCAAAAACTGTATGTTTATCAAAAATGTCGCTCACAGTGTCTAAAGCTCGTACTGCCTTGTCAATAAACAAACACCTCTAAACCAAATGGTGATGCAAACTTACGAGAAAACTGTCGGAAAAAAAAAAGATTAGGCTAAATGATTTATGTATAAACTATTCTTGAGCCCCGAAGGGAGAAAAACCAAACAAAAAACACAAAAACCTCTAGAATCCATTCCCCTTCCACATGTAGTTAAAACATGCCTCCTACTTGACCTTTATACTACCTCTCTACCAGTGTTGATATCTGGTAATTGGGATCTCAGAAAACGTCAGAGGGTACTTCATTGTCGTAGCTGTCTCTGTCCGTCTTCACCATGGACATTTCAGACAAATGGACAAATAGTCCTCCATTGGACCTTGTACTAGTTTGAGTTTTGAGTTCCTTTGGGGGAAACATCGGCATGATGATGGGAAGCGAACAGATTGACAAATATAAAGAATTGGAGAGAAAGAAAAGTCTCTCTGAGCACTCGCTAATCACCCACACGTTGATACCGGCCCTTTGTTCTCCAAGTAAATTGGCCACTCGTATTCAACCCGTTTTCAATAATAACAGAGGCGTGGCGTCTGGAAACCTTCATGGTGTCAGCGCCACTGTGTCGCAGATACCACGGCATTTTTTTATTTTTTTTACTTTCCCCCTTAAAAATGCGAACAATTTTTATTGGTTTAAAATATGAACATGGAATGAAAAAAAAATTGGCTGATTATGTTTGTAGTGCCGTGATAAACCAAACCCCGACCACTGTTTTGAGACCTTCAACTGACAGCCAGTAATATTGGCAATCCCTTTTTGAATGTTGGCTGAAGCACTTACATCCTGTTAGCCAAGACCGACACTCGTGTTATCGTCTCGCACTTGGAGATTCCCATGAAAACCAGACACTCACTCTCTACACTGCACTCAACTGTCCATTATATCTTAATCGTATAACGATAGTAATATTAATAATAATGATATGAGGGCTCAATGGCAATTCCACACGTGCTGTATGGCAGCTATCAGAATGTCCGTGATGTGGACACTGTAATTGTTTTTCTAGGACCGATGTTACAGTTAGATAGTTACAATGTGACCTGCAATAAAATGGGACCACAGAGGAGAAGGCCTGCATGGAGTCCCAGTAGGTCTTTCTCCTCTCACCTTGTTCCTTTCTCTCTCATGCTCTCTCTTCTCTCTTTCTCTCTCTCTCTCTCTCTTCTCTCTTTCTCTCTGTCTCTCTCATGCTCTCTCTCTTTTTCTCTCTCTCTCTTTCTCAAGCTCTCTTTCTCAAGCTCTCTTTCTGTCTGTCTCTTTCTTTCTCTCTTATTCTCTCTTTCTCTCTCTTCTCTCTTTCTCTTTCTTCTCTCTCGCTTTCTCTCTCTGTCTCTCTTTCTCTTGCTTCTCTCTCTCGATCTTTCTCTGTCTTTCTGTCTGTCTGTCCCTCTCTCTTTCCCTCGCTCTTTTTTTTTTCTCTGACTCGAGCAAATGCAGTTTAAATAAACCGGTACAATATTGGAGCAGAACAAAAATGGGCACGATCACAAAACATACTGAACAACATTTACTGGGAACTCAAATGACCCTTCAAATCACAATGACAAAGAGCATTAATTTGAGTATTTTACATTTAGATGTTTTTTGGCATGTTCGGAAATGTCTCTTTTTTTTTTTCATCTCTGGCATAAGATCTACAGTTCAAGGCCCGCAATTGCTAAAAAGAATTAGAAACAAAATGAGGCCCTGTTATTTCCTGTGTAACGTATAAAATCTAAACATTTTACGGCATTGTTTATTATAACTAGCCGACCCGGGCAAGATAAATCTTGCAAATTTCCAGTGTACCAAGCCCAGCTGTAGGCCTGTATCTAGATCTAGGCTACATTAAAACGGCATTTGGATTCGATGCAAAGACTAATAGAACATAGGCCTACTGTTACAACACAATTTCAAGTAGAAATACACAGATGTAATAACGTTGATTTTCGATCACCACTATGAAAAGAGAGGTCAAAGACGCAATTTCCGGTCACACTTTTCGGTTCTATCCACAGACTAATAAAATATCCAGACTGGATGATCCCATTGTGTGACGTCAGAAAACAGCGAAAGGTCATGAACTATCCGCCACATTAGGTTTACGGTATCGACCGACGTTTCAGCATAGCTACAATTTTGAATGACACCATTTTGACGCGCCTACTGAACGCGGAAGTTTGGTTCCACACCAAGAAATTAATACATTGTACAACCAATCTTGACAAATGAAAAGAAATTTCCACTGTAGATAGCACTAGAATCGGAATTTCCCGAGCGGCGGCCATGTAGGTTATACGGCCGCCGCTCGGGAAATTCCGTAAAAAACGACACAGCCCGAAGCTCGTGTTTCCAGTCTGGTTAATTTATTAGTCTGTGGTTCTATCCGATGAAAATGCGTCCCTGTTTTTGCGGCTCAAAAAATGTTAATATAAATAATAGTAAAGACTGATTTTTTTTTTCAAAATGAATGTGTCCACGTAACTCTTCGTCAAAAATTGATGCAATACATCAAGTTTCATAATTTTTGATGGTGTAGTCGCGAAGTTTTAGCTGCTTACATGTTCAGCCTCTAGCTCAATTACAATAAGATAAATGTAATTTAAATATAAACTAAATGTAAAGTAAATATAGCATTATGAAGTCCAGGATTTATACACAACTCCCAAAGCAAATTTCAGGCAAATTGGTTGAGGTATGTTGAAATAACCCACTTTAATTTAGGGCACGAGTTTCCAAATGAACCGTGCCTCAGCGAGGCCTTCGCCCTTAGGTAACCATTGATCACCAGTATTTATTTACTCACGGCCATTCGAATGATATGCCAGTTTATTCTTCTTCTTCTTCTTCTTCTTTTTGTTTAGAACAGTGAGTTCTACCAGTATCCTGAATATTTAAACTTCTAATGCAAAGCTTATTAAAATTTATGATCCAGTAAAATGAGACTGACATTAATTTGATTTTAAGTATTGTACCAGCTGGCCCAGATGCATACAGAGGAATAACAATTAACATTGGGATATTTGGACAAGCAGGCTATGAACTGTATTAAATGGTAATTTTCTCACCATGAAGTATTGGACTCGGTGCAAGTTTACTGGTTCTATTCTCGCGAGGGGTTATCAATATACAGTTCTTTAACAGACAGGTAAAACACAACAGAGAGCAGGAACGGACACGGGCGAGAGGAGAAATAGTCGGCGAGGTGGAGGGGCAAAAGGGTATTTATTAAATAAATAGATAGATAGATTAATAGATAGGCAGGTGCATAGGTAAGCGGATTATCAGATGAGCGTGTGAGCAGATAGTTGGTTAAATGGATAAATTAATAAGAAGATTTTTCAAGACGATAGACAATAAGCTAAAACCGCACAATATTCTTAATTTATTTACCTATGCATTTGTGGGCATTAATTAATCTGCAAATGTTATGCATGCTGTTAATGAACAAAATAAATAATGCAAGCGGCTTTGCACGAATTGGTAATAGCAGGAAATGAAACTTTAATCTGAAGCTGCTTGCATTTTTTGTTTCTTTCACGTTTCAGTTTGCTCGAATTTTGAGTCTGAGTGACCTGGAATTGAGTCAGCGAAAATTGATTTACTACTTAAAAGAAAGATTCGCTGTTTTTGTGCAAGAAATGTTTCCAGTTTTCCAAGTCAGCCTAACGTTCCGTTGCGTTCAGAACAAGAAATGCCAGGCAGCGAAACGAATTAAAACCACTGATTGTGACAAACTGAAAAAGTGGATTAAAAAAGAAAAGGAAATAAAGCAAGAAACAAATAATAATTGTCCAAATGAGAAGCGAATTTAGAGCGAAGTTGTGCTGCTCCAAAAGTTTCCCAAAATTAAACAACAACAAGAAGAAAAAAATGTAGGGTCGCAGCATGACGAAGGTCTGCAGTTTTAGTTTTATTTGATTTTATTTCATTCTTTTATAATTTACTGCGTAATTTTCTTGATGTCTTTCTCAGGTGTCAGGTATTTGCAAGTGAAGAACCATATATTTGCAACATTTTAGCATGGGGGAGGTTTAAATTGTCATAATGTGGTGAATCAATATTAATTTACGTGTAGTCATTTGACCAGAACAAAACAATTACTCGCTGGAAGAAAGACGGAAAAGCAAAAGCAGCGGGAAAGAAACAAAGAAAACTCGAAAACTCTTTATGTTTTGTTGTTTTTTTTTCCTGCCAATTCTTTAGGGGGAAAGGAGAGAGCAAGATGGCATGATCTTATAGTAAAACCCCACGCCTCAACCTAACCCACCCCATACTGCCAGTTCCTTCTCTCTCTCCCGGCCACTCCTTCAGCGTTGGTATTCAAGATGCATCGTTATGCACTGAAGCAGTATACATCAAGGAAAAGGACCAGTTTCATCGTGAATGAAACACAAATGTCGCCGACCACGTACGATTTCCTGAAATTGAGACGACAGTCATTTCCGATCTGTGGAGACGGAACTTAATGTTATTGGGGGTTCAGGCCAGGCTTCAGTAGCGTTCCCTGAGCCCCGATACATACTGAACTACATTGAGAGCGGAGTCTGAGGGGAAAAAATGGTGTCGACAGACACGGACAAAAGTGGTGACAGACAGACAGACGGATAAGCAAAGTAGATCTCAAAAAGGCAACGATTGGCAGAAAACAGAAGATTAAAATGTTGGTTAAATTGAATTTAAGGTCGTCTTGACTCCCAAGGTGTTCTTCTGTAAACTACATGAATGAGGCGCAAAATCTACGTGTCAATGACAGGAGAAGGGAATTAAGTGTGTATGTTTTACTATTGGTATGAATCATTTACATCTACGTCATCAATATGGAGGGTGAAAGCCATGATTATGAAATACCCATTTCAGTATTTCAGTTCTGTCTATTGGCCAATTTTCTTCAATTTAACAAGTTCCCTCTACATCACCTAAAAACCCCAGGGTTGTGATAAATAAGACCTTGTAAACCATTCTGCTAAAAACAGTAAATACTCGTACGTTGAATATCTCTTAGTAATATTAACTGGTTCAGCAAAGTGGTTGTAATTGTATAATTTTTTTCTAATCAATAGATTCGATTGGAATTGGACCGATCTTAAAAAACGTTTTGCTTTTCTTCTTTAAAAGAACAACATTTTATCTTAATCGTGATTGACCTGAGTAAATGTAGACATAATGAAAATATTAACACTTAGACTCATTTTTAAAATTTTTTACGAATTTAAACAATATCTCTTTGGTGATCCAATGTGATTTTTGGGCATACAGATAGCAGAGTAATAATAAAATAGTAATAAAACATGTTCGCTACAATTGGTCATCCGAGAATTACGTTGGGCTGCTGACTTATAAGTTACATGCGCCAAATAAAAATAGAAATGACTAGTTATGAGTGGAGTCTTCAAAGTTACGCTGGGTGGCAAACTTCCGATTTCAAATTTCAAGCATTGCAATCTTAAATGCGCGAAATAGATTGGAAATGCCGGTACCTAAGTTTGAGGATGAACCTTTGCTGTGTCCAGCGTTGGTGGTAATCATCGTAAAACCAAGGAAGAGAATATAATGAAAGGGTAAGGTTTATTATGGTAGGACGTCCAAGACCACGCGGAGTTTACACATGACGTCCCTGGTGGGGGCTTTGTCCGTAATTAGGAGTTACTGTATCTTTACATCTGGGGCAAGTAATCCGTGTTCTCAATGAGTTTCACACGACCCTTTTCTGAATCTTATAGGTATTTGGAAGTGATGTGATATTTATAACCCTGTATTCTCTCTGCTCTCTCTCTCTCTCTCTCTCTCTCTCTCTCTTTCTCTCTCCCTCTCTTTCACATAGGCACACATTTTTTTTCTTTCCTGCTCTGTCTCTCTTTCTTCACGCTCTCTCTCTCTCTTTCTCTCTCTCTCTCTCTCTCTCTCTCTCTCTCTCTCTCTCTCTCCCTCTCTTTCACATACGCACACATTTTTTTTCTTTCCTGCTCTGTCTCTCTTTCTTCACGCTCTCTCTCTCTCTCCCTCTCTTTCACATACGCACACATTTTTTTTCTTTCCTGCTCTGTCTCTCTTTCTTCACGCTCTCTCTCTCTCATTCCCCCCTCGCCCATCTCTCTCTCCCCTCTTCTCCCCTGACTTTCTCTCCCCTCTCCCCCCCCCCCCGTCATTTTGTTTTCTTTCCTGCTCTGTCTCCTCTCTTTCTAGCTCTCTCTCTGTCTCCTCTCTTTCTAGCTCTCTCTCTGTCTCCTCTCTTTCTAGCTCTCTCTCTGTCTCCTCTCTTTCTAGCTCTCTCTCTGTCTCCTCTCTTTCTAGCTCTCTCTCTGTCTCCTCTCTTTCTAGCTCTCTCTCTCTGTTTCCTCTCTTTCTAGCTCTCTCTCTGTTTCCTCTCTTTCTAGCTCTCTCTCTGTCTCCTCTATTTCTAGCTCTCTCTCTGTCTCCTCTCTTCTCTAGCTCTCTCTCTGTTTCCTCTCTTTCTCTCTCTCTCTGTTTCCTCTCTTTCTAGCTCTCTGTCTCCTCTCTTTCTAGCTCTCTCTCTCTGTCTCCTCTCTTTCTAGCTCTCTCTCTGTTTCCTCTCTTTCTAGCTCTCTCTCTGTCTCCTCTCTTTCTAGCTCTCTCTCTGTCTCCTCTCTTTCTAGCTCTCTCTCTGTCTCCTCTCTTTCTAGCTCTCTGTCTCCTCTCTTTCTAGCTCTCTCTCTGTCTCCCTCCCCCTCCCCCACCCGTCATTTTATTTTCTTTCCTTCGCTCCCCCCCCCTTGCCCCCAACTCTCATTTTGTTTCCCTTTCCTCTCTCTTGCTCCCCCCTCCCCCTCTCTCATTTTGTTTTTTTTTCTGTTTGTCTCTCATTCTCCTCTCTCTCTTTCTCTCCCACCCCTCTCTCCCCCTCCGTTTCCTCCACCAGCTCATTTTGTTTTCATTTCTGCTGTCTCCTTCTGTTTTTCTCTCTCTGTTCCCCCCCCCCCCATCTCTCTTTCATTTTGTTTTCTCTTCCTCTTTCCCTTCCCCACCCCTGTCTGTCTCTTTCTCACGATTTGTAATTCACTTTACTCCACTAACATTAGGTACTCCAAACCCATTTTGATTTTGCAGGCCAATTACCCTTTTATTGTTACAAATGTATAGAGCTTATTTTGCTGAGAAATTTGATACCAGGATCATCAGTATAGCTCAATATTTAACAAAGTTATGAAGTTTCAAAGATCTACCCGAAATGTGCCGATGTCATGAAATTTTCCGAAAGTGAAAAGTGTCAATTTTCAGAGCCTGTGTCTTCTGCTTCCATGAAGTTACAGCCATACTACTCCATAAATCTGTTGGGAATATTTCATAGAAAGTAACATTACCTCGACTGGAAATTGTACCGCAAACTTCCCCATTCAAAGAGTGCAGAGAGGCCTGTACACGGAAAAGCCCATCTATAATCTATAATACTGTCCTGGAACAGAATTTTTTTTCTTCATTTGCATCAAAGTCAACGAAAGCCCTAAGGATGTGCATGTTTTGTTGCTCTCCATTGATATGTTATTTAAACTAAAATCAAAGGGGGCCTCGGTGGTAAGATAATGATAAGAAAAGGAAAAAAAAACACGGTACATAGGAATAGTCCCATCACACATTAGCAATACAGCAGGATGGCAATAGCGCACGTACAAGTAGCATATTGCATGTCGTGTTCCTATTAGATATTGCAAAGTAACTTTCGGGGAATAAAATTGTCCGTAACCCAATTGAAGAGCGGCTTTCCCAAACTGGTAAGTCAAATTTTGCATGAGTTGTGGCCCCTTTCAGATAGTCATTCAAAATTAGTGCAAAACGCGGTGTAAGTAAGTGTTCACTTAAAGTGTAAGTAAATTAAAGTAAGTGTTCGGATAAAAGTGGGACACAGCCAGTTTTAAATGAACAGTTCCGTTGTGGACTAATTTTGAATGATGACCTGACAGGGTCCATTACTCATGCAAAACTTGGCTTACCCAGTTTTGGAAAAATGCGTTTCATTTGTAATAGAATTTAGAAATCAAACGGTCAGCTCACTGTCCCCTAGCGAAATTTAAGCTTGGCCTCAAAATTGCTTACTACATGTATATCAAACAGCTAGCGTGTCTCAGCTCTGTCCGTGCATTTCACCCTTTCCTGGGAGGGCGTTCGGTGTTGCGTTAGTTTTTCTGCCTCTCGTTACGAGCCGCTTCATCCATCTTCCTTTCTTCTTGTTTTCAATCTCTGTCACCCCAGTTCATAAACCCCATATTCAAAATCAATATTATATTGCGTCCACTAACAAGATGTCTTAAACCAATTTAGTGAATGATATAATAATATTATTGGCCTGAGCGATTGTATCATTTCCCGCAGTGGCGTGGAAAGTCCCCCTTCCCTCGTTGTTGCTTTAGGCGCCATCGGCAACAGTTACGCCTCTGATTTCCGGACTTCGCCACAGGTATACTGCCATCAGTTGAAAAGTTCATTAAACCACCTCATACCCCACCCCTAACCATCATACAGCAGGAAGCGTACGTGCTGGTCTGAAACTGGTTTTCTGCCATCTAGTATTTAATGTTCCATTACTTGAAATATGTGACGTAATGCTTTGT
The DNA here is from genome assembly GCA_963931925.1 of Onchidella celtica. Taxonomy (NCBI): domain Eukaryota; kingdom Metazoa; phylum Mollusca; class Gastropoda; order Systellommatophora; family Onchidiidae; genus Onchidella; species Onchidella celtica. The sequence continues at coordinate 34,042,987 of OZ007571.1, read as the reverse complement.
GTTTTATTTTTGGTACGGTACACTTTGAATTTATAAACGAATAATTGTTTAATGATAATTATTCTTAAGTTTTGCATGAAATCAGTCTCGCAAGTTTTAGCAGTTCTGAATACAGCAATCTGTGGCTCAGCATCAGAGGATTAAGCTTGCGCTTTGTATCAACTCATTGAGTTCCATGACCGCTCTCTCTGGTCGCTATCCGCATCACTCATTCACTGTATTAGATCTACGTAAATCTAATGATTCCAAATGACAGGGAAAGACCAAAGATCGAAGCTCACACATCCATGTGTCGGAAATTCTGACCTTCTTGTTAGGGGAAACATAATGGATGCCTTGGAAGATTGGCAGAAAGGGGGGGGGGGTTGCTGTTTCTAGTTTTATAGAGACCTGAGAAAATCGGGGGGGGGGGGGGGGGGGGAGGTAGTGGTGCGATGGGTCGGGGTCAGGAAAACAACACTTCTAGCACAGAGATATGGTGGGTGGACCTGGGAATGCCATCTGAAACATTGTGTGCCGATGTAGACATCATGATCTGCGCTCTACTAAAGATATTTCGTCCATCTCACGCTACATTCCCCTGGGCATCGTAGACTTTGTTGTCAGAAATAAGAAAAATGTCATGTAAGAAGAGGATTCTATTACAGTAGTGACATTGTCAACATGCTCTGTCTATCTATCTATCTATCTATCTATCTATCTATCTATCTATCTATCTATCTATCTATCTATCTATCTATCTATCTATCTATCTATCTATCTATCTATCTATCTATCTATCTATCTATCTATCTATCTATCTATCTATCTATCTATTCATCTTTTCCGACCGTCTGTCTGTCTGTCTGTCCGTCCGTCCGTCCGTCCGTTCACCTACCCATCCATCCAAACACCACCTGCCAGCCCACCCACCCTTCTGTCTATCTATCTATCTATCTATCTATCTATCTATCTATCTATCTATCTATCTATCTATCTATCTATCTATCTATCTATCTATCTATCTATCTATCTATAATCCACCTATTCATCCTTTCCGACCGTCTGTCTGTCAGTCTGTCCGTCCGTCCGTCCGTTCACCCACCCATCCATCCAAACACCAGCTGCCAACCCACCCACCCTTCTGTCTATCTATCTATCTATCTATCTATCTATCTATCTATCTATCTATCTATCTATCTATCTATCTATCTATCTATCTATCTATCTATGTGTCTGTATGTTTACTTGCCTGTCTATCTGTGTATGCCTGCTTACTACAAGAAGGCTGAACAAACATCACAAAATAGGTCATCCGTCTACCAAACAAACAAAAAAAAGCTTATACAGCATCTGAATCACGTCCGGGATTTATCTCTTTACATCATTTAAGAAGAGATTGGAATTTTTTTTTAAAAATCGATTTTTCACAATGCCTACCGCCCACCATACAGTTCGGATTGGCATGAAAGTTTGACTGTTGACTTATGGAAGGCGTTGTTGTTGTTTTTTGTCAAGAAATGGAAAGATTGTACTGAAACTAAAAGTGCAACCTTCTCCCCCGAGCATGTCTGTGCTTGTAATTGTATTCTTATTGTCAACTGAATGTGTGAAAAGATTGTACTAGAAGCGCAACCTCCTCCCCCGAGCATTTCTGTGCCTGTATTCTTATTACTATTGTCAGCCTCCCCCGAGTATTTCTGTGTCTGTATCTCTATAGTCAAATGAAGAAGTGAAAATAATAAATTTAAAGTGCAACTTCACTCCGCGAGCATTTTTGTGTCTGTGTTTCTAGTTCGTAATACGAGAACATGCGAAATGTCAACACAAGAAAGGCATCCAGTACGTTTCAATATTAATTTCTTTTACTCCACAAGAACAAAGGCATCTCTTTGATGGCACGTTGTTGTTGTTGTCTAATAAATTTTATAAAACGATAAAAAGTTGTTCTGAAAAATATCAGATTTTTGGACAAATACATTATGTTTAAAATAATATGTTTATCACAAAGCTTCATGTCAATACCGTAATCTCCGGCAACACAGCGTCTACTCATCACTATGCATTATGTCAATGTCGAAGTCATTACTTTTAAACTGCAGGGTGGGCCAAATATTATTTTACCATCGTCTGGAAAATAAATTAATACTCAGAAACTAAAAAAAAAAAAAACTCAACCTACAGTGACATGAAATTAAAAAAAAAAAAATCAATTGATCAAATGCATTTGCAAGCTGAATATAAATATTTTATTTTTTTATTTGTAATTTAACTCTGTTAATAAACTGATATGTCAAGTGACGTTTACGGTAAAGTAACTTTTGGCCCGGCATATATATTTCATAATTTGTTTATACTGTCTACAATCATGCGTACTGTACTGTACGGGGATATGGTCGTGTGTTGCAAGAGTGGGTGAAACTGACTTGTGATTTATTTTTTTTTTGTTATCCTAAGAAAATCTACATTGTAATTGCGTCAGTTTAGTCCAGACAGGCGAGGAATGAATGAGAAATATCTCAGGACAAATTTTCACATTTTGCCATCATATCTGAAAGGTAGAAGAAGAAGAAGACTCCAGACAGTGGACATACGCTATTCAGCGTTCACTATTAAACTCAATCCTCCAATGAATGAGAAGTAAAGCAAGTTGAATGGACCACGTAATGTGATTTTTTCCCCTCTGTCTTAATTTGGACGTTTTCGTTCTTTTTTCCCCTTAAAGTCCTTGAAAGACTTGCATTGACGAGGATATTAAGTTCTAAGACTTGTTGACTGAACGACGTAGTTTTTGCTGAGTTTTTCGGCGATTTGTTTTTTGAATTGCCTGTGATGAAATTTGTCTCTGTCAACAATCATGTTCGATTACTTTGTTTGTTCGCCTTAAAATTGTTTGTACCAGTACCGGTAGATCATTTTCCTTGCTGGGCATGGGCTGTGGATAGTTGTGTCAGACAGCGTGTTATTGAGTGGGGCTCAAGGTGTTAATCAATGACTCAAATTTTGTTGTTTGTGCTGGTTCTGCCAAGGGAGTTGACTGCGATGATTGTTTGTAGCTCGGCATGTGGCTGTCAGCGCGGAGTGCGCTAGCTGGTGGGGGGGGGGGGGGGGTTCCTACATAATTTTCCAAGGATGGGGGCCAGGCTTTTCAAACAGAATTATAATATAGTAGTTATACAATAATTCAGTGTCATACTTTTTTTTTTTTTTCAAGACACTATAGAAAATCTTGGAAATCGCCATCACTTTTTCTTGGTATTTAATCCTTTGTCATGCTCTCCTCTTCCCTCTCCCTCCCCGCCCATCCACACGCATATTCACCCTTTTTATCCTTAACAAAATATAATGTGAAATCTGGACATGATTTATTGCCATGGGTCCAGTGGCCTTTAGAATTTTATACACAAAATGATAGACAACCACCAGCTGTGGAAGTGTGAATGTTAATGTTTTTCTCGCTCCTGCCATTCCAGCTGTAAATCTGTGCTACTGCTGACTCGTCCATTCTTCCCCCATCTTGTTACCAACAAGGTTTCGTTCAGTTTGTTTTAAGATCTTGCCATGCAAATACTTGACCAGCTTAAATGAACGGCCCTTTATTCCACATTCCACAAGGATAATATTTGTCTGTTCCTCCGGTTTGTTTTTTTTTTGCCCCTCCCCCAAAACACAGTTAATTCAGCAAGCAGCATATACTATCTCTGGATTTGACACAAGAATTACAACAATCGAGCTACTGAAATCTTGTTATCGATATACGTAGTCACCATCGGTGCTGAAAACTCGAAAGTGACTATGAATATGAATTAAGGTCCAGAACTTTGAATGCTACTACCAGCAAGACACTCCAGGAGAACCCTCAGGTTCATGATGTGGGTGTGGCACAATCCCTTCGGGTGTAAGGAGGACAAAGGGCAAAACAAATGCTTGACGATGCGTCCATTCTTCTGAAGATCACCAGTAGTCTCCTAGACTTAGTCCCAAGAGTTTTGATCCTTTTTTTTTTTTTTAATATGATTGTGGAGACAATGCCTCCCATGCAATTTACAAGAAAAAAAAAAGGAAAGTGTCAGATATCAGTAATATCAAAGACCACTTGCAGAGATTTCACATGTTTGGCCCCTGAATTTGTGCACTTAGACAGCCGTTAAAGAAATTCCACGAAAAAAAAAAGCGCAATAAAGCGGACATTTACAGGAATGGAATGCCAATCTCATGAAACGGCTTATTTCCCCATACTTCTCAAATCCGCAGCTAGGGCTGGGGGGAGAACAAGTCTGAGTACATGATTTATCTTCTCTCTGGCTGTCTCCCATTCTCTCTCTCTCTCTCTCTCTCTCTCTCTCTCTCTCTCTCTCTCTCTCTCTCTCTCTCTCTCTCTCCCTCCTTCCCTCCCTCTCTCTTTTTTTTTTCATCTGTCTCCCGTTTTTCCCATGTACTTTCAGAAGGCACCATAATCCCTTCTCATTATTAGAGATCTTCGTGTTCCCTTCTCATTAAGACAGCCACTTCTTGTTCCGCTCCACTTAGCGCGCGAATCCATTATTAGCAGCCAGCGACCTGCACTCCACGTCCATCACAGACATCTGCGCTTTGAAGTGAGCAACAGGCCCATACTCCTCTTAGCTGCAGTTGCGGCTCCTCTTAATTAAACATCATTTTACCACGCAAAGGGTTCTGTGACACTAGTTAGCACCCTCTAGAGAACTGGCGATACGATAATGAATAGTACAAAGAAAACGGGACATAGTAAAAAGTTTTTTAAGAAGGATATCCAGAGAGAGTGAAAATAGAATAATGTATAAGGTTGTGAAACGGTTACAGACAGACAGACGGACGGACGGGCAGTCAGACAAACAGATGGGTGAATGGATGAATGGATGGATAGTTAATCTGTTTCGCTCAGTTGAAGATGACACTGAGGACACCCTTTTCAATACTATTATAATAGCTGTACAGACCCCAATGTATCAAGTTATGGTATTAGGATTTGCATCTGTCGGTCCGGCGCGTAGTAAAATTCAATATGATAATCAGCTGTTTCTTTTGTTCGATTACTATTGACATGATAATTCTCACTACCATCCTTGATGTAAGGAAATGTAAATTCTTCGATAATATTTAAGGATTTGCCCACTTTATAACAGTAGGTCCTTTTTTTATCCTTTCATAAATCATGTAAATCATGCTCTGTTTGGTGTGTTAGTTCCAAGAAATAACAAGCACATCGGGCTGCTTCAATTAAAAGCAATAATTAATAAGAGCCTAAGCTGATTATCTTGAAGCTGGCGGAATGGCCCAAAGGTTAGAGCTCTTTGTCCTATATGTGAGATGTCCTGGGTTCGAATCCCGCTTACAATGGAGCCCAACCCAACGACTTCCTTGTGGTACTTTTAAAGGCACTCATTCGTCTGAGAGCATCTAAATTTAGATAACTTATTTAATGATATATGAATATTACTGTATCTTAGATATTCCCCCATAAAATCACTGTGTACTTTGTTTTTCTCTATGAAGTTTTACCGTGTCCCTTTCCCAAAATTAATATTATATGTAAATGAAAGGAAATGATCAACTTCACATTACTGACACTAAGTTTTTAACTTTGTTTCACATGAGTTCCTCTGTTTTTCTCTCCTCAGATGTATCTTCAGCAAGAGCTCTGGGATTAAATGATGATTATTGGTCTAGCAGCAAGAGAAACTGTAAGTACTTTCCTGAGTTCAGTTCAACATTCCATCATACCAACAGTGTATGCATATAATACTTATTGTATAGATGTAGATATTCGAGACAGTGGTCATTCTCCCCGCATGTAGCCTTGTCCCCATACAACAATGTAAGGAAGTCAAGGCCGGAAACATTTATTTCACGTGGGTTCTCTTCACCTGACGATTTCCTGTGGTCTTGCTCTGTCAGGAGTTTCAGTTTGGTATCGTTGTTGTGTTGAGGATGAGGTCAATCTGGCCTGGAAAAATGAATCGGAGACTGACGTCACACATTTACTGAAATTATAAGTACAATGAACGTCATGGTGCTGCGTCACCGAAGATCGAACCATATCCCTAACGCTACCCTGTCCCTACCCTATCCCTACCCCATCCTGAATAATTGCTATCCCAGCCCCTAAGCTTGAAAACAAAATTCGGAAAAACCGAACACTGGCGTCGGCACGATCGTCATCTTGACAAAGAAATGATGATAGGTGTACGAACCACAAAGAATCTGACTGGTAAAGACATGTCCAAAACCAAGGCGTAGTAAACACGTTTTTAAGCTAGATTTGAATTCCCTCATAAGTCATAGACAGAAAAGTGATTGCGAGATGACATTCTATATGGAAAGGAGACAGATCGTGACGAGAGAGTGTGAAGACAAAGTTTGAGCAAAACCTTTAAGAGTACATTCCCAGACTTTAGCTGTGCAATGTATTCCAACTTTCAGCCCTGAAATTCAACAGTCTTAAGATAACTGAATAATAATGGAATTCAAATTTCATACTGACAGTCCCATTATTCATGAGGTAACATATTGTGCACAATCGCTTCCTTGACATTTGAAAGTTAATGAAAGGTTCCTGCGTTTAGGCAAGTAGACATTATGGTCTAATTTCTAAAGATAGGCTGAGTCGCAAACTGTCTTATGTCGATGCTACAAAACCGCTCTCCATATTTTGCATAAAATTTGCATTTTGTATAAATTAATCTTTGTTTTTGGAGTGTCACTGCTCTGGGCATTTACATCTCACTTTTTTTATTTGTTCTTTCTACTTGTTTCTTCTTGACAATCTTTTTTGTTCTTCTTGCTTCTTCCTTCTTTTTCAGCTCCCAGGAGGGCTGTTTGTAGTCATGAAAAGTTTGTTTTCTCCTGGCAAAAACACCAGCCAAGCTCTTGATTTTTTTGTACAAAAGCTTACCAGTTGGGTGCATTTTAAAGACGTTCCTGCTGATCTGCAAAACATCATTTCCAAGATCCCTTTGAATGTTCAGATTACAAAATAAGGTTGCTGTATCGGATTACAGCATTCTAATGCCGTGATGTACTGAAACCGTTAATCCGTGGCACTTTCAGCGAATCACCAACTCCTGGAGCTGTAAAATGAAATGAAAACATGAAATCCGAAGTACATGAAGTTTTCTTGAGGTATGATCTCTCCCCCTCCCCCCCCCCCCCCCCGTCTCATCGCTAAGTATCAAACATCCTTTTCTATCTCTTAGAGTTGGATGACGATAGAAATTATGTGAGTGACTAAGGTTCAGTGGTTCAAAGGCAGTTACCACATGCGGACTGCGGGAGAACGCCCAGACTCATCACCTGGGTGTGATCTAGCCCGGGTGGAAGAGTGTAAAGAGGCCAAGTCAGGCAGACATATGTAACAAAGGTTATCGCACTCTGAAAATCACGCTCTCCCAAGACTTCTGTTGTTGTTTTTTTAAACTCCATTCCTTTCGCGTCAATTTGATTCTCCGGCGATCTCCAACTGCAAGTGAGATCTTTGCCCTTTTCCTCGTTTTTTCTTTTTTTTTAAATCTGTTCTTTTCACAATGCTAAGATTAGATGGCAATTTCTTATTTATATATAACAAGATCGCGAGTTGTTGTGTTTGTTAATGTATTACATGTTCTATTATTGGAAACACATCACAGTGAAGATTTGGGAACAATTATTCTGACTGGATGAGTGGCCACTCTGTCCCAAACGGTCATTCCGACCAGGTGACTGGCAGCACGTTGTGTACTGAAATTAATCAGTGTTCGGATTTTTTCAGTTTAGTGCTACAAAATGCCTATCTCTATCCCTAATCCAAACTTACAAAGAAAAGAAAAGTTTAATAAACCAGCACCTTGGTGTTGGGCATAATTCAGTTTTTAGCATAGAAAGGGTAACGGATACACTTATGTGAATGGCAGCAAACTTTGAGCGTTAGAAAATATTCCAAGCATGCCGTTTTAATTGCTTCATTTATTTATTCTTTGTGCAACTTTTGTTATTTCCTGGTCTCGTGGGTCTTCGTCTTGGTCTTCGTCTTCTTCTTCTTCTTATTATTATTATTATTATTATTATTATTATTATTATTATTATCAATATCCTGGCAATACATTTACGGCCATTTTGTATGTAAAACCTTTCAAATAAATTAAATTATATGCAACATTAAATTTGAGTTAGTATAAGTCAAGTTTGTTTTATTTACTCTTTTTATTTCGATTTTTGATCCTTCTTGTAAAAGTATGGTAAAAATCAATTGGTAGGACTGGGTTCACGGATGTTACCTGTACAACGTTTTACAATTTTCATACCTGAAACTCACTATTTTAAAAAAAAAGTTTAATAAATATAATCATAGTAAATGATTATAATCTCATAAGAACATTCCCATCATTCAGAAAGCACTGCATTGTGCATAATCTTGCCCATTCAGAAAGCACTGCATTGTGCATAATCTTGCCCATTCAGAAAGCACTGTATTGTGCATTATCTTGCCCATTCAGCAAGCACTGCACTGTGCGTAATCTTGCCCATTCAGCAAGCACTGTATTGTGCATAATCTTGCCCATTCAGCAAGCACTGCATTGTGCATAATCTTGCCCATTCAGAAAGCACTGCATTGTGCGTAATCTTGCCCATTCAGCAAGCACTGCATTGTGCATAATCTTGCCCATTCAGAAAGCACTGCATTGTGCATAATCTTGCCCATTCAGAAAGCACTGCATTGTGCATAATCTTGCCCATTCAGAAAGCACTGCATTGTGCATAATCTTGCCCATTCAGACAGCACTGCATTGTGCATAATCTTGCCCATTCAGAAAGCACTGCATTGTGCATAATCTTGCCCATTCAGAAAGCACTGCATTGTGCATAATCTTTCCATCTGTTCCATGACAATCTCTAAAAAATGTATTCTTGTTAGTATGACAGCACGCAGAGCGCATTACCTCGCCATGAATGTACTATCTTTATTTCTTAGTGCACATCATTATTGTCTTATCATCAAGCTCCCAGGATTTTTCTCTCATGTACATTCACATATTTTTGTCCCCATTCCTTGTAACTTTTATATATACGTTTCTCCAGTTTTTCGCCCATGTCAATTAAGAAGATGTTCCTTGGTTCTCAATAGCTTTGGGCTTTTCTTTATTGCGCAAAACTGTCGCTCTTGCAAGCTATACGGACAATTCTGGTCACGTTGACGATAATTGTCCTTGACAAAGCCTACAAACGACAGCAAAGAGCAGAGGCCTTTTCGATTATTCCCGAACTTGAACTCTATTTCTTTTGTGCATCGAAGAACCTTTAAAGTGCCATCATTTATGAACCCGACAACGTCGTTGATTTATCTTTTACTTTGTTCTTTGGGGTTACAGAGATCTTTTTTATCGATTGTTTTATATTAAAGCGCTGTAGCATTCGCCTGCATTGTTTTGTTCTCGATGTATATTATCACAAAGCTGATATCGTTGTCAGTCTCATCCTTCTAAACCAGGGCTCGGCAACCTTTCAGAGAATAAACGTCATATTGGGGATTTTCTATAGAAATTCAAATTTAGAATGAGCCTGAACAGCAGCCATGCAGGTCTGTATTTGTTTCTCATTAATTTTTTCCGGCTATTGAGAGAAGAAAAGCGCCACGGATGAAAGCTGAAAGAGTCGCTTGAGGCGTGCCAGCCGCTGGTTTGCAGACCCCAGTTCTAAACCGTTTTGTTTTGCCGGTTCGTGTGGGCACGTACTTCTCGGTGTAAACAGGGTGGCAGTTGTTGATGCGAGATATTGTATTGTCTGTATTAATCGGTTGTCACAATCTTGCTCTTTACCCTGCTTCTAATCAATGGATTAGCCGCCGCAGTGGCCATTTGGCTAGGGGCCATGAACTGGGTGGGGGAGGTCGTGCCGTATAATTCGGTTCGCCGGGTGTAATTAAGCATTTTCTGGCGATGTTTTTAAGACGTTCAAGTCTCAAAAGTTCGCCTCTGAGATACCCTGGGTGTATTGATCAGGGTCGTAAAATTCCAGTAGAACAAACAAACCAATCATATGTCATAGACGATACTGCTGTTGTAGATGAAGCTAAAAGATTTGATCACTACACACTGCCCTAGAAACCCTAGCTAACTTGAGGTTGTTAAATTTTCTGTTAAAAGATCTTCGCCATGCACTCTGGGGCACGTTTTTTTATTTTCAGAGAGCAGAATTTCAGTCTCAGGACACCGTGGATTACCGGGAATGCTTCAGTATAATGATTTTATTCCTGGACACTTGTACGTTTTTAGTTCACATGGACTGAGAGACAATCATTGTGGGTAAGGTTGTTTCTGGCTGCTGCGCTGGTGTAAAGCTACCCAAATTTACCTGTTTCTTTGGTGGCTTGCCAAACCAGTTGGATTTCCAGAAATCTGTGAAGAAAGCAAAGCTCACTTAACGTCTTGTAACAACGGTGTATTTTTATCCTTTTTTTTTTTTGTATACTTAAGCACTGTACGCGTACTTTCCACACACCGAAAACATAGAGATGATGGCGGTTTCCAGGGGGAAATGTTTAAAAATTAACAACAACTGGAAGTTGACTTAATCGATCGTTTGTCAAGTGCAGTCTTTTTGAAGGTACTGTTTCCTTCAGTGCACTGTGGGAAATTTTCTTTACATCTGTAGGTCAGGTTTGCATAATTTGACAAACTGGTCGACTTTATATTGATCTACGTCACTCTGAAAGATCTACCCTTACAAACTGTGTAGCCGTGGGTCCAATGGTTTGTCTTTCATAACCGATTGAGGTGGAGATGAGATAGATAGATAGATAGATAGATAGATAGATAGATAGATAGATAGATAGATAGATAGATAGATAGATAGATAGATAGATAGATAGATAGATAGATAGATAGATAGATAGATAGACAGACGGATAAAGGGATAGATGGAGAGGCAGACAGACAGACGAATGAATGGATGGAAAGATAAATTGACTGACTGATTGACTGCTTTTTGCCCATGGCCTTGTGAATCCTTGGCGATCACATTTACGAATTCGATCTTTCGATGAACAAACTCTCCTCTTTGTTGTATGTAAAGTGGATGTTGTTTCAGATACTGTGTCAAGATCTATTCTGTCATTTGTATTTGTATTTGTATACTTCTTTAATTCCATTTGGGAAATTTGCCTTGTTGTCATAGAAGCCCAGTGACAACTGGCGCAGACACGTCGTCGCCACAATGCAGCGCCGGTCGGAGTTTTTTTTTTTTTGCGTTTGGGGGGGGGAGGAAGTGGTAGGGATACAGTTTATTCAGTTTTGCCCCGGACACGTGATTTTTTTTCCGTACGAGCTTTAGCAAATTCAGGAGCGGGCCATCAACAGACCCCCAAACACAGGTCATCGGGTAAGGGATTTCTCGTCCTATCGAACACTGCCATGGGTCCTGCAATCTCTGAACTGTGCCTGGTATGACTCTGAACGTCAACGAAAATCCCTGGGATGTGTTGGAGCTGTCCTGTGTATGGGTGTGTGTTGCTGCCCCGCTCCTGAATTTGCTAAAGCTCGTACGAAAAGAAAAAAAAACGCTGCCCGGGCAGCGGCCTGTTCGGCCTGCTCTTTTCGATTTCCAACTGCCAAGGTATCTTTAACGTGCGCAAATGCACACGGACCTTCCGAGTTTTTTGTCTTTATCCGAGAAGACTAGGATTTCGATCTCTCCTCCCATAGGATCATGGACAGGAAAATATGAGAAAAATCCCACAATTCCAATATGCCTGCACCGACCGGGATTCGAACCCGGTACCCTTCAGCATGAGAGGCGAACACCTTTTATAGTGTTTATAATGAAAAACTCAGAAATACATCAATGAGAAAAGTTTAACCAAAAAAAAAAAAAAAACGCAGAAATACACCAAGGTTTTTTTTTAAGCGAGGGAAAACACTCAAGCCACACAGAGAACAGAAAGAAAACGCTGTGTTAAAATAAGAACAAAAGAAAAAAATATGGGCGTGTAGAAATGGCGACAGCACAGATCAGTGAAGATGAACGAGGGGAGACGCGAGTCCTAACAGACCTGTTGATCTTCATTACATTCTTGTTCAGCCCTCGTTTCTCAATGTTGAAATGTGATTATGTTGTTGTTCTTGTTGAATTCGTCGTTTAAAACACGAGAGGTGGGTGTGGTGTTAGATCTCAAAGCTAATGTTTTGTTGTTTTTGTCTTGGTGAATTTTGCATAGGATAAGCCTCTGTTTTGTAAAGACATGTTGCCATTATCACCTGTATTTTATTATACGACCACCGCCTCGCCTATTGTTGTAGTAGTGTCAAATTTAGGTATCTGGGAACAAACAAATTTTGCGTGACATAAGAGGATGATTGTTGTATCAGACAACCCAGCGAGGAATTGAAATGCCATTATGTTAAGCTGCAAATCTGATAGCATGCAAACAAGATCGAACTGTAACACGATTTATACTGATTAAATTCAGTTCCTTTGTCTCGTTTTAAATTTCACTTTAATCCTGAATTAAAAGTAACCTTACACATTTGGTAGAAGCATGGTTTTAGTTTCGATTCAAGTTACAATACAGATTATTCATCCTTGTCGGACCTGCTGTCCATTTCGTCGGCAAAATTGCTCGCTAATTCCTCAGCTCCATCAGTTTATTGCCCATTTCAGTTTCTCCCCCTCATTTTGGTGATCGGTGAAATTGGCTAAGAATTTTCTGGAAATGCAAGCACATTGGCCCTATTTGTGTGTGTGTGTGTTTGTGTGTGTTTGGGAGAGGCGGGGGTGGGAGGGGGAATCAGAGAGAATCAAGGTGCTCAAGCCATTCTCTCTCTCTCTCTCTCTCTCTCTCTCTCTCTCTCTCTCTCTCTCTCTCTCTCTCTCTCTCTCTCTCTCTCTCTGTGACCTGTCAACACAGTGATTTTAATGAGCTTAAACTGCCATTGTCGCATGAGATGGATGTCGGTTGAACAGCAGCGAGGAATGTCCTTAGAAAATACATCCGGAAGCCCTTCTTAGGCCCCTCTCATCCTTACACTCATTGAGCGTAGCGAATCAAGTTATATGTTCTTCCGTATTGATCTGTCTATGACTTTACAGCTGAACTTCTCGGTGTCCGAATCCAGTCTCCTCCGTTCGTAGACTTTATACCGAATTCATACTTTACACGACTTACTAAACTGCTGCATCCTATTAATGTTTGTTGTTGTTGTTGTTCATGTTGTTGTAAAACCCACTCAATGAGGAAACATATCCTTGCATAATCTATATTTTCTTTCTACCTTTCCACGTATGGTGGTCGTTGACATTTCATATGACCAATATCAGTTTTGGAGTACAACTTCTAGTCATGGCTGTGGCCATGGAACAGTTAAACGCGCACTAAGGAAATAATAATTTTGTTTTCTAATAGCCACTCTCTCTTTCCTTATTTTGGTCTTCTCGCTGTGGATCTTTGTCACTGAAATCTGCACTGTTATGTACGTAACCGCTTTCATCCATTTTAATTCACGTGAAGCGGGATTTTTTAGAGCAAAGCAAAGGAAAGCCATTTCCAGCTGACAGTGGTTGTTGTAAAATGTTTCAAAGTACTGCGACCCTAAAGAGCCTGGACATTCCCGTCGAGACGTGGAAAACCCCTGCCTCGACCGACCAACATGGCGCAGTCTGATAAAGAAAGGCTGAACAACACCGCAAGGGGCATCCGCTGAAAGCAAAAAGGGCAGAGCGGAAAGCACGGGCAGCCAGCTCTTCTTCCCGGCCACCCACCGGCCCGAAGTGCGCAACAATATGTTTCAGCGAGTTCATTGTCCAGACTGGTCTTGTCAGCCACCTCGGAAGACACTCTGCAAACGAAGATGAAGTCACGGTCATCATCGAGAACGAGGGACGAACATCACTGCTTGCTTTTCCTGACATGAAGGAACAGTCACCATGGCCTGGCACTGATCTCAGAATCATTTGTTTTTCTGAGCGTTTTACCTGCCTTTTCCACACTGTGGAGCTATATATTAATCACAGAGAGACGACGAATCCTTTCCGACATTGAAAGGCTGTATTATGCACAAAAAGACAGGTTTCCTATTCAATGCTATAAGGCCATGCAGAGACGAGCTTTCCTTTCGAGGACTGTGGGGCAAAATACAGAGACAAAGTTTTCTTTTCAGCACCGTGAGGTTATTTATAGAGACAAGGCCCACATCCACATAATATACATTCTTTTTACAGGCCTCCATTAGTTCTTCTTCCTCCTTGCAGAGCTGGAACCCCAGTAAGAGTGTGGGAAAATCCCACGCCCATGCACTCCCCACGAATATATTTCAGAATCACAGCATTGAAAGTGCTTCTGTTGGCTGAATGGTTCGTCTTTTCCATTATTAGACACTAAATCTTCGTAGCCCTGGTAATTTTCGGGATACGGAGAGTTACGTGGCCGGTTTATACCATACTGCACTTTCAGGTTGCACTTTTATTACATATCTGATATTAATTAGTTCATATTTCTTCCTAAGTTCAAAGGCATGCTCAATCAGGGGTCAGTCAGTGCGTTCATAAATCTATGAAAATGGTCATGTTTCGCAGAGCTTCGAGCTGTGACTAATGCCTCCAAACAGCATAACTGTTGAGTGTCAAAAAAAGTTGATGAAGATCACAGTTTTGGTGTCTTTACTGCTATTCATAGCACCTACTCTCTCAACCTATATTGTAGCAGCACTGTGCATTTTATTCCAAGAATATTAATTGAGATAGAAGCCCGGGAAGTATGTAATAAAACATATCAATATCGATCGTAAACCTGCAGTTTTTATTGTGCCTGTGATGACCACATGGTTGTTATTGTTGCTATTGCCATCAATATCGGTGTTTTATCTCTTTATCTGTTTCATTCAGCAATGCGGTGTTTTTGTTGTTTTTTTCTCCTGATATCCAATTTCATTTTGTCATGATTACAATGGCTAATATCGGTGAAACTCGTTACTGTTTTTTTACTTCTATAATACTGTTGTAGTGGGTTTGACTACCATTAAAAGGGGTTTTCATGCTCATGTTATATACTTGTATTGCAGATATCTGTAATCGGAAGAGCTGTTTTTATGGCTGTGTTTCTAGGTGATAAAAATGGAAGCGAATCAAAAACTCTGTACAGAAACAGTATTGAACGTGTTTTACCCGTTTTCATCGGAATATGAAATCAGGATTACCTCGTGTGCACGGTATCGTCTAATTACACGATGAAAACGAAGTGTATAATGAGAATTTAGCATTGAAATATGGCTTGGTTAGTATATAATTAACGGTTTAGAGAAGACAGCCGAAAATCAGAAGGCACTGAAAGATGATTTGATATCTCCAGATGAAAGTGGATAGGTCTGTGTTCTAACGTACAGCGTGTAAATAATGAGCACATGCGCCTTTGAGTGTAATAAGCGAAATAGACAGGAGTTAATAAAAGCCTTGTGGAATGTCAATAAATGTTTTTGTCTATATCCAATTTTTATAAGATACTTGAGTCATTTATCTTCATTTTTCATCCTCATTTTTGTTTTCCTTTATCCCCTCCTTTCAATCATCTCTTAATTTGTTCTTTCTTGTTTTGCAAACGAATGTCTCATGAAGGATGGATGTATAATGTATTGTTGAAACCCTTACTGCATTGTCATAATGTATTGATTCGAACTCTCTATTTCCCAGGCTTTGTGTCTCTCCATCTCAGTCTGTCTGTCACTCTGTCTGTCTGTCATCACACTGTCTGTCTGTCTCTCCGTTATTCTGTCCGCCGTTTCGTTTGCCTGTCTGTATGTCTATGTGTTTCCTCATTTTTGCCTCTGTGATCACATTCATTTTGTCTTATGCGCCATGTTTTCTCGCTTGGCTAAATTTGTCTCTGATTCACCGGGGAAAGGGGAAAGGGGGTATTATTCCTTGTATGGTGTGGGTGGGTTCTGGAAAGGTTCAGCTGTGATCCACAACCAACCATAGCTTGCAAGAACAGTCTTTTTCTGTTCTAGAACACTTCCAATTCGGATGTTAAACATTCTATTTCCAAAGGCTAATCAACCCGGCAGAAATATTCTCCAGGTCTTGGTCAAAACTGCAGCAAGGGAAGATGACGACATTATCAGATGGGCTCTCTCTCTCTTTCTCTTTCTCTCTCTCTCTCTCTCCCTCTCTCTCTCTCTGTCTCTCTCTGTCTGTCTATGTGTGTGTGTGTCTCTCTCTCCCTCTCTGTTTCTCTCTTTTGCGGGATTAAAAAATATAATGTACTTATAAATCCATTATTTTTTCCAAGCTAGATTATGCCCACAAAACAACAACACCATTAGGCCAACCCCAATGTAACCTCATTACAATGAGAAATTTGTCTATACAAGGTACAGTTGAATGAATTTCAATTTACTTTTAATCTTTACAGAGTTGGCTTCTGTTTCACTCTTCGCTGAAAATAATAAGACGTTTCTTCTTCAATGGCACAGCATTGTTTTCGTGATGTGAGAAAAATTATGAGTACAAAATACCACCTCATGTTACCTTGCAGTGCTCATGATGTTGATTTTTGACCTTCGCTTCTCGCACAAAACTCACTCGTTGCAATCCCCATGGCAATTTAAACTTGGCTCTACAATGGTGATAATAATAATATAAATAAAATCTTTGTCTGTGTGTTCGGAAAAAAATAGTGGTTCATACAGCTCCCATTTACATGAAATTTGAAGATGCCTTCCTTTCGCCCTGCTGAAGGTTCTTTACTATAATTATTTGAAGACTCAAAATGGTGGGGCAGTATTTTTTTGAGTTTGGTTTGTGTCGCTGACTAATCACCCCCGCTCCCTGTTTTTCACGAGCACATGACCCATGACGTCAACGTTTCCTCCCGGCAGATTTAAACTGCTCGCCGCTAAAATTAAAACACAGGAATGCCGTGCTGCCTTGCAATGATCTCAGATTGATTGTGATAGATAAATGTTATAGCTTTTATCGTTTGCTTCATTAAATTGTTTACTCATTAATGTTCCTTTTTTGGGGGGGGGGGGGGGGGGTTCTAAACGTCAAAGTCCGCGTGGAGTGCCACTTTTAAGCTTGTAATAATAATAATGATAACAGTGATAATAATAACGACAACAACATCAATGATATAGCAATATTGATAGTAATAAGAACAATCACTATTTTTCACTAATACTAATTACAGTGGCAACACCAACAGCAGTAATGATAATAATACAAAATAATAGCCATTGCAATAACAATTGCAAGAAGGATTGTAAAAAAAAGTTTTGTTATAACATCTTAAAACGTTCAATTAATTTCTCTATAAATCAAGCACATGAACAAAACATATTACATTTATTTCACATTCCAACATAGCCAACAAACAAGGGCAATAAACCGTATGTCCAATCATGCACACGTGATTTATATCATCTTGATAACCGGAGACTAGCCAGATGAACTTCAAAGCTGGCCTAACTGCTTGCCCGACGGAAAACAGAGACACTGAGAGCGGGGAGTGTCCTGGAGGCGTTGTCCGAGCCACGCCCCCGTACAATAACCAAAACAGATACCAGACGCCTATCCCGCCCCCGGGGAGAGAAATCATCTCTCTAAATAAGACTTAAAAGTTCAGTAACAGTGGATTCTTTCTGTTATTCTTGTTATTGTTTCTCTCTCTCTTTCTTTCTCTCTCTCTCTCTCTCTCTCTCTCTCTCTCTCTCTCTCTCTCTCTCTCTCTCTCGCTCTCTCTTTTTCACAAACACACACATTGAAATGTCTTCTATAAGAAAGACCAAATTTGGAAATGTCTTGCTTGCGATCTCATCTAACCGAGTGAAAAAGATGAAGGCATGGGGTGAGGCAAAAAATAAAAAACAGTACTGCAACTTGAGAAAATGGACTGTTACAGAAATCCTAATGCATAATGCATATCCTTATCTCATTATCACCATCTTGTCTCTTGGGGATATGCTGTACGGTAGGAGACATTTCAACATCCCCCACACAAGAATGATTCAGAATATTGATAACTCATCTTCTTAAGTCAGACTGTCCCTTGTGCCAGTCCTATCTTCTTTTGTTTCATTTTGGAGATAGCTGTCAACTGTACTACACTACGAAAACTGACTTTCGCCTTATATTATCAGAGTTTTCGTAAACTGTTTTAAACTGATTTCATTGTATGTTATTGACATCTTCAGGGTGCTAGACGAGTCATAATGATATTCTGTGTTTTTTATGGCTTGCGCACAACGCATTGGTCGGTATCCCCGTGTCCGTTCTGGATTTTCTTTATGCTAGATGGCCAGTTTCGCGGGAAGAGTTGCACATTCGGCCGAGACTGTGTGGCTAGGCGCACACAAGCCTCTTGCTGACGCATAGCTGTCCTGTCTTTGTTTCATGTTCCTGTTGTAATGAGCCCAAGTGTCACAAATGTGAGCATCTCCATTCATTATAATATTGCTTAGATTTTAAAAAATGTAACGCAATTGCGACCTCACAGCAACACAACGAAGACGCACGTGAGCTCTTAGGCTTTAAGTTAATCCCAGGGACCTGTTCCACAAGGGAAAGTTTTAGATAAACAACAACACTGCCCCTGTTTGCGGGGCAAAGGCGGTGAGGCAAAGCGATGAAAACATCTTTGGATCATCTTCGTGAATAATACATTTTGCCGGCTTTGCCGGATCTGTGAATGCAATGGATAACTTGAGTCCAAAACTTGTTGATAGGGGAACTTGTTGGGGAGATGACGTTTTTATTTATAGTGGACATCTCAGAAATGATTAATATTCTGATCAACATTTCAAAAATGAACAATTCTGATGAACATTTCGAAAATGAATAATTCTGAGAAACATTTCGAAAATGAATAATTCTGAGGAACATTTCGAAAATGGTTAATTCTGATGAACATTTCGGAAATGAATAATTCTAATGAACATCTCCTCAACTCCTCGTGAATGTGAAGGTTACGAATGTCATCATTTGAAAGTCACTGTTTCCATTTGTAAGGACATAATTGTATGACAAGTAGGACAGTAACATGAAATGGCCATCTTTACAAAATCTTCCAGTGAATTCCAAGAATCCAAACTGACCTACATTAGCATAATTTTGATTCTGTCTGGGTAACAACATCTGATGAAAGCCGTCTAAAATAACTTCACTCTGGGGAGTAAGATATGGTATCCGTTTAATTCGGCAGACTGCTGTAGAATTCGCCGAAATATTATTCTTTCAAGTAGAAAGGATGCTCAAGTTTTGGTTGATACAGGAGATGAAAAAGAAAAAACGAAAAGAATAATAAGGACAGAAATAGATGTGGGGAATGAAATGCAAAGCTGTTTTAGATGAGAAAAACTTGCAAACGAGTCTAAATCAGTGTATGTTTGTGTGCATTCAATTCTTAAATCACAGCAATAACAGGAAGCTGAGAAAGACACTTCCGAGACACCGTTCTTGTATTTGTGTTATTTAAACGTATAAGCCGAGCTAAAATAAATAAAGTTCGTTATTATAGAGTCCTTCAGGCACAAGGTAACCAGTTTTACTTTCCGTTGACTATGAAGGGATGTAGTACTGTTTCCCCCCTCACACTGACCTTCTAGTACCTGTTCATCTC
The DNA here is from genome assembly GCA_963931925.1 of Onchidella celtica. NCBI lineage: Eukaryota > Metazoa > Mollusca > Gastropoda > Systellommatophora > Onchidiidae > Onchidella > Onchidella celtica. Next base: position 34,023,411 of record OZ007571.1, on the reverse strand, counting down.
AGTCGCTTTAAGCAACTGGGTAGGTGAGAAAAGATAAATCGTCATGTACTATTGTAGATTTTACGGACTGCTTGATACTGCTATCGTTGTGGTGACAAAAACAGCGACAGGCCTCTCTGAAATTCAATCGAGTCAACATTTTATTGGCATAATGAAAAATCGCGCCTTGCCAAGACAGAACTCTGGGGTGGGGGATGTCATGATATGACTGTGAAATCCATTTTAGCAGACATTACGAAAAACGGGGTATATCACTCCAAGCAAGTACTATGATCTCGTCAGGTGCCGGGCCTAAATATTTGAAGAGCACAAAGGGTTGAGTTTAGAATCAGGGCTTTAAGTATGAAGTTTTTTAAAAAATCTAGAAGGAGGAAGCGTATACATCAAGGATGGCAAACACTGATCTGCTCATTTCACAAACGGGGTGCCTGTCCTACAGTTTCGTGAAGAGAGTTCCGGATTTTGTGTCTGATTTTACTTATAGTTTGACCTCATTACTGTTGAGTTCGTCTGCCAGGGGTACTTTAGGGCCATCTGTCAACAGTAGCTTTGGATGGCCTGAAGGGGAAACTGGAGCAGTCTTATGGTTTCATAGAGTATTGTCAGCGGTCGGTCGCACCCAAAGTCACGTTGTCTTGTCTGAGACTGATTTAATTGGACACTGCAGATGACTATTTGGAGACTCTCCAAATTGTTGCCACATGAACAGTGCATTTGGTTTGGCACTGAAAATATATGGGTTTCCGTGACTGTATTTTTTCACCAAAATATTTTTTACTCCATTCTTCACTTTATATTTACATCACTGAATAAATAAATTTGTGGAGCTATCATTCTCATAAAATTAAAAATTGTCAGATCAGATGATTTTTTTTCCAAGGTAAAGTTGTATAATAAGTGATATAACTTGAGATGGATGAAAAAATTAAAGCCAAGCAAATGCCGCACCAAACATCGCCGATAATTGAATGCAGGTCGTTGTCACAGTGAGAGGAAAATGTTTAGTGGTCCAATAAGAAATAAATTATCAGTCCCTCCTAATCTGAGTATACAGTCATGAACATACTCTGAAATCAAGTGGCTACGCTGATATTGTTTTTGTTTTTGTCGTTGTTGTCTTAGTAAACTTTCCCCCTCCCAACAAGAAGAATATCCTAAAATTGACATGGAATGTGGAAATATGGAATTTTAGTTCCTTGATTTTTTTCCTTTTTATTTCTGTCTTCTAAATACTCATTCTATACTTTGTTGATTTTATTTTTATCTGCCTGAATTTTGCTGCAGTTTTTGCTTCTCACAAACGTTTCGGCAGTTTCAATGTAAGATTTTATTTCTCATTCTCTCACGTGGACATCATGTGTGTGTGTGTGAACTGGGCGAATGACAGTGGAATAGTGAGTGGTTCGATGTTCTTGAATGGCAAAGTTAAAAACAAAACAAAACTTAAAATAGGTTGTAGTTTGCAAAGCCATGCATTAGGGTAACCACAGAAAGGCCACCGAATTCTGCCACCGAGCCACTAGGCGCTTTAGGTGAGAAGAATTGCACTATATAAACGGACCGAATCTAGGTGGGCTTTGTGTGCATTTGTTGAAATTATATTGTGCAATTCTCCTGACCTAAAGCGCCTAGTGGCTCGGTGACAGAATTCGGTGGCCTCTATGTTTGTACCCTTAGAAGCAATGAGAGAAAAACGCGACAGTGAAGTTCGTTAAATCACAAAGAAGATAGAAAAGACAACAAGCTTTCGGCCCTGGCCTGACAAAAAAAGGCAACATTCAAGAAAATTCAAAATAACCTTTAAAAAAAAATTTTTTAAAGCTTTTTAGCCTACTTGTCTGCTGCGAGTTCCTCGACAAGGAAGAGGATCTGTACCGACTGTACGCCATGGCCTGTGCTCCGCTCGTCTGCTGAAGAAAAGACGTAGCTAAGTTATTTTGAATGGAGTAGCTTATGCGTGGACGTGCATATGTGCGTTTACGTGCCATTAGCCGGCCGGTGGAAGTAAGTGTGGGCTTGACAGGTGGAGAAACTCGTCTTTCCTGTCTAAAAATTAACATCATGAAGGGAAGGTCAAAACAATCCACAATCGAATTCCTGTACAATGTCTATAAACAAAATACTATGTAGAAAACTATCTGTGGGGTCTCAGCACGGCTTGTTTCATTGCATCGTTTCTGTAGTATTTGTTACAGGAGACTGTTGCAACAAACAGCTTTTTGTTTTTGCCAAATGTTTATAAACAAGTCATCAAAGATGTACATTTTTGTTTGGTTCACATGAAGATTCATTGCTACTGCGAGGAACAGCAACGGGGGGTCTTGGTTTCTCCGTTACAAACTTTACTATTTTCCATAATCTTTGGGCCCCAAGTATTTGTCATGCCTTTTCGTCTACACCTGAGTACTCTGAAATGATTTGTTCATGCGCCAATTTCAAGGTGCGTTTGACATCTGCACGTGAGGCCTTGAATATTGGTTGCAGTCTACTTGCACAAGCAGATATTTGAAACCACTCAAGGCGGTCCTCTATGGAGTCACTCTTCTGAGACATTTGCGTTTCACACTTTATAATAGGTTGCATCTCGGGATTCATTAACAACTTTTCAGTATCAATGAATTATCAAAGTGCATGCCCCCTCCCTCCCCCCCCTCTCTCTCTCTCTCTTTCTTTCTCCCTCTCTCTCTCCCTCCCTACCTCCCTCCTTTCTTTTCTCTCTCTCTCTCCCTCCCTTCCTCCCTTTCTCTCTCCCATGCACACAAACACATTCATATTGCTGGCGTCACAAATGAAGTAATAAACCTAACAAACACTGCATCATTATAGAAATTGGGCACACAAACACACTTTTAATATATCTAGAAGCTGTACTTGTTACAAAGAAAATAAGGGTACATTTTTTCTCGTGCCAGCTTTTGTTGTATGTATTAAATGATTTTTAAAAAAATCGCATCCCACCTGGAAAAAGCATTGTCTCAGTTCTCCGACTCGTTTTGCAAGAAAAACACCTGTCAATCTTATTAGTGATTCCCTTAATTTTTCTATGAGCGAATTGTCTCCCCACTATACACTGAGGCTGACACTCATTTCTGACCCAGTCAGGAACAAGTTGGATCAAAATGAATCAATCAGTGTTCCGCCTCCAACAATGTCCGTGCCAAAGTTGCTTCATTCAGTCAATTTCTGGGGATCATGGACTGTGTGTCTATCTGTGTCTGTCCGTGTAGTAGTTTCCGCTGCAGAGTGTACGTAATTGTTGCAGAGTAAAAGACAGTGAGCTGTCTCATCTGGAAAAGCGCCCATCACTCACTTACACAAAGTTTACTACTTTGCTGCCCACACATTAATAAAAAATTTAAAAAAACACAACCCGAAACAGTGAGCCTAGGAAAAAAAATTAAAACAGAATAAAAGATGAAAGAAAGACAAGAAAAGAGCGGAGAGAAGGAGAAAGAAAAAAGATGGAAAGAAAGAATGAAAATGAAAGAAAGAAAAAAAAAAAGAGCGAAAGCTAGCCGTTCACGGCCATGAAGACCCCATCCTTTTATACACGTCAAAGGGGACGAATTCTTAGACAAAAGGGCGATAAGTGGCCCCTCAAAGTGCTGCAGGGTTCTCGTCATAGATCCAAAGAGAGCTGCGGGGCAAAGCGGACCAAAGCAATCCACTGATCTTGGCCTAACTTCAAATCTACTTGAGTGGCCAAGCACAGAGGGCGTGCTGCTTGTAAAAGAAATGTCCACAGTTTTTAGATCATCCCAATTGGATCGTCAGGTGGGATGACGGTATTGACTGTCCTTAGCAGTGAAATAGTTTGCTTCTGATAGTTCCCGATCGAAGGGGTGGCTCTTGAAACGAATGTCGTGTTTTTGCAGTATGCACAAGTTTATTTTCAATATTACTGGTAAAGCTCTTTATTTTCGACGAATGTAAAGCCATGTCACAAATTCGTCACACATTTTGCAGAGCAGTGGATCAGCCAGTGTGAAGTGAAAAAAAAAAGTGTTCAGGTACCAACTAGAATATTTCAACTCTTTCTACCCAAAACCCTGGGGATTCCACTGTGACACTGGTATGAAGCCTGGGGTTATCTCCAGCTTGTAATGAAGAAAACATTGCGACATGATCACTGAGGGTGATTAAAAATTGAACAGAAATCGTCAACAGCCTTCTATTCTTTCCTGTGCCCGGACAAGCAAAAGTGGCTTCCGTGAAACCACTTTCCAGTCAGTGCCTGCCTGTGGGCGACAATTACAAGATTCTGTCGATACTTTCACTGAGACCAGCATGATTATCTCGGGCTGGTGGTAAAGGAAAAAAAAAATCAGAACAACGCTTTTATTCTTTCTGATTACGGTTTGGCATACACTTCGGTCCCTGATTTGGTGCCACTGCCAGGACTAAAAATCTACATCACAACATCAACTATGCCGATTTCACACTTCATATTTAATTCTACTGGAATTAATTGACCACTCTTTTGTACTTTGTCCGTAATACGGGGGTCTTTGTAATACAGTAATTCAATTTCAATTTTTTTTCCTTATGCCTGATTTAACTAGCTAAGCTGCCTTCATATATCTGTTCGTCGTTTTTTCAAATGCGTTCAGTAGATTTTTTTAAGTTGTTTAAGTACTGTATGATTTAACCGGCGAAGACTGTAGTGACCCAAAATTTGTATTGCCAAATTTCATTTCATTTATGATTTACCTTTCTATTACAATTTATCAAAATGGAATTTTCTTTTTATTAGTTGTTATTTCTGATTTTGCAAGCGAAAAAAAAAAATTTTTTTTTTGGTGCCATTTAGATTCAGTTTACTCGCTGCGCTTGACTGCAGAATAAATGTTCTTAAATTAGAAGAAAAATATCACCTATGATAGTCCAAAATACAGAGCCAAAAACTAGGAGTGAACAGGCGTGGATAAAAGCTAAATAATGCCCTAGGCACATACACACGCCTCAGGTCTCTTCCCCCCCCCCCCCAAAAAAGCCTCTCCCCACCCACCCCTACCCTAATCAAGAACTGCTGAAGGTGAAATAAGAATTCGAAAGTTTATAAAATCAATGTTCATTTTGCTTACACACCATCCCCTAAGCCAAAGGCTATAGCTGCATGTATAATACATGTAAGTAAAATAGTTAAGGGCGTTGTAATTACATGGATAAAGCGTGTGGCACACCCCTTGCATCGGTAACCTAAATACGTATTTATTTTGCTAAATGATTAATGCATCGCTGGGCACAACACAATTTTCGAAGGTTTTCTAGGGCTGTGTACCCTCTAAGCGAATAACCCACATTTCCCGTTTTTATGATCTCTATTTTCTTTCAGCTGCTTCTACAGATTATTCTGTTGTATCCGTAAACCTTGAAACTGAAGGCAATTAATAAACCACAGTATGTTCTATGTAATACATAAAGTGTGTGTGTACGTGCGTCCGTTTGCGGGCGGGTGCGTGTGTGTGTGTGTGTCTGCGTGTGTGTGTTACACCAAATGTTTAACATTCACGGAAGGTCCTGCATGAACATTCTCTCTACCTCCGTGCCAAACTGCCCTCAAGCTAAAGGCATACACAAACACCACCGACCTCACCACCACTACCCACCATCGTTACCATCAACATCATCACCACCACCACCATCCTCGCTACCATCACGATCTCCACCACCACCAGCAGCAGCAGCCTCATCACCCACCACCACCAACATCAACACCAGTACCATCACTAAACTTGCACATTATTACGTGAATCCCGACAAGTCGAGGACCAGGCATAAGTCACACGATTAGCAATAACTGTAATAATACTACTCCGTACCGTTTCCAGAGGTATCGGCCAGATCACTCCTGAATTCGTCCATATTACTCAACTTGGAGAAGAGGATTTCAGTATTCCCAGAGAATACACACAGGAAAACACCATGAACCCCAGTGTTAAGGAAATATACTTTAAAATGTATAGCGATAGACCACTCCTGGTCTCTCATCAGTTAACCTTTCATTTTCGTACCCGTGTATGTTGATACTTTAAGCCGTGGGCAAACAGATACTAGTAGATAAATCAGTACTACTCGGTTTCATTAGTTCTCGTTATCACTCTGTCCCATACCGCACTTGTTCTAATTATCGCCACAGGATTATGAAAAGCAACATGAGGATGTCCAATGAAGATATGAGACGTGAATGTGAAGATGTCTGTCTGTGCGCGTAGGTGTGGATATGTGTGTGCTGGAGGGATAATAATAACAGTAGCCAGGTCTGACACCCCCCCCCCACCCACCCACCCAAGCTTCGACATTTGCACTTGCTCAACTCTCAGATCGATGACTTGGTAGAACAAGACGTTTTTCCTGTGTACCCTATAATTTGTCTTGGGTTGTTGGCAACAACTTCAGTTGTCAACTCTGCTGCACGATGCTGGCAACGGCTGAGGCAGAGGGGTTGAAAGCCCACATTACAATTAGATGGCATGATTTGTTGCCGTAGGGATCTGTGATTAGAGCACTTGACGCGAGTCCGAAAGGTTGCAGGTTCGAATCCCCCTCGGGACGAAGTCCAATCTGGACCCAACTACTTTCTGTCTTTTTTTATGACACTCAGCCGTTAGCGCGCGGGGGGGGGGGGGGGGTTCCGCAGCCCTGGAGTTGGCATGCCTGACCACAGAACATCAGTGAAGAAAGAAACTCAAGAACGGAGGGCCAACAGCCTTAGGCTGAAAGTGCTGACGGTCTGGTGGGTTCCGTAAGGAGGGGAGGGTGTCTATGAACCGTAGTGGCACGTTATAATTGTGCTAAAATTCTCTACAAGACGTGCGGTAACAGACTCCTCTGATTTTGGCCTCGCTTGATAAGATTAAGTGCGGCCTCATTGGATAGACTATTTGTCGCACAAGAAAACTTAATAATATTGTCACAACGTTCAGCTATAACTCAAGTATCATCGCTCTAAATGGTCTGCTCAGATTCATAATGTTTGATGTCTGCACCTCAAGATCAAAGATATAAAGAACACAATTCCAGCAGCCAGATCTGGATGATTTCACGACAATGTTAAACAATGAGTAATTCGTTCCTTTGGACTCATAGCAGTATAGGGAAGTCCAGAGATCGCCCAACAATAGAGATAAAAAGAATATTGAACAACAGACAAATGTATTGTGAAAGAACTGCCATTAGCGTGGATAAGATAACCCTTTCTTCTCTTGTAGAAACATTTAACAAATCAGAGTAACTGCAGTAATATTATTACTAATTAGAAAACACTTCCATTCACCCTTTCCGTCTTTCTAATTATCAAAGGAACATGATCTTGCTTAATCTTTGTGTACGATCAGAATTAAATGTTGTTTGCCTACTTCTCCACTGTTTTGATTCTGAGGCGAGCTTTTCCTGGATTCGAGCGGGTGGTTGGTTGACGCTCCTGGTAGGGTGTCCGTCTGCCCATCGTAACCTATTCTGTCTATCGCCTCCTTGCCTCTTCCTAGCACAGTCTGACCATTGTCGTGTCGATATGCGTTCACCAAACTCAAACTCACACCTTGATACTATTCATCTCGATGACCACAATGATACACGCGGGTATAATTTGTGTCCTTGAAATACTGTTTGTGAAAACAAGAGTTGGAAAATACCTTTCGTATTGTTTGAAAATAAAATCACATCTTTGGACAAAGAAAGGATTTTTGCAAAGTTTTTCAAATTTAATTTGCTGGTACTCTTAGAATTTCTTAGCAACTGTTGTGGATCGGATACTGTAAGAATGAATGACAAATCTGGGACGTTCCTCTCTCTTTCATATCCACCCGGCCACTTTGACATAAAGTGTCTTTCTCGTGTTGGAAAGGTTGTTTGTTGTTTTTTTTTAATTGAAATTTAGATACATACACTGCACTTACAAGCAACGACAAGAGAGCGCAGAAACAACGTCCATCTATATTCTCCTCTCCCCCTAAATAAGAAACATTTTAATTTGGAATTTTTTAAAAATTGATTCAGTGCCCAATATTGGGTCAGCAGGTCCTATCCATCCCTTCTGCAGTCTACATAAAGCGCAAAATAAAAAGGGACATTGACCTAGTTCGTGCTGTTCCTGGCTTGTCTATAATAGTACTGGGTCAAACTGACCTCAAGTGGAAAATGGTGATTACTTTCCTCAAATGTGGCATAAATTGTACTTGATTTGACGGTACCAGTAATTCCTGCCAAGCTGAAAATTCACATTTCTATGCAAATGCTGCATTTCTTCGACGAAATAATCTACCATTGTACGTCTAAAGAGATATTTATACTGCTTGTATCAGCGTAGCAGAGGTCGAGAGACAGAAGTACACACATTACTGGTCTGAGCGAGGAAAAGCGGTGTTTAACAAAGCGGTAGGTCAGAGTAAAGTCTACTTAAGCTGGAGCCCATCCCACCCGAGAGGTATTGGATTTGAGGGATTAGATCTTCAGACTGTACTGAACCCATTTCCATTTTCGCTTCACTGATGCGATAGGCTCACAGAACTGAAGACTAAAAAGCATTAAGATTTTGTGATATGTAAGGAATCACAGTAAATAATGATAAGAAATTAAAATTTTGGCTTAACCATTTTGCCTCTTGTTCCAGAAAAGATGTGTCCAGCAAAGATAGTTTGATTGTTGTGTTTTGTCACGTCTCTCCCGAGTTAGAGAGCATTATCCCATTCAGTAGTTTTCAGCCTTAAATCTACTTGAACAAACGACGGTGTTTACTATCAGTTTACTGGAATTTCCCTACCTAATTTACGAGGCAATAGAGAACTGAGGCCCCGCGTTCCTTTGTTTCAAGAACAGCTAGCTGCGTGCTAACAGGTGTTTAGAGCGAGCACTGGCCTGAACTCCGGATCTTATGCCCAACGCACAAATTGTATTCAGCTAGTGCAGACTTACGTCCGATCTCCGGCCGTTTCCAAAGTCAAGCCTAAGATGTATAGTTTTAAACTCACTGTCACCATTAAAAAACAAACAAATAAATAAAAAGCACGCGCACACACACTCACATTTATACGTTATACACATACAAACACTATTTCTGTCTGGACAACACTACCATGGACATGTTGCTGTTAACTCCATAACCTCATTAGAGTAGGGGTGGGGATGGGGAGAGAGGAGGGAAAGCAACCATGAAAAAGCTGGTTTCTTCTCTCTCATTTTCAGCTGTAAATTGTCAGGAAATAATACTTCTCTATGGTCTCTATGGTTACTTGTATTCATAATCTTGTAATTATTACTGGTCATGAATCAAACGGACATGTGGAAAAAGGTAACAGTTTGAAAATTAGATGTACTAATAGTTTGTGCGCAGTCCTTAGCAATGAAGGTCCATTTATCATGAAAAAAGAATAAAATCAAAACTTCTGCAAGTCTTTAACAATATTTATTTCGTGAAAGGCTCTATGAAAGTAGTTTGTACTGGATTCAACTAATATTTGCTAATTGTCGAGTTATCCTGTTAATTTCTTTACCGTTCTCATCCGAACGCTTGTTATCAATGTCTCTCAGTAGGTTTGACACAAATACATAAAATTATTGATGCTGACTTAACCTACGCCATAAAGTTAGGAGCTACGATATTAGTTGTCCTCCCTTTGTGTCTCTCATTTCCAATTGTCTGTGTGTTGTAGCCCCTTATGTATAGAGGACACATGTATAGAGTCAACACAACTCCCCAGCCGTCAGCTCGACCCAACTCCTGGTGAAATGTCGCAAATGTATCCTCACCACTCCTTCCCCCTCCTCCCTCAAAAAAATACAACAACTACGCAGACAGGCGCTGCACTGTGGCGACGACATGCCTGCTCCAGTTATAAGTGGGTTGCAGTGACACAAAGGCAACTTTCTACAAAATACAAATAATAATAATAATAATAATTTCATGAATCAAAATTTGGACATCACCATCTTATAATCTTTATGACTGGCAAAATGGAGCAATATTGTTTACTCCTTTTATCTGCATGGTACTGATTTCGAAGAGAGAACTGACAATTAATATTCTTTCGTAATTTTCTTTCCTTTATTTCAGCATGGTGGAGCAAAAAGTCATTGGAATCAGCGCCGGATTATCAGAGATTACTCCAAGGTGAGTCAAATTCTCAAGAAAAGGCAATTTTAAATGTTGTCTATGGTAAAATAGCGAAAATCACTCATAAAAGTTAAAAGCGGCTGATTGCATTGAGATGATGCAGTGGTTTGTTTTAATCCCTTTAATTTTTCATATTTTAATTTTACTTTTGATCACACGAAGTATTCTGGTCGTCACAGCTGAACATCTACCAATACTTTAGCTCCTACCACTCTGCCTGTTTATGCCCTAAAAGAGTTTCCGCCCCTGACTGTACATTGCCGTGCTATAGCTGCACAGTGTCATTGCTTCCACCACCATGTTACGGTTCTTTGATACTTATTTTTTCTGTTTCTGCAAAACAAACTTATGGACTCCCATCTTCATGGTTTCAGAGTCTGCTTTTGAAGATCCAACCATAGACATTACTGCTGACAGAGAATCCCTACCACCATATACGTCTTTATTCAGTGAGTATCGATATTATTAATGTCGTTGTCCAAAATATATATATATGCGTATCTTATTTCTGTCTTTATTTGGTGAGATACTGTATTCGTCTGAGTATCCCGTGCAAATTTATTCAGTGAGTATCGCGTACGTCTTTATTCCGTGAGTATCCCGTGCGTCTTTAGTGTCCACGCCTTATTTCTAGTTTCACGGCAGATGAATGAGAAAGCGTGGGAAACAATTGTGAGGATGTCCAAAAGAAAAGTTGTTTTTTTTTCATTTTTTTTTTTTCATCTGAAATTGCAAATTTCCATTTTAAACACAGAATTTTGGCATATTTTGCCATCGGTTTCACTGATATTATGTTCGCGTCCGTCTGTCTTTGTTACCCAACCCTCATCCCCCAAATAATAATGTTAAAAAAAAGCACTATGAAGTCACTCTAGAATATTCATGTTCCTGACACAGAATAATTAGACATTCGATTCATATTCCTATGCATTCCTAGCGTTGTTCGTAAAATTTTCATACATCGCGGCAACATGAAACATTTCGGAATATGATGAGCTCGATAATTCCTTCCTTTCATCCACCGTTCTTTTAGCCTATTAGTAATTATAAGTGCGATCCAGATCGTTCTGTGAAATCCGTGGGAAACATGAGACTATGGTAGACGACTGTTACTGCAAAATTTCGTTCAGTATCGCGTTCGCTACATTAAAAGGGTGTAATTCAAAATGGAAAAATTAATTATCTTCCCATCACAAGTTTAAAATATACTTTGAACCGCCGATTTCTCTGTGTTACTAGAGGAGGAGACATTTTGTCCCAAACTACATTCGCGATCACGAGCTTGTGTCACAGTCTCCATATGTAAATAAATTATCAATACCGCCTTAATTCAAGCAGTAAGTAATACTATTTTCTGAGGAATCAGTTGTCGAATGGAAATTTCCCCTTCAAAATATCATAAAATAATATTCAATACCATTAATATGCTTTCCAAGGATTACTCCAGGATCGCAAAGCCTATGTCTGTATTTTATGTCGTGGCTGTCAGATATTTTTTGTTAAACACGGTCATTTATATTATATTTTTAGGCAGAAACACGTTTTTTATAGTCACACCCTTAGTGAAACGTAATTTATTTGCCTTTTTATTTATTTGTTGTAGTTTTCACGTTGTTTTTTATTAATGTGAAAAAATGTACTTTTAATATTTTATAGTCACGTAAAAGTAATATATAAAATGAAACGATGATTAATTGTCAGCAAGGAAGAATGATCCAAGCTAGAGCCAATCTGATGGAGCGAATATGTGAGTGTGCATGAGAAAACCCGGTATAAGTCGGCAACATGACATTTTGAGTTCTGTACATATAATAAAAGACAAGACATTTCTGATAAATTGAAGACAATGACCCCCCTAAAACAAGATTTTGAGAAAATGGCATTAGTGGCCATAGCTAATTGACCAAGTAATATTGGAGTGATTGCTGTTAGGAGACCGTAGTCTAATAACTAAGCAGTTATAGAGATCATAGTGAGTAGTGTTCACTGCTCATCTACAGTTTACCCTGTAACATGCCACGGTCCCCTAGCAACAGCCGAGTCGGAAGTTTTTGGATCTTGCTGGAGGCCGTAGTCTAATTACAAAGCCGTTATAGAGATCATAGTGAGTAGTGTTCACTGCTCGTCTACAGTTTACCTTGTAACATTCCACGGTCCCCTAAACAACAGCCAAGTTGGAAGTTTGTGTCGGACCCATATTTTCACTTCAAAGCCGTTTTTCTCAAAATCAGCTCTGCCGACTTATACCGGGTTTTCTCATGCACACTCACATATAATCTTTCTTATTTCATCACGAGATGCCATTATCCGGAGTGTAGGTAGCTAGACTTCATAAATTCAAGTACGAGAAGCTGCTTAAGTTGTCAGATCTGTCTTTGATTTTTTATGCCTCATATCTCATAATCCTGCATATACCATTACTAAAATCTTTCATCATAACGACATTTTTGTTCTGAATTCGACTTCTTTGTGAGATGTATATTTATCCCTATTTATGGCAAGACGATCACACCCGAGCTGGAGAGGAAGTCATCTTAACGTCAACATTTTTTTTTTGGTAACCTCTATTCTGGGTGGTTGAACGTTCTAACCCCTCAAAACAAATCAACCCGGGTGCCAAATAGCGGGCTGGCTACACAGCTGCTACTGAACTCCATCAGCAGACCGAAGTCTCTGATGCTGTCTTACCAATTGACCAACTCTATCCCAAACTCTGAACTTAACCCTAGCCCTCGTTCCACCGAAAAAAAAAAAAAAACAGTACTGTATTATTTCCATCTTAACAAAGAAATGGTGATCGAGCCGCAGACTGCAGGGAATCTGATCGTTGAAAATTTTCAACACTGGTTGTGATAGTCGTTTCGATTTTTACAGTTAAACCCAGCATTCTTTAATTACATATTATTGTATAATTTATTTATTCTTTTTTTTTTTTTTTAGGGGAGGGGTTGTCTTCCACAAGGGTAGTTATTTCACTTTATGTCTGTCATACTTCGAATTCCAAAAAGGTCTACATCTCTCACAAAGAATCCGTTCAGTTGTTTTTTAGCAAGTTGACAAGCTGTGCCTCTGGCTTGCAAAAATTTCCAGTAAAAAAAAACCAAACAAAAAAAAAAAAACATTGACAAAGTTTCATTTTCTCCTGAAGACGCGCCCAAAAAAGAATTTCCTTCTCGCCAGATCGAAAAACAAATTTACACGAGCATAAAAAAGCGCAAAAAACGGCGCTGAAAAAAAGATTGTCCGGAAGCTCACTTGGAAGCGCAGGAGGGCCAAGCAATTCAAATTAATAAGAAAAAAAAAAACTATTGCATGTAATTCCCCAGCTTACGATTGCCATTGTCGTGCTATACGTACGAAATCCTCATGGAATTCAATGTGAAAAGCTAGTGTGGGATGTCTGTTCTTGTTATAAATGAGTAAAATAACCCGAGGCAGAGTGAAACATTAAATGGATAAAACAGGCTGTGGGGGAGTAAACTAATCAATAGGTAACATTGGCTATCGGAAAGTGAACTAATAAACAGGTAAAAAGGGCTGTGGAAGAATAGAGCAACAAATTGGTAAAATAGGCTTAAGAATAAAGCAATTGATAGGTAAATTATGCTATTGCAGAATAACGTAATAAATAGGTTATTTGGTCATGGGAGAGTAAAGTAATAAATAGGTAAAATGGGCTTTAGGAGAGTTTAGTAATAAATAGTTAATATAGGCAGTGGGACAGTAAAGTAAAAAAAACCAGATAAAAAGACAAGGTTCTGTATCAGTCTGTATACCAGTGTCAGTCATGGAAAACATTAAGTGTTGAACATTCAGAAATATGGTCATAATGAATGTGATACTTTCCAAGTTCCTGCGACTCTGGAACGGAGAGTTCCACTATTCTTTACCTCGTTTAGTGGAAGACATATGTATATTGAATGCAGGAGTGTAAACCATTCATAATTTTATACTTGGAGACCATAGACTTTAGCCCTTAAATGAATCAAAGGCTGGATAAGCCAATATAAAGAAGTGGTACTTTGCGTACAAAAAAAAAAGTTTTATATGACCTGAACTGTTGGTAAAGAGAATTGCTTGCAAACTAGTTTAACCCCTGAAGGACACAATAACCCAGACATAAAATGATGAAAGACTCTCCTGTTAATGTGTTGAAATGTATGTGAAAAAGGTTAAAGTTGTATCGGATTAATACAATGAAATTAAACAAAGTTTGCATATTAGACTTAGGTCGTTAAAAAACAAAACAAAGAAAACAATAGCTTAGTGAAGTAATGTAGCCTAGAAGCTGGTGTGATGCAAGAACAGAGAGGTGAACTTAAGATGTACATTTGCAGTTGTCAAATTACTTGTATTTGTGTATTGTGGAGCACTATCCGTGCTCGTGTATTCAATATTAGGCTTATACCTAGACGCCCAAGGAGTACCAATGCACTTAGACAGTTCAAGAAGCTGAACGATCACTAAATAACTTACTATAACCCCGGAGTGCCCAGTGAATGACACCTCTCACTCCCGACCCTAATTCATAATGAAGTACTGGAGTCGTCTTTCCGATAAGCTTCGTGTCCCCAAAAAATTAATCAGATATACCAGCAATTTCCCCAAATGGTACAACAACTCTGATAACACCAAAATCTTATTCCAAAAGACAATGGAAACTCTCACAGTAACCAGTAGTGCAGAGTAGTCTTAACGCATGGGCACACTGGGCATTTGCCCGTGGGGACCCAATGGGTTATAGGGGCCCGTGCATGCAAATTTACATTGGTTTTTGAAACGGGGAAGAAAATCCTATTGCTCTGCCCAGGGGCCGAAGAGGATGTTAACACGACCTTGCAGTGGCGACGAGTCATTGCTACAAATAGTTATGTGACACAGCGCCACCTACTTTTTACAGTTCCTTCTAGTGGGTTTCATATTGTGTATTAAGTATATTCTTCATACGTGACTTTTTTTTTCTATGAATGCGTTCAGATTGCCGGCGGTTTTGAACGCTACGTTCATGCAAGCCTGTCATATGCAATGTACCGCGTGCAGCTACAAGAGACGCCAAGGTTAATGCCATTTTGGCAGACACTCATCTTACAGCCCTGGGCGGCACCGTCTATGCCAAAAGTTACTTTAACCACTGAATGAGTAAAGCAATGAGAAGATGCCTGAGCCTCGAGCTTACTATCATTATCATGGCCGGATTGTCAGCACCACGCTAAACGACGATACCATCAACATTAGCCAGCATTTAAAACGAAAAAAAAAAAAAGTGATTTATTGCAAACTTCGCAATCCTGTAGAACCAGTGGAAACAAACACGAAATACTGAAGTAGACTATTAACATCTTAGAGCTTTATTCCTGTAATAAGACAAAGTTTTGGGTTTTGCTTGCTCAGTGAACATTGGGGAAATTGTGAGGGTTGGAGGTGGGTTAGGATTACGATAGGCCAGCTGGTCACAATAGCCTCGTTGCTGAAAAGGATTAAATGGCCGTTGGCCATAAAGTGGTCACAAAAAGCCTATGTTGCTTATTTTGGTTATATGCCCAAAATAGATTTTTGTTTTCATTATTTCCGACGTCCTCCTGTTATCAATATTACTATCAGTTCCTTTGCATCTTTCATAGGCCTATTAAAAGCATTTTTCTCCTGATGATTCATTTCCCATTATTGAAACATTTATTATTTCCAGGTGACTCCAGTGAATAATTGAAAGATTCATATCTGTACTTTGTCTCTTCATTCAGGATGCTACGTCAGAGAATGTGTGCCCAAATTCGTCCAGTGCGCTCAAAGGACAGCAAGACAGGATGAGTATGCAGAATGCAAGAGACAGCATGAACTTTGCGGGATGATCTGCGGAGCCAGCAACATTGAGGAGTCGGTCATCTGATTGCCATCTTAGGGCGACGTCACGTCACCACTGTGTCCTGTGTATGATGTCATCGATCAACGCTGGTTGCTGTCTGTGACGTCATGCATATGTGTGATGTTCGATGTCCCCAAAGAATGTGGAAGATTAGAAAATGAAAACACTTGTGATTACATTATGTTTCTATTGGCTTCTTGGGGAAATAGTAAAATTCAGGAGAGAAGACAACTGCGGAAAGGTTCTTTTTCGTTACAAAACTAATGTGAAAGACTGAAAATAAAATACTTTATAGTGATAAATGTTGGCTTCTTGGAGAAATATGCTGGAAATAATAAATGAAATTGCGTAACTAAATTGATTGCTTACTTTTAACACATTTTCGGACATGGTTTCTATCTATTCAGTGTTCAGGAAATAGTGAGTCAGCGAATTACAAACTTTAAAGGTACATACATTCAGCATAGAAATCACATGAAGTAATACAGGAAATGACTTCTATCAAGCAAATATCTCTGACTTTATGGCATATTTTATGAAATCAAGTGTTGAACAACGAAAACATGTCAAGATGAAATTTTTTGGAGAAAAAAAAACAACAAAAGAATTAAACAACTTTGAAGTAACCAAGAAAAACAATCATTTCGTTTACATCAGGCCTAAAACACCCCATGGGTTATAATGATTTGGGGCGACGTTTGGCAAGAAGATGAGAAAATAAAGAATTAAAGGTGCAACACTAACCATCCTTTCAAAAATGAAACGAGATTTTGTTTGTTGTAACTTAGGTCTAAGAGTGAATAAAAGGTATCGTGAAACATTACACTTTTCTGCTTTGGTGATTGTTTTCTGAGTGAAAGTGAGAAATACTCGATAAAAGATCAAACAGAATGACATTTATCATAGAGCCTGGAAATTTTGCATTTGAATGTGAAGCAGACAATTAATCGTTGTCTTTTTGCTTAAGCTATGTTATATTTCATCACGCCACATTCATCGCTTTGACATTTGTACAATCAGATAACGACGTTTTATTAAAAGAATCTCTCTCTCTCTCTCTGTGTCTCCATTTCCCACAGGCTCACAACCGTAGGCCTACTACACGGATGAAGATGGCAATCTTACCATCCCAATTAATCATTTGGAAATCAGTACAGCAGAATACCAATAAATTCTTTTTGAAGACAAAAATCTATTGGCACAATAAAACCAGCATCTCAGAGCACACACACCCTATTTTGAAGAATTGTCTCGGGGGAGTTGTTGTTTTATTGTTGTTGGTTTTTTTTCAAGGGGAGCTCTGCATGTTTGTCCAATGTTCCCACTCCTACATATCACTTTGAGTCAACTATCGTGTCGAATCTGGCGCGTCAGTACAGGTGACATTTTGTCATAATGCGAAATCTATTTACCCAGGTACCAGGAAAAGAAAAACAAAACATTTTCAAGTGAAATAACAGAAAGAAAAAAGTTGTCTGGCCTGATACTTTATGGAGGATAAGAGACAGACAGACAGACAGACAGACAATGAGGCAGACAGACGGACGGATAGACAGGCAGCCAGACAGTCTAAAATGTATAAATTATGGAAGTGCTTTGGTAGGGACAGTTTCTAAGAGAGGCCGATTAGAAAAATACAGCTAAACAGGCAATGAAACTCAGTATATTTCTGTATTCGGCTGTCCCCACCATAAATTATTCCATACCAGAATGAAATTGTGGATATGATTTATTTTATGCTTAGCGAAGACAATTATGGAAATGGAACCCCATATTTTACACCCTGCGTTTTGTAGTCTAACATTCCTAGTTTTCCCTGTCCGTGTTTTCCATAACGATGCCATCGTCTCTCAATAGTTTGGCGGCACTTTCCGGTGCAACACTAAAACTGCATGTTTTACAGTACATAAAATAATGCGAATGAAGAGGCCAGGGAAAGCATATTTAAATTTTCTGTAAGCCCAGGCTTTGGCTGAACTATTCTGCTTGTCTTATTACAATATTAATCTTTACTGTAGTGTGACAATGTTAAACCGGTCACACAAGCTTATTAACTTAAAGACAAGAAGAACACAATTTCATTAAAACTAAGATAATTTTGTGACCATGTTCTCGGAAGCAGCCAGCAAGCATCAAAGGCAATTAAAAGCTCAGTTTCCATGGCGCTCTTGTGTTAGTGAATTAAATATATTATCGGGCTGAAATGACAACTGGTTTAATGCAAATCCTCTCTTAATTAAGCATAATCTTGCCTTTAATCACCGGGTGAAGAAAATGCACTGTTATTGTTGAATGTCTGGAGTTTGAAAACTGTTCAATCAAACACGCCAACTCTCTTTTAAGTTGTAAGATAAGTGGAAAATTGTGATCACTTCATATTGTAAAATTGTCCAAGTATTTCTCAACCTCAACAAACTCGACATGAATGCAATTTCAAGATTGAAGTACAATTATCGGAACCCAAGGACTTGTTTGACTTTCATCTCATACAAGGTTATTTAAAAAATGAAAGTGGTTTGTTTTGGTCGGGATAGTTAGAATACGCGTTGCTTGTTTGATCGTAATCGACAAAAACTATAAATTTTTAATGTTTTTCTTGTACTGAAGAGTTCCTCAATTTTTTACTCTAATGACTTGGAAACTGTATCTACCGAAGCATTACGATTACAGTCACTTCCATAACAATTTACTTAGACAGGAAATTCGAAAACAACAACAAAAAGGTAAACGATTGCAACTTCCACATGAAAGCCAGTTATAAGCGCAGGGAAAATTCCAGAGCTGTGTCCTGTTGTTCTGGCTCTTCATTTCTTTTGTTGTTGTTGTTGTTTAACTTGTCCACTGTAATGTCAGCCACCTGGGCTTTTAATTTCCCCCCACCCCCAAGTGGCGTAGCGAGGGCGGTGCCACAGGAGCTGTTGCTCTGGGCGCAAAAATTTCAAAAGAAAAAAAAAAGATAAATGTGTAGTAATAAATAAAAATAGAATGCGCCCTCCCCTTCATACAGAAAATCTTCCAGTATGTGAATAATCCGCACTGTTTTTCATCCTGACAGGGCAAATAAACCTTGCTATGGGTTGACAGTCCAAGGGTTAGGGGACGCAATACTTGCCTTGCCCTGGGCGTTGGCAACCCACCCTACTACCACCGCTGCCCCCTCCTTCACCCTCTGTCTCTCTCTTCCTTTCCTTCTCTCTTTTTCTTTCATTCTCTCTTTCTCCCTCTTTATTTCTCTCTTTCTCCCTGTTTTTTCTCTCTAATGCTTCCTCTTTTTTTTTTTTTGCCCATCTCTCTTTCTCTCTCTCAAACACACACACACACACACACACACATACAGACATGCTGACACTTCATTCAGTCACCACCATTGCGAAAAAGGTTCTCAATTCCACTGGCACTTATCGCTGAAACGAAGGAAGGGCTGGGTGTTTCTCTGTAAGAAGAAAGGGAAGGTGTGAAAGGAAAACTGTTCAGATAGAGAAAATTGAAGACTTTTTGTTTTGATCGAAATTAATAGAGCAGATAGCACTTTCCTTCAACGGCCAGCACACTGAAGTCACGAGGATACCTGTAACACAGCATAAAATGACGTGTGTCTAGAATTGTTTGAGAGGGGAAGAAATTCGTAACTGAGTGAGTGAGTGAATGATGTGTATGAATGAGTGAGTGCGTGCGTGAGTACATGCGTGAGTGAGTGAGTGAGGGATCGATCGAGCGAGGGAGTGACTGAGTGACTCAGCGAGACTGAGCTAAGGAAACGAGTAAGTCAGTGAATGAGCTTTAAAGAGAACGTAACTTCATTTACATTGTCCAATATATAATCAGGACTAGAAAATCAAGACATCTAAGCCCACATCCATGAGATGAAGAGGAAGTGAAAGCCATCAATAATAAAGATAATAATTATTTCTTGTCGTCATTATTTTTTTCCTTGCATCTCCGATGAAATAAATGCTGTCCCCCAGTTCACCATCACACTTTACTGTCACCACCAACATTTTGTTTTCACAATAATAATATACCCATTCTTGTAGAAAGTGGCTCTGTGGGAATAATTCAGATATGTGAGCTACAATAGGCAAAGAACCATAATTATACTGTAGCTGGATTTTCACATGTACGGAAACGGAAACGGCAACAGAAACGTCCAAACCCCTTCAAGTAGTGAAATAGAAAGAATATTTTCATGTGTACGGAAACGCTACACGTGGAAACACCTTCTTTTTATTACTTGGTGGATTTTTGTCGTTTCCGTTCCTGTTTCCGTTTTCGTAAGCATGAAAACACGGCCTAACGCCACTTTGCTAACACAGTGATCTATCTCGTTTTTCAAAATTTTGAGAGCCGCAAGTAAAACTGCAGACCAATGTGAAATATTTATCCAGTGGTGACAGTTCTCTGGGTTATTATTGCCTACCGGGTACCGGGTTGGACATCTGTTATACATGTATTATTATTATTATTACTTTCATTATTATTATTACTATTATTATTATCTTGTTTTCATGGCAGTGTTAAGCTTGATCTCAAGAAGAACATGAGAAATCAGTGGCCTATGATTTGGCCAAAGTTCCACACAGGCCATTATGCTTACACAGTAACGCCAATGGTACTGAAATGTAATAAAATATGGAAGTTTTGCTGAGTGATGATCAAACTGAGTTGACCTGTACAACCAAGTGGTTCCCTGGCATCGGCAGGATATGCACATAGAATAAATAGTTTAATAGATAAATAAACAGATAAAACAAAAGAAACACAGCAAAATACAAACTATAAATAATGAAATAAAAGAAAGTAATATAAAAATACAATATTTAATAGAGTAAAATTTAAACAAAACAAAATAAAACAAAATTAATTACATTTTCTAACTTCAGCAAAACGGGCAGGTCGTCTTTTCAATTTCTGAGGTGATATTTCAACTGAATGTAATGATGTCCGAGAACCAGTCCTTGACAATGAACATCTATATTTTTCCACAGTTTATCTAGTGACCAGCCAATAGTTTGAGGTACTTGAACGGTCAATCAATACAGATGAAAAGAAAAAAAACAAGGAACAGAGCTTCCTACCTCATGTGTATCCTAATATGCTGATATTATCCTGAGTCGGATGCGAGTAAATAAGAGTTTGTTCTTGTTTTGTTGTGATTTGGTTAAGTAAAAGAGAAGTTTTGCATGAGACATCGTCCTATAGACCTTGCTTAATGGAATGCCATTAAATATTAAATAATAAGAAAAAAAAATTAATTGAAATACAAGAGGATTTTTTTTTCATGGTTAAAACTATAAGATAATCCATTGTACTTGCCTGCCTCTTTCTTTCTGTTTCTCCCCGCCCCCCCTCTCTCTCCCCCCCCCCTCTCTCTCTCTCTCTTTCCTCTATCTCTCTCCCTCCCTCCCAGCTTTCACCACTCAGCAGTGTAACTAGTTCCCTTTGCTAAAAATGTCTTACGTCTATAATGATTATGTGTTTGTCCTGACAAAAGCTTTGTTGGCAGCCTCTATACTGTTGTTTGAAGCAGGTTCATGCTCTAGTTATGTCAAATTCCATTATGATCTTGACTGAGTACTCTTTTATTGCTCCACCTCAATATCATACTCTTTTCATGACATAAAGCTCTGTGATATTTGAGAGACTAAAGACCCAGTTGTTCTGTCACGTAAACCTGATTGTAATTCTGTCCTCTTCTTCATAACATCGTGATTGCTGGCTGAAATAAAATATTGGTTTCATTAGTTACTTCTATCTGTGGATGCAAATAACGAAGTATAAAAAATGTTTTTAGGCTGTAACTTCTCTTGGCTGAAGTTGTGGGGGTCGAGGCGGGAGGACTGGATACGTCGCCGGTGGGTGAAGGAAAAAATTTTTTTTTGCCTACAGGTACAAGATGTCAGACACAAGGAAACTCATTCATTTCAATTTCAACTTCATTCATTCTCTTCTAGTTACTTTGTATCGTCATGTCCATCTTCCGGTTTGTTTTTTTTCTCCATACATCAGCGCATCCCTCTCGATTTATTTGATTCATCATAAATGTTCTAAACAGTTCTCCAATACATTTAGAAAAATTTTAATATTGTGCATTTGATTTCAACTACCTTTTCTGTGGATTACTTTAAGATAATCAACAAGGGGGTGGGGGGGGGGTGAGTTTTGAAAGGGAGTCATCTTTACATCTGTGACCGAAGGTTTCATCCGTGGGAAATTGCTTTGTGTTAAAACTTGCTGGTTATTCGAGAATATTCTCCAGTTGAAGCCTGGGGCATCTGAAGCTCGGACACAATCGTTTGTTACATTTCAACATTTCTCTTTGATAGGCCTACCTAAAATCCACAGAGCGGCAACTTGTTGTATAAAAGGAAACAGATTAACATGATAGTGCTGAACATTTTCATGCAAAAGACAGAAAGCCAGAAGAGTTCTTCCCACACATTCCCCCGTTCCTTTTTTCTATTCCTAAAACATGCCAGTGTAAACAGGCCTTTAGGTGGGTGTGGATTTTCGTTTAAAAACTCATCAGTCCACGAAACGAAACAATGTAGTTGCTGAACGGTGCAACGCGACTGGCTGATTAAGGTGAGAATTTCATCTCAAAACACACACACACAAAAAAAATGACTTAGGCCATTGTGAAATGACCATGACGATAATCTCTGTATCCGGTTCGAACCCCTACTTTCATTAAATTTTCTTCTGAAGAAGTACTTGTGTGTACCGCACGACCTGCCAGCCAGACGTGTATCAGTCTCCTCCAGGACGTGAAATTATTAAAATATTTGCTACCTTTTCCAAGTAACCATTCTAAATATCCTGCAGAAATATATTATTTTTACACACACAAAAAATTGAGTAAATATGAAAATTTCAAAATAATTAACGTGCCATTTTTCTTCTCATTTCTGCTCCAAATTTACGTTAAAAACAGTTTGCTCAGAATTTAAACTGGCTGCTGGATAGCTTGTTTCCAATGAGAAGCATGTTCAAAAACTCGTTTGCCATGAGATGAGCAGCCATATTAGCTAATCTATCCGCAAAACGTAATTATATAGGAAAATGAAAAAGAAGGCAAAAGAAAAAAAACGTGAGGTCAATCGATGACACAGGGGAGAAAACCCGTTTGACTCCCAAGTTTAAAAACCCTGGCAATCCCAGGGGACGAAACTGCGACAAGGCCACTTCGTGCTGTCTCTAATTAAACAGAGAAAAATGCAGGTCATGGCGGAAATTGGGTGAGAATGTATGATTGCTTGTAAATGAACTAGAAAACCGATGTCTTTTTAAAATTCTTTGCACAGACGGATCTCATGAGTTGCTGTCTGTTTATCGTGTAGGCGTATAGGTAGAATGCGCATGACGTCACAGAGTTTTTGTTGTGTACTTCCGCCAAACAAGATGGCCGGTGGATCAGCTGATGAGTGTAACTTCGAGATGTGTCTAAGTAGTTAAAATGCCTGCTGGTTGCATTGCAGTTGACTGTTGTGACAGGGGTGGAAAGGATGGATCCAAGCTGGTCCGATTCCCTACCATCCGTGTAAACAAGAGAAAGGAAGTGAAAAAATTGACCGAACGTCTCCCATGTGCATATACACACGTGTCGTTGTTTACAGTAGTGAACTTTTTTAAAACTCGCCGCCGATTGGTTCGCGACGCCTTAAGTTGGTCCGGACAGACAAGATGGTGGATATGTGCATTCTACCTATAGATTGAAAACTAGCCAGTGTAGCCTACGTGTGTCTGCTTCACAGTCTAACAGTGCTGTTGTATATCGCAGGTACGTGCGAAAGTGATTGAATGCCTAAGCGACTGCATGTCTGTTGGACAGGGTATGTGATTAAGACAGATACTGATCAGCTGATTGACTGATTGGAAGACTAAAGTTGACCAACTGGCAAGGTAAGGCGGGGCTCATACCAGCCGATTTTGAGGCTCACACCAGCTGATTTTGATTGGCCTACTAATTGGAAGGTGACGTCACGTCACTGAGTTACAACGAGACCTCGCTCACCAGCCAACTAGTTGGATCTCATTGAAACTCAGTGTCGTTACGTCATCATCCAACTAGTAGACCGATCAAAACTGACTCGTGGGCGCCGGGACTTACTATCGCTATTTAGAGGTTGCGTGATTGACGAGCGTGGCGACTTTGTGAATGGCAGACTTACTGACTGATTCACTGACCTAATGACTGATCGACTGATTGAATAGTTGGCTGATCGACTGACTGACTGATTCTGTAGCAGAGCAGCTGCCTGACCAGATGTCTAAATCTAAATAAAAAATGAGAGAGGGTTAAACTGTGGACACCAGGTGAGCTCCAGGCCTACAGTGCTGGTGAGGAAATAAACACTCCCAACTTCTTGGTTCAAAACTGTCCAAAACAGAAAACGTAAACAACCTGTCCAGTTCCGTTCGTCTTAGCTTTCAGTGCTCAGAGATGCCCATCTTTTGACACTGATAGGCACAGTTTAAAAACGATTTAAATTGAACGTTCTAATGTCTCTTGTGTTTCTTGAGTTTTCTGAAATTTGCAAGGTAGAGTCTTCAAATTCTGGGAAGGATTGGCACCATAGTCTTCTCTTTCATCTTAAATCTATACTATATATATATTTGTGGACTTGAGATTTTTCGTTGCAAAAGGCTTCTGAACCACTCAACACTCAGACTTCAAATTTTATATGGTGCATTAGAATGGGTGTAAGGGTGCACAGTTTTTAATAGAAGTCTCAGATCGGTGTAGTTTTTTTTATTGGAAATTTACTGTTCCCCAATTTTAGATCTATTTCGAGTCATCGTTCGCCATATTAAGGTTTCATTGACGCTGCGCATGCGCATTATGTTTGTTTTGAAGTTGAAACTGAAAGACAGCGAAAGTGCAAATCCCTACCAGAAATGAGTGCGTTGTGTGCTGGTGCGCATGAAATCTGTAGTAAGGCTCTATGATATGAGAAGTTTTCTAGACCGAATAGAGAGAGAGAGAGAGAGATAGAACAGTGGGTACACAGGTTTACATGAATAATGCCGGGGGCCTCAGCTAGTACATAATATTTATGGTGATGTTGTGGGCAAAAAGACCACATCCAACGCAACACACGCCCGCTCTGTTATTGTCTGTCTTTCTGTGTGTATGAGAGTGAGTGTATGTATGTGTGTGTGTATTTCCCGCCCCCTCCCCCCCCCCCCCTCCGCCCCTCCTGTCTCAACAACTTTCAAATTCCATTCTCCGCCATTCTGGTGACCAAATCGGACACTGGTAGGTTGAGGAACCATGAGTATGCAGTCTGGATCAAGCCATCCCAAATCTTCCTCCGTGCAGGTCCCGATTTAGAGCAGAATTTGCACAGTCGCCCTAAATATACATGGAGAACTCTACACTGTGGCTCTTCGTCTATCTCAAGTGCCATCATGGTCAACTTAGCACCCACGGAGACGATATAAACTGACACTTAACTGGAGGGATGCTGGTCAGTTTGATGGGTATGGGTCAGTCTGAGCCTGAGTCCATGCAGAAGGCGCATCAATACGGTGATTTGGTGTCAGTAAGTGGACAAAACAGCGGACAGTTGTGAAACTTACACAGATCAGTGCGACCCATGGAATTTCTCCCCATCAGGAAGGAGAGAGGGATAATAATAACTCCGACCTATATAATCACATCAAGATTTTCCTTATTCCCAAAATGATGGGGACACAATAGGGCCAAGTGCAAGATTATAGTGGGGCAACACTAGAAAAAATGTATTTAGGGAGTCATACGGAGATGAAAGGATACGGGGAAACTAAATTTTGCACAAAAACCATGATCAATTCAAAATTCTTCACGTAAAGTTCTGTTTTCACGAATCCCTTTACACTCGTGGGATTCCGCAAATGGATTTTATCCCAATAGATTGTGTGGGCTCTCAACAAGAATAACGAACAGTTCAGTGCAGTTAGCTGGAGAGAAATGATCTCTATGATGATATGATATCAAGAGCATCGTGGGACAGATAGAGCGATAATGGCTACAGCCAACACAGAGAACACCTGCATGATTCCTGTCTCCTTCCATAGACTTCTCAAGACAGCTGAAGCCAAGGAAGGAAATAAAAGTTAACATTTAAATCTGTTTAATTAACTATCGTTAATTTTATACCAGGCTAATATCAGGTGATTTTCTTGCGGTGGAAATATATTTTTTGAATTGCCCATAAATTTTCAGCGTGCTCTGAACGTGCTCTCAGTACGTTTGAAAATATACAAACTATCGACTAAACAAGATTATGTTTAACCGTCTTGAAAATTGAAGGGCAAAGTTTTTCTACATGGTGCCCAAGTCAGAGAACGCGATAACTGAGATACTAAGTACAGTGTTTCCTGTAGAAAACTTCAGCTGTTCCAAGATGCCTCACTCCAACAACAACAGTTCCGAGTTCCTGTGCTTACACACAAGATAGTCCACTCAATGATCATCATACACTACAATATTTGTATGTTTTGGAGTCCGGGGACAAAAACATAACCCCTTCAGTTATGTTCTATTAAAACTGGCTACGTCATGCATTCAGGCCCATTTTCTTCGGCAATTCCACTCTCTGGGGCAGTCAGTGGATCGATATTTCTTTATTATGTCCAATACCGACTGACCGAGAAGATAAAGACTGAATTCACAACTCGCTATGGTATTTAATGGATATTTGACTGAAATTCTGCTAAGTGTTGGATACACAGATTGACCGACTGATAAACTGACTTGTCTGGCTGTTGTTATCATTTTCCACACCTTTTTTGCTCTTCGCTAGACAAGCGGAAAAAAAATAAAGAGAAATAGTGAAATGTGATAAAAGGATTTCTTCCCCTGGTCAGTATTCCTCATGGAGGAGTGATAAGTGACCACCTGATAGTTATCTCGGACAAAGGTCAGGAAGGTCAAACCCCAGACAGTCCTGGCTAAACCTAGCCGTCTGACCAGTCAGTGATAGCAACACAAGGGGTATAACTGCTACAAGAGTCGCATAAGCCCATCGATCACTACCTACTCAATCATGGGAGATCTGAAAGCACTTACGTTTCCCTCCCCTTCCTGCCCGAGAAAAGTGCGTAACTGTCACTGTCGCCGGTAAAAGATACCGATTGTTCAAATGATAATAGTAATCTAGTATCTTTATGCGCACTCGTATGTGTAGATATGGTGTGTGTACAAAACACATTCTTCATTTAAATATTGTGGTTTTTTTGTCTCCCCTTTTCCTTCGCATTTCATTGTATCGTTTGGATATTATTTCTTACGCGAGGCTTTGCTACATACAACTTTTACTCTTTGCCAATTTTTGACTTTGCTTTAAGCCTCGTCGTGACCCCAGTTTTTCTGTGGTTTTTATACTATGAAGCATGTACGTTTTTCGAAGACAACAGTCACCGCGGAAATAAAAGAACTATTAATGTTTCAAGACAACTTTGCCCTTTGGTAAATCCGCGTTTCCAAATCTAGCACGGCCTTCTGAACTTTGTCTTAACTAAAAACTAATTTCTCATCTAAATTGCAAGAGATTATATTATAAGGTTATCAAGCAATCTCCCTGCATATTAAATGCAGGTTTAAAGTCGGTGTGTGTGGTATTTTCAGGTGTTCTGATGGACGCGTGAATTTTTCTTTGGCCAGGGTGTCTGCCGTTTCATTTCCCCTGATGCCAATGTGGAAATAATTTCTTAGTTAAGACAAACATGGCTAAGAATGCCATGCGAAATTCGGATACACGGATTTATCAAGGGGCGAAGATAATAATGTGGAAAAAGGTTATTTCATTTATATTACCCCGCCTATAGTTTTAAATCCACCCACGTGGGAGTGAAAGACAGAGAGGGAGAGAGGAAGACAGACGGGCCGACAGACACAGACAGACAGGTAGACAGATAGACACATAGACAGACAGACAGTGACAGAGCCAGACAGAGAAATAGAGATAGGCAGACATAAGATGGACAGGGAGGGACAGAGAGAGCTTGACAGGGATAGAGAGACAGGCAGACATAAGATGGACAGGGAGGGACAGAGAGAGCTTGACAGGGATAGAGAGACAGTGAGAGAGGCAGAGATACCAAAACAGAGACAGAGAGCAGAAAGAAAGACAGAGAGGCGATAAAGGTATAACGGTTTAATGATGAAACAACTTTTATGAGAACACTGGAAAGTTTATACCCATTTTCCCAGCAATGTGTCTGGTTGACTGTCAACATTGTCACTGGAGATGTCAATTCTCCATGAATAAATAAGGTGCTTCTATAACAGTCGCTGCGATACGCCCAGTTTCCGCGCAGACGGGATGCAATTTGGCATAGCGAATCATCTAATAATTGTTGTCTTATTTTTTATCAAATAGCTCAGAATATAATTATCTACCTCCCATTTTCCTACCTAACTTCATATTATGGAAGCTATAAAACTCATTACATGACCGCGGCCATCATTATGCAGTCTTACGTTAGATAACCTTTCTATACGTGAATACGCCTGTGTTTTATAATAATCTAAAATACGTGTGTGCGTTTTTATGTTATCTCATAGTAATTTATAAATACGGTAAAACATATACACGTACGTATTCCCACGGCAAGGTTGTTTCCACTGAAGGCTGATTCAATTAATATTCACGGGCACACCAGAGGATCCAGTTCTGATGTCACTGGTGATAAATGGCAGTTGTCTTTACAAAATACTGTTTACTGAATTGGCACTTCATTTTAGTACATTTATGTCCTCGTTAGCAATTCTGACTGAAAATGATTGCTGCTCATGTTTGCACACTGCCCATTTATATATTCTGTTTACTGGCAGATCGCTGATCGGGTGACAACGGGGAGATTGCATGGAAAACTAGTTCTAAATGTACAATGAAAAATTGTTTATTCGGGCCCTCGCTCGTACAATGAAAATATCATAAATAATATATAGCATATACTTATTGTTATCACAGGAATACCAAAAATGCATACATCAGTTTAGTTCGTGATTGATGGTTGTAGGAGATTAGCGAGGAGAGATTTTGGAAATCAGTGCCTTCATTTGCTTTATCGTTGTTGTTGCTGCTGTCAGTGTTAATCATTAATAATTGCTTATTGTTTTAAACATAAAGTTCTAGCGGTCGGTACAACCACGGTAGGATCCATTTCTCTCATCCAATCTGTTAATATGAGATGCCCTTTTTCGTGACAAATGAATCGACATTGTAAGAGACTAGAAATGTCCTTTTCCGTGACAAATGAATCGAAATAAAAGATTATGTAAGCACGTGACAGCACGTGAAATATAGTTGCAATCTACCACTCCAACTTCTGTTGTACCACTTATCGTACCACATTAATAGTAACTGCTACCATTCACGCCACAAACATTATTGTACCTACCACTTCCAACATCTATGCCAACATTAAGACAGAACAATGACATTGCTTTTAACAGAAAACGGGGAAACCCACCCGAGGACAACGCCTATGTGATAGCCAGTGACAAAAGGCAAACGTAGCCTACACGGCTCCACTTTCCCATCCTGAGAGACATGACCTATATTGTCACTACCAGATCACTTGGCATTCCGGCGTGATGTGGCATCCTCGTAGTTCTAAAACCACCTTCAAAGCGAATGATCTGACTTGATTTCTACTCAGAACATAATAGCTGCACTGGCTCTGGTGCAACCTAAACATTCCAACAACTGAAAATCAGGGTTATGTCAAAACATAGCCCGCAGCATAGCACTGTATGGTGTTTACATATCTATGTTTATATCCCAGCCAAGGGGCCTCAGTATTTAGCTGGCGCTTACAATTTCCCATAGGTTCGCATTCCTTTCTCTCGATAACTGGTTGTGTTTAGTGTTTAGGTCTTTATTTTAGGAGGTTCCGCTGCCATTGGCATTTACACTCTACTTTTCTTGCCTTTATTTTTCTTGTTCTTGTTTCTGTGGTAGGGATTAGTTTTTTTTAAAAGAATTTTGCCCGGACAGCGGCCTTGTTCCGCCTTTTCTTCTCGACTTCTAACTGCCAAGGTATCTTTAACTCACTGACGCCCGTTCCCGCACAAGTTGCTTAACGTGCACATGGGCCCTCCGAGTTTTTCTTCCTTATCCGAGAAGACCAGGTGTTCGATCCTACCTACCATAGGATCAAGGACAGGAATTTTTTTCCCGCAAAAAATTCCAACATGCCTGCACCAACCGGGGATCGAACCCTGTACCCTCGGCATGACAGACAAGCACCTTCCTTGCCTCTGGACCAACGTTTCCCTTGATTACCTGCTGACTTTGAATGAAAACTACCTAAGACAGTTAGTACTGTATGGATATGCTGCATATCAAAAAGGGAGAAGATATTAATGTAACAAGATTACGGCTTTTTTTGTTATATGCTACTCCAAGGGGCGCCTACACAGGACTTCACGATGTGATCCTTTTTCTTACAGTCCTCTGCAGCTGGAATTCGTGCTTTTGATAAGTCAGTCTGACATAAACTGCTTACAAGTTGATTTCGAAGAAATGACGATCAGATATTTACTTTTTATGACAAGAATAATTCTTCGCACTTTTCAGCATTCACCATCTGCATCGACCTGAATGTGTATCCGCCCACAAGCTCAGCGAACCCACGATCCCAGTTCTGTTAAATCTCTCTGCCTACCTTCAGATTTAGGAGACCCTGGTACTTCTGCTTTATGTTTATTTGGGCTATAACATTTCGAAAAAACCATTGCAAACTGTGGCTCTCCAAAACCCTTTTGTTTGTTGATGAAGAATTAGTCGAACACAGTGCCGCTTTGTCGTTGTTGTTGTGGTTGTGGTTGTTTCCATTCTCTGTCAGGGGCGCGAAATTGCAAGTGATGGCCATAATAAAACATTATTAATTAGATGGCAACCTGGATTTGGGCAGGGCCGGGATCCCTGGATGGTGGGGTCGCCTCCCTCCTCCCTGCTCCATCCCGTGGTTAATGATTTCTCCGCTCAGACATAATTTATGTTATTCTGCCTATTAAACAGTTTGATAATGCCAGCTGCGTTTGGGTGCGACAGAACATTTAAAATGGACAAGAGGTACTTTACTGATGACAATGTAAAATGTGCATGGCCCAAAAAACTGTCAGTAACCATAGCTTATTACTGACCGTAGTCAGAGATGA
The DNA here is from genome assembly GCA_963931925.1 of Onchidella celtica. NCBI lineage: Eukaryota > Metazoa > Mollusca > Gastropoda > Systellommatophora > Onchidiidae > Onchidella > Onchidella celtica. The sequence continues at coordinate 33,992,286 of OZ007571.1, read as the reverse complement.
AAAATGGCCGAGTTATGCCAAACTAACCATAAACAGATTGGTTTGTTTACTGGTGTTGAAATTTGTTTGATTTTTTTCCCTTTATAGTTTCCTTATGTTTGGGAGTTGTTTTGTTGTTGTTGTTTTTTTGGTTGTTTTTTTGTTTGTTTGTTTGTTTCCAAAAATGGAAAACATGGAACATTTCCAAAAATGATCACACATGGAACATACTGAAAAGTGGAAATAAAGACGAACCCTCGAAGCTGTCTCGATCAAAGAAAAGCAGTTTCTGTATAAAGACCTGCTAAATGTAGAGACGGGATCTGTATAATGAGCGGTTCAGTACTCACATGAACATTTACAGGGACATCAAACCTAAATTAATCTGAAACCAGAGTAGAGAAAGACAGAAATTGTCCTAGCAAACCAACAGCTCGTGCTTGTGATGAGCATTTGTCCGCTTGCAGAGTCACGGACATCAAAACGGGAACGAGCAAGCCTGACAAATATTGGTCGCTTTACAAAAGGACAGTAGATGTCCCCAGGGACGGGCTGATCTTACTGTTGGCAGGTATTGGTGGCGGGTATAGCAGCCAAGGCGAGGCAACTCGAGTCCTCTAGAGCATGTTTAGTGTTTCAGTTATGTTTACTCGACTCAAACAGTCAAAGGGTTGTTAAGTCACAACGGGAACATTTCAGTGCCGTTCGGTGGTAACTGACAGCGTAACAACTCAATATTGCTGAATGAGCACCAGTACATATCTCTCAGCTTCATCTCTGTTAGCAGCGCTTTCTTTACTGTTCCACTGGCACGAGGACGCTGAAACGCGGTCCACAGAGGTAATCTGACATGGAAATGGTCATTAAAGCCTTCGTCAGCCTATCTGTTCGTCCACTTTGGGGTGGGGGTGGGGGGGGGGGGGGGTAATCACTTTTTGAAGATTTCTGACTTTGACTGCTTTTCACAGGCGGTCACTTTGGTACGTTTTGCCTTACCAAGAAAAAATCATGTGTACCACATTAGTAGATATGGAATCTGCAACAAAACAAATAGGCACATCTGTATTTGAAACTGGGAAGCAGGTTTGCTCCCACCCCCCCCCCCTTATTATATCATTAGTTAACACTCACACAGCGCAATTTTCGGAGAAAAAGGAGAGTTAATGAGTGAACAAGTGCTGTAAAACCAAAAAAATCTTTCTATCTATCTATCTATCTATCTATCTATCTATCTATCTATCTATCTATCTATCTATCTATCTATCTATCTATCTATCTATCTATCTATCTATCTATCTATCTATCTACTTGTCTAAGCCCCAGCAATAATAGCTGAGACATCTTAGAAACACAATCAGATCACAAGCTGAACAGCTGATATAATTATTATAAAAGGCAAATGACAGCGAATTTACGACGTTCCTCAACATGAAAGAATGGTGATTAGTCTTTTCATGAATACATTAATAAACAATGATGGCACAGTTAACGGAATAGATTAACGAATTAATATGTGAATGGTTGATTTTCCTGATTCTGTCAAAACAAAACCATTTATTTGGTCCTGGGAAATCATCTGTTACACTGGAAATCATTTGTTACACGGGAAATCATCTGTTATATAGGTCTGAAGTAAATTATTAATTTCGTATTCCCTGGTTTACTTTTAACCTACATCTATTAAGTGTGATTATTTTAGTTTTCACCACATCAAATGGAAGATAAGGTAAAAAAAAAAAAAATTGAGATGAATTTTCATTGTCACTGAATAAACGATCAAGATTTAGCGATTTATGAGTCAATGTCACAATGATGTCAGGCAATAATTCGGATGAAAAAGCGGTAATAAATTTATGTACAATGAATTATTATTTGGTATCAACCACTTGATAATCCCACGCTTGTAATAGAAAAAAAAAACCGCAAACAAAATCTGTGTGAGGAAATTAACAAAACAAAACAAAAACAAACTAAAACTGGTTTGATCGATAAATTCTTTTCAGTTGAATAAACAGTAATAAACCATAATAAAAACAACAGTTTACCACTTTGAGTCATCTTTCTATAGTGAAAGATAAAACTTCCTCAGTTGAAAAAAAAAACAAAATGGTAATAATTCATCGCCTTAACATGAGAAGGTTCTATCTCCACATTTTGGCTGAACTGAGTTACACACTACACATTACTACTACAGGCCTTCTCCATTGTGTGTTAAAGCATCAAGTGGATTCGGTCTGAAATTTGTAAGTAGGCTATTACTATAAAGAAAACACAGTCATATCTCTAAAAGCTATGAGTACATGAGAGAAACTTCAGTCATCAATTTCTCAAAAGTTATTGGAAGGGAGTTAGAACGTCGACATTCCCAGGGGACGAAATGCTAACAACGTATCTCACCTGGGATCAACCATCTACAGTGCTAGTTAAAACTTTCTCCAAGTAAAGTGGGCTGGACCACTTTCGACTTCCTTCTTCCCCACCAATGCCAAATTTCTGATTCCAAGCGACGCCTGGGCTCTGTGATTACATTGAACTATTCACTCAACAATACATTGTAATTCTCAACGACTTCCTCAATTGTCGAGGCTGATTGTAATTGCACGAAAGCCCAAATCTCTTTGCCCCAAGCCCCCGTCTTTCTTTCTCACAATGGGCGACAATGGGTTGGAGTAGCGATGATATTTTGCGCCTGCAATTGTCGGAGGAGCCCTAAAATTCAATTACATGACAGTTCGATCTGGACTGAGCCAGGAGTGTGTGGGTATCAAAGATTTGAGATGCCAGCTTGGGAACTACAATGTTCTAACTCGATGAGCTATCCACCGTGGAGGAAATGTGTACTGTTCCTCGCCTTTTGCACAGAAGTTTCGGTTTTAGCTCTGGACGGACGGTATTTTTGCAATGTCATAGTCAGTTAACAAAATGTTCCATTTTGTGAAAATTCGGCCAAATGTTCTCTTTGTCACTGTAAACACCCATTGCCGAGACTGGGGCCAGAAAAGTAAACTTACCTGGCATCCTGGCCGAGCCTAACACAGGTCACGTGAAACCTTTTGTCTCCATCCATACCGTGCACAAGAGAAACATTACGACATTGCAGCCACGCTGTATCTCAGTTAATATCAAGGATGTTGTTACAAGTACGTAAGTCCCCCAAGTTTTTTGCGCTCGGGCTACGTATTTTAAAGCTTGTTGTGACTCTAGAGCTAGAGAGCTCCTCCCGAAACACTCATAACAACAGCCATAATTAATTCTTCTTTCTGAATTTCTTTTTGTCTTCCTTCTGTTTTTTGGTTGAAAGAGTAATGGGCAGGATGAGGGATTCGATAAGATTTTGGGTGGAGGTTAGGGGTTAGGGATAGGTACGTATACGCACGTGCCCCTGGCCCAAAGCGCTAGGGATGCGTACGTACTTATAACAGCAGCCTAATATCAAAGGTATAACCGTCAAATTTGATGTGCATCATTTTGATGATTGTCTTCATGACCTCGTCACATAAAATTCAATTACGCTGGTAACCACGGGGGCTTCATTGAAATGTTATTATCTCCTATATATAAGACTGACATAGGCGGTACTGTTCGACACAGTGCTCAACGAACCATGTGTACTCTCTCTATATTCTCCCCCCCCCCCCCCCCCCCGTGGGCACACTGCTGGAACTTCCATCGGCTGTACGTAGGTTTTTTTCTTTTCTGTTTTTAATCATTGAGACAGTAGTGTTGAGCTAGCGTGGGGTTATTACGGACACCGAATGGGATGAGACTGAAAGAGATATTCTGCGGGTGGCCACTAGTTTATAACATACTTAATTATAATCCTGTTCACATTCTTACCTTTGTATGTTGGATAATTTTTCTATTTGCAATTTCAAATCGTTCAAAATCAAAGGACGGGCGAAATAATGTGCCTTGATGTGGCATGTGTGCTAGAGATGATCTTAGAATGGACACTGTGCTGAAAACAGCTTTCAGTGCTTTAAACTTTCGTAAGCGAGAGAATTCAGCGTCAAGTTTCCTATGCTGTAGTGGGTGGGTGGGGGTGGGGTGGCCAAGGGTCTGGATGAGACCACAGTTCTCGCCTAAGAGAGATGGGAGCGGTGCGACGGTACCATGTGACAATAATCTGTCTGGTGACATTTAAGTTTTATGTGGGTGGTTGTTGTTCTTTGGGGGGGGGGGGGGAGGGGGGGGGAGGTGTTCTCGTTGTCGCTTTTTCGAAATTGAAATACCAATCTGCCCTTGTTCGACAATTTATCGATGTTACATTTAAAATTATTTCCAATAAAAAGTTTTGTTTTGAGGTTCATGTACTTTGTTTTGTTGTTATTGATTTAAAAAAAATTATTATTAGATTCTGTTTCCAGCATGATCATGCTATATCAGAGACAACAGTCCGGTCAGATGCGGACAAACTGACAAACACCACGAGAAAATCGATTCGGCTGTTATCTCTCTCAGAGCGGAATTCGAACGTGGAGCATCTCGAATCCATGGTAAGCTCTCTTGCCACTTTGCTGACTGCGTCCATTGTCTTCTGTAGCCAACAATAAAAACATAGTAAGTCTATTGTCACGGGGTGAACAAAGAGCTGTTTATATACCTGAAACTGCGGCCCTGAAACAGTGTCTGCATGTCTGCCCACCACCTTTTTTTCCCATGTCCCGCTGTAATCTGTCTTAGCTACACGAGATAACAAATACATGTGTACATGAAACAAAAGAAAAGAAAAGCAATTTCTGGAAAGGGAATCACAACAGTTAAGACTCTGTGGACGCCTTGCGCACATGAACGCAGACAAGCAGTGAATCCCTGTAGAGCTTGATACAAAGTTCCAGAGATATTAAGATTGAGTTCTATAAATAGATTGTTTATGGTTTTTCACCTTTTGTATGTTTTTTTTTCTATTATTATTACTATTTGCCCATCACCCGCAGGACTGGCAAATAAATCCAGTTTCCTCCCCACCCCTCCCCCTTTTGTTTCTTGTTTACTTCCCACACAATTATTTTAATTGCGATTACAAATTTACCTTCATGCCATAGTTGACACGTCTGTGAGTGTTATAATTATATTTTTCTAAATGATGGACATGAGAGCATAATTGTCTTCCACACTAACAATAACAACAAAGATACATGTACTAGAATTGATAAGATAAGACGGCTAGTGCTTTTAGCGGGCGTAGATTTCGCACTACCACCTAACGGCAAACGCCCGGAACTCATGAAAAGTGCCGTATTTTACAAAGCCAAATACGGAAAATATTGAATTTTGTTCACTGTTCAGCCATCGCTATAGGCCTTGATTGACGTCACTTATTGTGGAATTATAACTTCAATCTCTGTGGGAAAACTCTGGGTTGTTTTTTTTTTCAGTCTCAGTAGCACTGTCACAATTTTGCATCATTAATTTACCGTTATATCAAGCATTCGTTTCATACTGTGCGCCATGGGTCCCGCCCCCGATCAACGCGCAAATTTTGTGCACGGTTTTTTTTTAGTGGTGCGAAGAACAGTGTCTCATTTTATCGTTTCTAGTATCTTTGCTAACAATCAGTTTTGAAATACATGTATAGCTTGCTCTCTCGAAATAACATTTCCAGTTAGGTGCGAAAGAGTTTTTTTTGTTCAAATTGTCTTTCGTCTGTGATACACAATACATGTATTTTTTCTATATGACAGACATCACAGTGAACAGCATATATATCCATCAATAGCTTTTGTTGTCTCGAATTTGCAGTTTGATACGACAGCGTGTGTCCTTCAAACTGTCTTCCCTTCTCTAAGGTATGTCGTATGCGCTGTTGAGAGGACCGGCATCGTGCACTTGGTGGTACAAAACCTGATATATTTTATGGATGCGTGTGTGTGTGTATATGTGTGCGTGCGTACGTGTTCACGCGGATTTTTGTGTGCGCCAGTGTGTGTGCATGTTTGTCCTTAACTGCGTATTCCATAAATCCAGTCTGTCTGTCTACCCATGCATTAAATGTTGTATAACGCCCGTGTGTTCGATATATCCAAATTCTAAAGATCATTCCAACCTGGCGACATTTCACGTCAAGTCCCCAGGAGACTCTTAAAGCGCTCTATATTGTGCATTAAATTCCGTCTATGTTCAAGGAATTATTATTTTCAGATTACATCGTTCGGTGCCATCACTTGGAGCTTGTCAGTTCTATTAATTATTGAAGTGACACGTCCAGAATATCTTTGCCTTTAACTTTTCTTCCTAGTGCAAACCTGAGCTCTAAGCACTGAGATGTAGGCCTACGGCTAAAACTTGAGGAATGGTGTAACCCAGAGTTTGCACATTTCAAGATTACATTTCCTTATGGTCAGATTCGGAAGATTCGTACCCGATTATATTTTACAAGACTGTTCCTTCTTTGTATGAAATCCGATTAAATACCGACAGTCCACGACCGGGCCGTCTTACTCTTAACATCATTATGAACCCTTGGGCAATGCAATAGGCTGCGGCCCGCCCCTTCGCAACTACTCGGAAATCTGCGTGCATGGGGCCCCCTAAATCCTTGGGGCCCCTGGGCAGCTGCCAAGTGTGCCCATGCGTTAAGATGACTCTGATCCACTGACTTCAAGACTACCCTTTGGAACGAAGAAACATCTACAACTGTTATGGAACAATGTAACCGACCTAGGACTGTTAAGGACCTATGAAATAGATCTGGAGCTGCTGTGGAACAATGACCCAGATATGGAGCTCATCGTGGGCTGAAACGTTCGTCTATGAAGCTCGTTGGTGCAGATGTCACTGAAGTCTTGTCTTGTCTATTTACATAGTCCGGTTGACAGTTTAGAACGCCAATGCCGACCTGGCAGCCAGTTCCCTCCATTCCCTCGGTCCACTGACCTTCTCAGAGAGTCACTAAGCTTCATTCCTGTCAACCCTATGGTGTTGTCTTCATGTCTCTTTATCTGTTCTTTCTCCCGTTCCATACTGTGAGTTTGGTTTAAATCAATGTCGTTGGGTTTTCTTCCTGTTGTTGTTGCTGCCGCTGCTGTTGCTGTCCATCATATCGCTTTTGCTGCTTCATCTATCAAGCTGGCAGTGTGACTTCAGTCTGAATGGTATTCAGACCTTAGAGCAAATATTTTGTTCTGCATGTACTGTGCAGTGCACGGTAGTGTGAGAGGCCGAATCACGCAAAACACTGGCTGTCAGATCGTGACAAACAGACAGACAATTACAATTACTTGTTCCTTTCTCGTGACTTTCCATTTCCAGAGCAAAGATCATTACTTATTCACTGATCGTGTGACCAGTCATCCACTAACTTACCTTGAGATATCTAGTTGTAGCTGGTCTAACATGTAAATGAATATTTTAATGTCGATAAATTCAGACAAGTGTGTCCTATCCAAGAGGTGATGTTACCAGCTGAAAGAAACAATTGGAAAGCCATTCCGTTTTGATTAAATTTGATATCCGTTTCTGTCCTGTTACTCAAAGTGTAAAAGTAGATGACAAAGTGGGTTTTATTTAAAACAGGTCTTGTACAAAAACCATCGTTGGTTGTCGGCATGTCGTGGTGTCACGAATATAGAGGGGTAAACTCGATAGGGGGAAAGCGTGATTTTGAAGGTTGTTTACGAGCGTGAAATGATACACACGACTCGCTTGAGGATAGTGCCGGGTGCCAAAACCTCCGGTGTATAAATAAGGGCACTACACGTGGTTCCGCCAGATGACAGCTGCACCTTTGACGGTCCGGGCGACATGTGGAGGTCGTGACATTGAGACCACGGACGTGTGAAGGTGTGAGGATCCGTTATGTTAGTTTTTTTACATTATTTTGTCGTTTGAAGCTCGGAGATCTTGAAGAAGGTATGGAAACCCTTCAAGTCAGTTTATCTACGATGGCGGGTGAGTGAACCGTCTGTTTTCTTTATCGTTTGAAGCTTGGAGATCTTGAAGAAGGTATGGAAACCCTTCAACTGTTCAAGTCAGTTTATCTACGAAGGTGGGTGTGAATCATCTGTTTTCTTTATCGTTTGAAGCTCGGAGATCTTGAAGAAGATATGGAAACCCTTCACGGCCGTTTATCTACGATGGCGGGTTGTGAACCGTCTGTTTTCTTTATCGTTTGAATCTTGGAGATGTTAAAGGTATGGAAAGCCTTCAAGACAGTTTATCTACGACGGCGTGAGTGACTCGCCACATTATCGTTTGAACCCTGGAGATGTGAAAGTATGTTGACAAGTAGAGACTTTTTAGGTATCAGTAGGGGATAGTAACTGATTGCCAAGTCCCCGATAGGGATTTTTGCATATATCTTTGTTTTCTTTGATTGTACATTTTGCCTTTTATGAGTTGAATAATTTGGCAGAAGCCATATGACACTCATTATATATAATAAATATCGTGTTTGATTTGAAAATTCACCCCATGTGTCCGTTGGTCGCTGGTCTGCTTGCTTGGCTAATTAGCTGGGTTTGGAAAGGAAGGTAATTTTTTAAAAGTCCACGAACGTGCTCGTGACAGTGGGAATGAGTCAACGTTCTTGAAAAGCCGAACACAGCACAATGGTGTAGGCAAACCTAGGAAAATTGTTCGTGATGTGAAATTCTTTATGCACCGCACAAACGAGTCCAGTTGAAATGACTGACGAAGAAGATTACAAAATTAACCTTCACACGGATACTCCAGTACCCCACATTCTACGACTGGATACGCTTAGTTTTAGATAGTCTCAACTGTTGTTGTTGTTTTTTTTTATCATTATGATTCAACGATTGTTATCTAATATTACATGGCTTTTTTTTTTTCTAATAAAAATTTATACTAAATTTATCCTTTTACATGTGGGTGGTTTGATGGTTACAGCATTTTAAAACAGGAGAAAGCAGCCAAATTTGCTACACCATGCACTAAGTTAATGATTGTCCAATTTTGACCACCCACATGATGGCATAAACAAACAGCCCTTTTCGGGGCTAAGAAACAGCCCTTTTCGGGGCTAAGAAACAGACCTTTTCGGGGCTAAGAAACAGACCTTTTCGGGGCTAAGAAACAGCCCTTTTCAGGGCTAAGAAACAGATCTTTTCAGGGCTAAGAAACAGACCTTTTCAGGGCTAAGAAACAGACCTTTTCAGGGCTAAGAAACAGACCTTTTCAGGGCTAAGAAACAGACCTTTTCAGGGCTAAGAAACAGACCTTTTCGGGGCTAAGAAACAGCCCTTTTCGGGGCTAAGAAACAGACCTTTTCGGGGCTAAGAAACAGACCTTTTCGGGGCTAAGAAACAGACCTTTTCAGGGCTAAGAAACAGACCTTTTCAGGGCTAAGAAACAGACCTTTTCAGGGCTAAGAAACAGGCCTTTTCAGGGCTAAGAAACAGACCTTTTCAGGGCTAAGAAACAGACCGTTTCAGGGCTAAGAAACAGACCTTTTCAGGGCTGCAGAAGAAGAGTAAAAAAAAAAAAAAACCATGAACAAGAACAAGAAGAAAGGCAAGCCGCGAGACAAGAAGAAAGGCAAGCCGTGAGACAAGAAGAAAGGCAAGCCGCGAGACAAGAAGAAAGGCAAGCCACGAGACAAGAAGAAAGGCAAGCCGCGAGACAAGAAGAAAGGCAAGCCACGAGACAAGAAGAAAGGCAAGCCACGAGACAAGAAGAAAGGCAAGCCACGAGACAAGAAGAAAGGCAAGCCACGAGACAAGAAGAAAGGCAAGCCGCGAGACAAGAAGAAAGGCAAGCCACGAGACAAGAAGAAAGGCAAGCCACGAGACAAGAAGAAAGGCAAGCCACGAGACAAGAAGAAAGGCAAGCCACGAGACAAGAAGAAAGGCAAGCCACGAGACAAGAAGAAAGGCAAGCCACGAGACAAGAAGAAAGGCAAGCCACGAGACAAGAAGAAAGGCAAGCCACGAGACAAGAAGAAAGGCAAGCCACGAGACAAGAAGAAAGGCAAGCCACGAGACAAGAAGAAAGGCAAGCCACGAGACAAGAAGAAAGGCAAGCCACGAGACAAGAAGAAAGGCAAGCCGCGAGACAAGAAGAAAGGCAAGCCACGAGACAAGAAGAAAGGCAAGCCACGAGACAAGAAGAAAGGCAAGCCACGAGACAAGAAGAAAGGCAAGCCACGAGACAAGAAGAAAGGCAAGCCGTGAGACAAGAAGAAAGGCAAGCCGTGAGACAAGAAGAAAGGCAAGCCACGAGACAAGAAGAAAGGCAAGCCGTGAGACAAGAAGAAAGGCAAGCCGCGAGACAAGAAGAAAGGCAAGCCACGAGACAAGAAGAAAGGCAAGCCACGAGACAAGAAGAAAGGCAAGCCACGAGACAAGAAGAAAGGCAAGCCGTGAGACAAGAAGAAAGGCAAGCCACGAGACAAGAAGAAAGGCAAGCCACGAGACAAGAAGAAAGGCAAGCCACGAGACAAGAAGAAAGGCAAGCCGTGAGACAAGAAGAAAGGCAAGCCGCGAGACAAGAAGAAAGGCAAGCCACGAGACAAGAAGAAAGGCAAGCCACGAGACAAGAAGAAAGGCAAGCCGTGAGACAAGAAGAAAGGCAAGCCGTGAGACAAGAAGAAAGGCAAGCCGTGAGACAAGAAGAAAGGCAAGCCACGAGACAAGAAGAAAGGCAAGCCACGAGACAAGAAGAAAGGCAAGCCGCGAGACAAGAAGAAAGGCAAGCCACGAGACAAGAAGAAAGGCAAGCCACGAGACAAGAAGAAAGGCAAGCCGCGAGACAAGAAGAAAGGCAAGCCGTGAGACAAGAAGAAAGGCAAGCCACGAGACAAGAAGAAAGGCAAGCCACGAGACAAGAAGAAAGGCAAGCCGTGAGACAAGAAGAAAGGCAAGCCACGAGACAAGAAGAAAGGCAAGCCACGAGACAAGAAGAAAGGCAAGCCACGAGACAAGAAGAAAGGCAAGCCGTGAGACAAGAAGAAAGGCAAGCCGTGAGACAAGAAGAAAGGCAAGCCACGAGACAAGAAGAAAGGCAAGCCACGAGACAAGAAGAAAGGCAAGCCGTGAGACAAGAAGAAAGGCAAGCCGTGAGACAAGAAGAAAGGCAAGCCACGAGACAAGAAGAAAGGCAAGCCACGAGACAAGAAGAAAGGCAAGCCGCGAGACAAGAAGAAAGGCAAGCCGTGAGACAAGAAGAAAGGCAAGCCGTGAGACAAGAAGAAAGGCAAGCCACGAGACAAGAAGAAAGGCAAGCCACGAGACAAGAAGAAAGGCAAGCCGTGAGACAAGAAGAAAGGCAAGCCGCGAGACAAGAAGAAAGGCAAGCCGTGAGACAAGAAGAAAGGCAAGCCACGAGACAAGAAGAAAGGCAAGCCACGAGACAAGAAGAAAGGCAAGCCGTGAGACAAGAAGAAAGGCAAGCCGTGAGACAAGAAGAAAGGCAAGCCGCGAGACAAGAAGAAAGGCAAGCCGTGAGACAAGAAGAAAGGCAAGCCGTGAGACAAGAAGAAAGGCAAGCCGTGAGACAAGAAGAAAGGCAAGCCACGAGACAAGAAGAAAGGCAAGCCGTGAGACAAGAAGAAAGGCAAGCCGCGAGACAAGAAGAAAGGCAAGCCGCGAGACAAGAAGAAAGGCAAGCCGTGAGACAAGAAGAAAGGCAAGCCACGAGACAAGAAGAAAGGCAAGCCGTGAGACAAGAAGAAAGGCAAGCCGTGAGACAAGAAGAAAGGCAAGCCACGAGACAAGAAGAAAGGCAAGCCGTGAGACAAGAAGAAAGGCAAGCCGCGAGACAAGAAGAAAGGCAAGCCACGAGACAAGAAGAAAGGCAAGCCACGAGACAAGAAGAAAGGCAAGCCACGAGACAAGAAGAAAGGCAAGCCGTGAGACAAGAAGAAAGGCAAGCCACGAGACAAGAAGAAAGGCAAGCCACGAGACAAGAAGAAAGGCAAGCCACGAGACAAGAAGAAAGGCAAGCCGTGAGACAAGAAGAAAGGCAAGCCGCGAGACAAGAAGAAAGGCAAGCCACGAGACAAGAAGAAAGGCAAGCCACGAGACAAGAAGAAAGGCAAGCCGTGAGACAAGAAGAAAGGCAAGCCGTGAGACAAGAAGAAAGGCAAGCCACGAGACAAGAAGAAAGGCAAGCCACGAGACAAGAAGAAAGGCAAGCCGCGAGACAAGAAGAAAGGCAAGCCGTGAGACAAGAAGAAAGGCAAGCCACGAGACAAGAAGAAAGGCAAGCCACGAGACAAGAAGAAAGGCAAGCCGTGAGACAAGAAGAAAGGCAAGCCGTGAGACAAGAAGAAAGGCAAGCCGTGAGACAAGAAGAAAGGCAAGCCGTGAGACAAGAAGAAAGGCAAGCCGTGAGACAAGAAGAAAGGCAAGCCGTGAGACAAGAAGAAAGGCAAGCCACGAGACAAGAAGAAAGGCAAGCCACGAGACAAGAAGAAAGGCAAGCCGTGAGACAAGAAGAAAGGCAAGCCACGAGACAAGAAGAAAGGCAAGCCGTGAGACAAGAAGAAAGGCAAGCCACGAGACAAGAAGAAAGGCAAGCCGTGAGACAAGAAGAAAGGCAAGCCACGAGACAAGAAGAAAGGCAAGCCGTGAGACAAGAAGAAAGGCAAGCCGTGAGACAAGAAGAAAGGCAAGCCGTGAGACAAGAAGAAAGGCAAGCCGTGAGACAAGAAGAAAGGCAAGCCGTGAGACAAGAAGAAAGGCAAGCCGTGAGACAAGAAGAAAGGCAAGCCACGAGACAAGAAGAAAGGCAAGCCACGAGACAAGAAGAAAGGCAAGCCGTGAGACAAGAAGAAAGGCAAGCCACGAGACAAGAAGAAAGGCAAGCCACGAGACAAGAAGAAAGGCAAGCCACGAGACAAGAAGAAAGGCAAGCCGTGAGACAAGAAGAAAGGCAAGCCGCGAGACAAGAAGAAAGGCAAGCCACGAGACAAGAAGAAAGGCAAGCCACGAGACAAGAAGAAAGGCAAGTCGTGAGACAAGAAGAAAGGCAAGCCGTGAGACAAGAAGAAAGGCAAGCCACGAGACAAGAAGAAAGGCAAGCCACGAGACAAGAAGAAAGGCAAGCCGCGAGACAAGAAGAAAGGCAAGCCGTGAGACAAGAAGAAAGGCAAGCCACGAGACAAGAAGAAAGGCAAGCCACGAGACAAGAAGAAAGGCAAGCCGTGAGACAAGAAGAAAGGCAAGCCACGAGACAAGAAGAAAGGCAAGCCACGAGACAAGAAGAAAGGCAAGCCACGAGACAAGAAGAAAGGCAAGCCGTGAGACAAGAAGAAAGGCAAGCCGCGAGACAAGAAGAAAGGCAAGCCGTGAGACAAGAAGAAAGGCAAGCCACGAGACAAGAAGAAAGGCAAGCCGTGAGACAAGAAGAAAGGCAAGCCACGAGACAAGAAGAAAGGCAAGCCGTGAGACAAGAAGAAAGGCAAGCCGTGAGACAAGAAGAAAGGCAAGCCGTGAGACAAGAAGAAAGGCAAGCCGTGAGACAAGAAGAAAGGCAAGCCGTGAGACAAGAAGAAAGGCAAGCCGCGAGACAAGAAGAAAGGCAAGCCGCGAGACAAGAAGAAAGGCAAGCCGTGAGACAAGAAGAAAGGCAAGCCGTGAGACAAGAAGAAAGGCAAGCCGTGAGACAAGAAGAAAGGCAAGCCGTGAGACAAGAAGAAAGGCAAGCCGCGAGACAAGAAGAAAGGCAAGCCGCGAGACAAGAAGAAAGGCAAGCCGTGAGACAAGAAGAAAGGCAAGCCGTGAGACAAGAAGAAAGGCAAGCCACGAGACAAGAAGAAAGGCAAGCCACGAGACAAGAAGAAAGGCAAGCCGCGAGACAAGAAGAAAGGCAAGCCGCGAGACAAGAAGAAAGGCAAGCCGTGAGACAAGAAGAAAGGCAAGCCGTGAGACAAGAAGAAAGGCAAGCCACGAGACAAGAAGAAAGGCTAGCCGCGAGACAAGAAGAAAGGCAAGCCGCGAGACAAGAAGAAAGGCAAGCCGTGAGACAAGAAGAAAGGCAAGCCACGAGACAAGAAGAAAGGCAAGCCGCGAGACAAGAAGAAAGGCAAGCCGCGAGACAAGAAGAAAGGCAAGCCACGAGACAAGAAGAAAGGCAAGCCGCGAGACAAGAAGAAAGGCAAGCCGCGAGACAAGAAGAAAGGCAAGCCACGAGACAAGAAGAAAGGCAAGCCGCGAGACAAGAAGAAAGGCAAGCCGCGAGACAAGAAGAAAGGCAAGCCGCGAGACAAGAAGAAAGGCAAGCCGGGAGACAAGAAGAAAGGCAAGCCACGAGACAAGAAGAAAGGCAAGCCGTGAGACAAGAAGAAAGGCAAGCCACGAGACAAGAAGAAAGGCAAGCCGCGAGACAAGAAGAAAGGCAAGCCGCGAGACAAGAAGAAAGGCAAGCCGTGAGACAAGAAGAAAGGCAAGCCGTGAGACAAGAAGAAAGGCAAGCCACGAGACAAGAAGAAAGGCAAGCCACGAGACAAGAAGAAAGGCAAGCCGCGAGACAAGAAGAAAGGCAAGCCGCGAGACAAGAAGAAAGGCAAGCCACGAGACAAGAAGAAAGGCAAGCCACGAGACAAGAAGAAAGGCAAGCCGTGAGACAAGAAGAAAGGCAAGCCACGAGACAAGAAGAAAGGCAAGCCGCGAGACAAGAAGAAAGGCAAGCCGTGAGACAAGAAGAAAGTACAAAGACAACAACCAGAAAGGCGAGGTGCAAATGCCTCCCGCAAATATCCTCCAGAAAGGAAGATTTCCCACCACAAACTCACTAGATTGAAACAGGACTCAACCCTAAAGCAAAAGAACGCGAAGGGACTGTTTTACCGGTACATCAAACAAAGTGAAAACCACAAGGCAAATTAATTTATTCTATAGCTTAGTGTTACAGACCGGAATACATGTTGTACCTCTAATTAGGTCAGTGCGTTGAACACAACCTCGCCATTGTTTCTATCTGTTCGAGCATTGTGTTATTGTGTTTTGACCAGGGCACATGAAGTTTCACGATTTGGCATTATCTTTGTGCCGCTTGTTTCCTTCATACTTGACTGTTTGGATAAATGTAGTCTACTGTAAAGACAAAAACTCCAAACTGGTCTCAGGACTGTGGCGTCTCTTTTCTGCGCCGTTTCACTTGGAGTTTTCAATATCGTTTATTTTAAACTGAAGATGATCTTTCGGCAGTTTGGCAGCCCCACCTATTGTGTACGAATTTTTAGAAAAACCATTTTTCGGATATTTTTTTTCAAGTGATCCATGTTTTTAAAAAAATACACTAATACGCATGGAGATTGTAAGCCTTACTTACATGCATTTGACACATGTTCAATTTGGTGTCACTTCCTTGCAAGAGAGGAAAATAAAATGTCATTTGGGGAAATTGTGGGCACATCTGGTTGTATAGAATCTATCTGAGGAGAGAGAGCGGGAGAGGGGAGAGGGAGTCAAAGAAAGAGAGAGAGGGAGTGAGAGATAGAAAGAAAAGGGGGGCTGCGGATGGGAGAGTGGGACAGAAAAGGAGTGAAAGAGACGAGTTTATCTTTGGCACAGCTGGAAACCGCACCTGGTTAAACACACACACTCACACACATGCACGCGCCCACACATACACACACACCACAATAAAATACTTTGTCAATACATGACATTTCATTATTTTTCCTGTTTTTATTGTGTAAGCTCACGACCAACAACACTAGGGAAGAGTGGTAACTCCGTGATGAATTGTCTAATTCAGCTGCATTGTTGATGGATAGATAAACCTTGTGAAGGAGTTAGATATTTACCAACAAACTGAAGAATCAGAAAAGTCTCGCTTTTTTTAAATGTAGAATTATTATTGGAGCTCCAATACAATAACTTTGGCGCGCTCAACTCCACAATATTTCATTAACTTTTTTATGGAAAGTTAAGAAAACCTATAGACTAGTACTTGTCTCAGTAATATCACATCTAAATCAGCCGCGGTGAATGTCAGACACGAGCAAATATCGTGAGAAATATTTATGACGAAACATTTTTGTTAACAATTTTGAACTTGAGGCGGAGAATCAGCTAGGCAAAATACCCCACACATCGACAGATTGTATAATCATACTACAAGGTATAACAGAGCCAGAGGATGAACATGTAAACACCAAAAACTTTGTGGCTACGGTACATGACCAAAATATTATGAAAATTTGTTTACTGTCTCAATTTTTGACGATAAATAACGTCGACACATCCATTTTGTGACAAAAAATTCAGTCCTTAGTATTAGATATGTATTGATTTGCGATTGTGTTATAGCAAAAAAAAAAACAACAACAAACAAACAAACAGAAACAACAAGAACCCGTGGAATCAAAGAAGGAGATTTCATTTTTCCCATTCTTTATACATTTCTGAGTCTAGCTAGTTCAAACATAGCGCTGAGGATATACTCGCACCTTAGCCCCACCTTCCTACATCACGTCTCAACCACAACATGAAGATCTCCTTCTCTAATCATCTAAACAAGTTGGTAATCCCTCTCTTGAAATCTAAATGTTAAAATAACAAATGTTCCATGGAAAAGCGTTCCTCAGCACCTCCTGACATCATAAATAGTTAGAATGGAATGAGTTCAGTCATTCAACCCATATTTTGTACGATGCCTTTCCCTCCACAAGTCGATAGGATATATATATACGAGAATTACTCCAATTCTTCACATGCTCAAAAAATTGTGTTTCGAGGCACAGGAGTGCTTGCCGTTAAATCTTCATACATACAACCATGTAGACAAAGTTGCATTTGGAACAGAAATCCTCATTTTTGGATGCTGAACTACCATTCATAGGCGATACAAATGATTACTTTGTAGGGAATAAAGCGAGTAAAAGATACCCTACCCAAAATAAAATCATGTTGAACAGCAAATTAATCCATTCTCCTGCACAAAGGGGTGACTAGATCAAACGGGATGATGAAAGCAAAGAGATGTATACCTGGTTCGTGAGAACGTGTTCCTCAAATGAAACCAGTGTTTCAGTCTTAATGCTGCGGTTTACAGATAACATTTGAAAAGATTAAATTTCCATTACAACTTCTTTTAAATGCAATTTATCGAGCCATTAGCAGAAATCCGTTCATTATAGAGAAACAAAGGCCACAGTTTGTTTTCACACATTGTCCTAGTCGACCTTGTTTTGCCCACCCCCCACCCCACCCCCACCTCTTTCTCTCTGAATGTTCCAGTTTATTGAACCTACCGACAATTACCTTGTAGTTTCTACTGTTATGCAACCCAGAACCATGGAACATTCTAGTAGGAGACGAAAGGTAATTATAGTTGTCCCTGAGGCCTCAGGCCTATGTGTCTGTTTTAAATCCCCCCCCCCCTCCCCTGGATGTCTCAGTGCTTCAAAAAATTAGATTATGTTATGTACAATTCAGTTTAGTTGAATTTACTGGATATGACAGTATGCAGTGCAGATTTCAGCATTTTTCACGGCATGCCGTTTGAGAAGCGCTGGAAACCACTGGACTAGTGTAGCCTAGAAATCGTTGTGTATCTGTCTCTATACAACCTGTCCAAAGTCACGTAAATTATTTGAAATGGGCAATGCCTTTTGTAAGAGTGGTTATAGCTCACAAACCATTTTCAGTCTGGTAAGAACTTAACGTTAAAAATCTAAATGCGACAGCAGCATAATTATGACTTTTCCTTTGATATCACGATATAAAGTTATGTTTTTGGAAAGTAACGCTCAATACTGTTGTCTAAAGTCCAAATTTTTTGTAGTTTATTTGGATCTTATCTTCATCCAAAATTTTCTTGACAGCTCTAAGACACTGAAAGTGAAACTAATCACAAAACATGCATGTATTCCTTTTTTTTTTTTTTTTTTACATTAACAAGAATAATTTATTGTTAATGCCAGTAAAAATTCCATTCAGATATCATTTAAATGACATACAGGCTTTTATCATCACAATGCTACATGACATATTGAGAACGATTTGCTTTGCACCTTCTCTCCTGTTTTAGTGTTTGGGTTTTTCATTATTGCTTTCTCCTCTGGTTCCCAACACACTACAAAATAATACATTCATCTGATGAATCTGAAATTTCAACTTAACTCACAACTTCTCATAGTTGCAGACAATGCTATACATAAAAAGTCAAGCTCTCATTAAATTCTACCAAAACTAACATTTAAATGTAGTAAATGCAGTGTGAAATGCAACTATGTAATTGTAGCCCTTTGAACTTGGGTTTGGTGGAGGTGTAGCGTTCTTTTGTGCCTGACACCCGACAGATGTTCTTGTTGTTGTAAAGACTGTCACTCCGGCACTAGCTAGTCCAGTCGCAAGCCACTGTGCTGCAGCACAGCTTATGTTCAGGACAATGGAGCTGCTCGCAAACTCCGCCTGTCCAGTCATCTGACAGATAGATACTAACGGTTTTGTTAGTTGTAGTACATGTGGTTGTCAAAAAGTACCAGGAATACTGGTTTCTTCAATAGTTTCTTAATTCTTCACACCACTGTCGCCACCTGTGACGTGGCGTGGCCGGCGGGAGAATGCCAGCAAAACTGTTAGGGGTGAAACAGATCTAAGCTGGTGTAGGTGCCAGATTGGTGGCTCATCACCCATAAATGTTGCTTCACACTAGTGCCTGGTCGCAGTGTGGGCAGTGATTATTGTGACGCCAAATTTATGGGTGGCAAGCACCAGCCTGGCGCCAACACCAGCCTAGGTCTGTTTCACTCCTTAGGATGCTACGTCCCATGTTCATCCCTGATCGATTGAGGCCTCCCAGCCCTGTGATCATGTTGGAAATAACATAGCCTGCACTGTCGCTTTGGGTCCCTCTGGCATGGATCCTTCCGTTCTTCTGTAGCAGTCTCTGGCTAACTCTTGCAGCTTTCTATTCTGACTGATCATTAGTTCCCCATACAGATACACTCCTAAGGCCTGTGGGAGAAAAAACAACAACATTCATTCCTCATTATTTATACTACTTGGCCCGCCGACTTGGGGAATACAGACATGTGATTTTTAATGTTGAGTTTGGATCACCAATTTGTAAACTGACATTTCTAACATTCTACTCAGAGAAAATGCGTCTTTTTTTTCCCCGGCACAAAATGTTGAAAAACATTCTTCTTTCAACTCGGTTGTGGCTCAAAATTAACGAAACCATTAAAAATACAGCGAACTTCAAAACCTTTTAAAATACGCCCACGTACACCTTTTCGTCTTTGTATGCCTAATAAATGGTATTTTGTTGAGTTTAAGGCTCAACAGTTAAAAAAAGCCTTTCATGATTACACTGGCGGCCTCACGTCCTTTATAACATGATTCAACAGGCCACAGAAAATGGCCTTAGGAGACTCTCTTTTTTCTCAATATTCCCATGGCAGTTCAAATAATTTCCATTGCATTCTTTAGTAAAAATCAAATCTTAAATAATTAAAACATGAACAAATCTTCTCACAACAATGAAATTGGGTTTCAAATGCAACCGAGAGCGCATACATCCTGGTCCCTATTGAAATACATGTTTATATCCTTTAATACAAAATTTACACAATTACTCCCACAGAGCCATCACGTCAAGCAAAAAATACCCGTTGATTAAATCTGATCCAAAACCTGAATATTTCATTTCATTTCACTTGTCTCTGTGTAACTCAAATCTCATCTCACATAAACAGAAACGATGAAATCTGGTTGCAGTTTACGACCATTTTTGGTATTCTAAGTATTAGAGTCTCACTTACATGATTTTTTGGCGGGCATCTTCACGTAAATAAATGATGTATGATTCTCTTTAATCTCAGGATGGCCCCCTTAGTTTTCTCGACCAAATTAACAGATATTTATACGACAAGACAAGGGGAAAAGGCAAAATTTAAATGAAATAAAGAAAAAAACACGATGCGCTGCAAAGAGGAAGAGACTGAAGGCTTGCAATAGGGAAGTACAAAGGATTGCAATCTGAGAAATATTGGTGTGATTCTAGACAACGACACTGTCTTAAAAGGAAAAAAATCGTGGACAAAAGGAAAAGGACACGGAACAGGAAATGTAGATATGAAAAAAGAAATTTAACAGAAAAAGAAAAAAAAAAAGATTGAGCTAGAAGTAAAGTAGAAATGACACTTCATGATTAAGCCTCTTTTTGGTCTCAGGGGATCTTTCAAGTTTACAAAACTGATTAATTAAAAATCTTGGGGATCACATGCCACATGATGATCGAAATCCACAAGTCACATGTGGCGGATACATGCAAATCATCAGTCTTCGGTTTCATTGCCCTACATAACACATGAAAAAAAGCTGAGAGTTTACAAGGAGTGACACATTAAAATGGATGTTCAGAGGCTGAGCAGACAAAGATCCACACGCTCACATGCATGCACACACACACACACACACACACACGAAATCAACCCCCGCAAATACACCCGCTCGCGCAGACACATAATATATAAAAAGAGGCATCGCGTGTCACACAAACACACACACACGCGCGCGCTTACACTGAGCAGCAGCAGCGGCAAGGACACATCAATAGCCATATTAGCCATATTTAAAAAGGGGTTTCACTGCAGCCCCAAAGAGACGTTTTACAAACCAGAATTTATCAGCGTTTTCAACCGCAGGGGATAGGGGGAGGAGGAGGAATCTGCATCTCTCTTCACCTGATACCACTGTTTATGCGTCGACACAAGGTTAACACAATATCTGTGTCAAGGATTGCCATTATTTTTGCCTCCAAACAAAAATGTTTAGGATTTTCAGCCCTGCTTCCCGGGGTATTTCAAAACGGGTTAAGAAGAAGCAATGGTTTTGTTTCTTTGTTTTTGTTTTTTATTGCCTGTTTCAAGGCAGGAATAAGAATTGCTTGGGTACAACAACAGCGCCATCACGTAAGCATATGAACATGACCCACGCCCCTCAAAAAAAAATCAAAAAAATCCAGGAATCTATAACAAAAGTGACAAAAGTTATTCTTCCTTATTTACAGATGTAGTTAATTACTCATACGGGTATCAGACCTACGCAATTGTCCCATATTTTGAAATGCCAAGGTTTTCAGAATCCTGTCCACACACTTAAACCATTTGTGTCCATAATTATGAATCAACAAGAAATCAAGACAGAAAAAACGAAAAAACAAGAAACAGAGAGGTGTAAATGCCAAGAGCAGAGAATCTCCTTAAAAAAAAAAGAAACTATAATCCGTGTCCATGTGAACAAAAAAAAGTGATCAACTCACATTTGTTGTTTTTGAGAAAACTTGAGTTGGAACATTTGAAAGAAGCTTCGATTTAAAAGGTAGACTCAAAAAAAGTCACGAAATAATAATTATAATTATTTCATCTCGCGTAAATTCGCCCCTTTATTACACTGAAAGAGTCTGTACATGGTCACAAGGTAATCTCAGTTTCCTACAAAAAAGTAGAACATTCATGGACACAATTCAGAGACCAGGCTTAGGCCCCCAACAGGTCGCCTTAACAATACCGTGTGAAAGGTTGGACTCCGATAAGGGATGGAACCGGGGGCCTCCACTCCTGAATCAAACCCACTAACCACTGGACGACGGCGAAAGCAAGAAAATCCCTATGGTGTATTTTCGGGTACATTATAATAACCTACCTACTTTCCTGAGATCGATGACGAACTCACCTGACCCCGGCCTAAAATAGAGTCGATGGGAATTCAGTGAAATTGGTGTCTGGGGTGAAAGTCAACCTTACCAACAGTCGTTCATCAACAGCTTAGAAAAGTGGAAATGTCAGCAACTTTCAAATGTGGCGCACTGCTACCCAACCTGAGCGCTTACTTCCTTGCATCTCCATCATGATATAAACATAAATGCAACCTGAGATATATCATATTTATGCAGTAAAACATATGAGACTCTCTGAGGTATTGTATTTTGTGCCAGCTAAACTGCGTTCGTACATCTCAGCAAATGTCAGCAATATCCATCATGATCAGGACTCTATAGGCCTATCTGGGATGCAGCGATGAACAAATATGGGAAAGTGGAAAGTGGGAATCCTTTCAGCCAAACAATTCCGCACAAATATTATAACTTTAGGCAGTATCAGGTTGCTCAGACTCAGCCCGTTCAGTTGTCCAAATCATTTAATATTGGAATAATTTATGCCTCCTGTCTAAAACCGCGCATAACACTGTATGGCGCGTTTTGAAGAAGGCTATGTTTTTGCTTGCAGAGGTAGTCAGTGAATTGAAGTTGCTGTAACGTCGGGATGTGCTGTTTACATAAGTCTGCTGTGGCAACTTTTTCTCTATCCGTTGTTCGGCAATCCTGAGTTCTAAGACACGCATTTAGACCAGTTTTATTTCTCCGTGTTTTAGTGACTGGTATATATATATATATTTATTTTTTTTTGCAGTTGGTAACTGACTACTCACAATTTATTACATTTTCTTTCATTTCATTTTGTTTTATTTTGTTGCATTTTATTGTATTGTATTTTATTTCATTCTGTCTTGTTATGTTTTTAATGTTACTTCATTTTATTTCACTTTATAACACTATCGGCATCACCCAAACTCTCCTCTCAACAAAACACCCATCGGTCGCCTAAATTCGTTTTCCACCAGTCTTTCAGCCCAAATTCAATTTTCCCAAAGCCTTGACCATAATTTGTGTCTTTAACCAAGCGCGCTGACCATTTGTGCCTTTACCGGAGCGTGAACTCCATCACCTCAACGCGTTGTTTTTTCCTCATGTAATTTCAGTTCAGTCAAGACTGAGCGCTGCTGCTCTGTGAAACACGGCACTGACGTTGCTGATAAAGTGTTAGTGCTAAAACTTCCGAGCATTTCACGTGTTGATTCAATTTCAATCTCAGGTTTTCGCACCAGGAGCAAAATGCTGCCCTAGAACTGAAACTTAAGCACAGAGGTTTCCGCCTGACAAAGTTCCGGGCAGAAAACATTGTGACACTGCTAACTATATTGTTAACTTTTGGAGGCTTAGAAGACATCGGCCGCTGGGAGACTTAAATGCGTTTTCTGGATCGCAGAATGAAGTACCGATCTGCTTTAAAACTACAACAATAACAGCAACAACAACAAAACAACGCAACAACAACAACAATCTATTGCTACTTTCAGGTTTTGGTTCATAACAACGTTGAATACCATTTCATGACACACCAGGCTGATGGACTCCGGCATACAGTTATAAGCTGTCTTGGCACTTTAAAATCATGAAAATATTACTTTTTCGGCTATACTTAAATTGTGCTCCAATATCCGACCTAGAATCCGAGGCCAAGTATCGTCAAACGGACCGAGTATTCCATTGTTTCGGATTTCTTTGGAAAATGTCAAGCACCACACGGATCTCCGCTGATTGCTTGTGACAAGCTGTAAATCGGGTTCATTATTGTTCATTTTTGGGGGGAATTCATTTTTTTTTCAAACAACAGATAGCACGCTGTCGCTCATTTTCGAACATTCACCAAAACAACAACTTCTTCCATGTTCGTGAAGACTTTCGGGTTAAGTGTGCAACACTATCCTAGCTAGGAGATAAGGTTTACCCCCACGTTCACACCAGAAGTCTGTTTTCGTTAACTTTCGTACGACCAGAGAGTATGATTTTTAGAGAAGTTGCACTATTGGTCGAGGTGCACTGCGAGACACGGGAGACTCTGCGAAACCACTGTTAGAATGGAGCGATAAGTAGGTCGCTGCGGTAAACAATACCCGTTTGTGCATTTCCTCGGGGAGTAAGAACTTACAAACTGCTCCAAATAGTTACAGTGAGCCCAAAAATATGAACTGACCACAATAAATAGATACGCACATCTTTGGTGAAGACGGTCTTTTTCAACTCTTGTAACCCCAGCGACCTAGCTTTGCGATTTGGCGGAAGTGACATCTCCCTATATGTACATACTCTTTGATGCGAATCACAAACGGATGAGGTCATTCTTCATATCTTGCCAAACTTACGGGAACTAGGTGTGAACACCAATAAGCGAGAAATAAAGATTAACCTCGTCCATTCGTGAGTAGTAGTTTAGTACGAATGTTAAACGAAAGCGGATCCCTTGTGTGAACGCGGGGTTAGACGTTGTTATGATGCCGAGTTCATGCCCACACTCTCTAACTGTCTCCTGCACACAAAAACATGCGCACGCACACACAGTGAGCAGCAAGGAGACCCTGAGGTCCATATCAAAAGAAATATTTCACTGTGGCCCCGCGGGATATCTTTAGGAAATCAGCGTATTTAACCCGGGGGGGGGGGGGGGCTATGTGAATCTCTTGATCCAATGCCGCTGTTTATAGCAGCACAGGGTGAATACAATATCAGTGTCAAGGACTGACATTTTGCTCAAACGAAACAAACAAAAAGAAACGCAGTGTCGGAGGAAAAAGATTCTGAAACAGCTCTTCAACAGGAGGTGTCGTTTACCTGATGATGCAGGAGAAAATGCTCAATGTCATGAGTCCAGCGTAAAGCCTGACGACGTATGGCAAGCTCACACCAGCTATGCTGAATCTGTAACAGGAAAAACAAAGTGTGAAGAGTGCTGAAAACACTGTACAGGTTATCATGTTACCATAAAATTCTATTACAAACAACACATAAGAAATAAAATTGTGAGGATAACGACATTTTTGCCTGGTGTTAATCGTCTTGTGTTTCAGTGGCAGATTTTGTTATTGTCCTGTGCTTTAGAGTTTGATATTTGTGTGCGCCTGTGTGTGTGTGTGAGAGAGAGATAGCAGTTTGGGAGGGAAGGGGTGGGGGTGTCGTGGAGTGACATAACTGTCCTCCCGGGTGCCGGAAAGGGTGAAATGCCTGTGTGATGAAAGGGTCAGTGGGTGTGTTTAGCTCATTCTTGTTTCTGTTTGGTGTTGAGAGGCGGAGAGAGAAAGAGATGGAAGGGGGTTGCAATGTATTCAAGTGTACTCTCGGAGTGCGTGAAAAAAAAAACTACTTTTTTTGCTGCTGCTGTCAACCTGTCTCATATGGTCATGTTTCCTAGTTGTCAGAGCTATCCCATGAGGTAATACAATACACACAAGTCTCTAGACCGCTTGAAATACAAAGTAATTGTTTGTTCCAGTGAATGAAAACATCCAAGCTGCAGTGCTATCAAATCTCATTGAGGAAACTATACCAATTTGAAGGTCTAAGTTCTATATCATACCCAAGCCGCAAAAGCTAAAACTGAGATACTGAGCAAGAAATGTGTTTCCTCCATGCTTTGACTCTGACACCTTCAGCTTGGTCAAAGTGCCTCACTCTAATACAATCAGTCCCGGTTGACCTACTTTGCTCAGAAGATAGTATACTCACTGATCTTTTATTAACCACAACAATGTTTGTTTTGGGGCCCATGTGGACTGAGCCTTGGTATAAATCTAACCTCTTCAGTTGGTAAGGAAATTACATGCTACATAACATAACACAATTCCTCTATAATTGCACATTTACCAGGTAATTCTACTATTGTATACCATGTAATGCAATAAAACCTCTTAAATTTCCTGAGGAAAAAAAATAATCCTTTCTGCTTTCGTCTCCCTCCTCTGTCTCGCCCCAAATTCACTATCTGCAAAGACCTGAGTAACAATGGGGTTCAAAATCATTTTAAGAGTTTACGGGTGTCTCAGTCACCTCAGTCCTGGATCTAAACAGTTTAACAAATGAACATACAGAGAGTATTATTTAAATATTTAGGCAGCTGAAACTCATATGAGACAGAACGTGTTTCATAGCGAAGTATTTTTCACAGCAAATTACTGAAAGATGTTCACGAACTAGTATCTAATAATCTTGCTACAAACTGTGCCCAGGCTTGTATGTTATAATAATACCAGCTGAGGTCTCCGGCCCTGCCCGGGATAAATCGGTTTGAATATTGGTTTCAGTTCTGGGTGGTTATTATGGACCTGCTTCATCTGGCCTGTTACTATTTGTTTATTTTATTTTTGTTTGTTTGTTTTTAAATAAGTCTTACCGCTCTGCCTTTGTGAGTTGACACCCTGCGCATCCCGTACAATAGCAGATTGATTTGCGCACGGGTTAGTGTGTTTCATAGTGAACACATCGCAGGAAGTGATAACGAAACCTTAAAATGGCGAACCATGACTCGAAATAGATCTAAATCATGGCGAAACAATAAATTTCCAATAAAAAAAACAACACCGATTTGAGACTTCTATTAAAAACTGTGCACCCTTACATCCATTCTGATGCGCCATATAAAATTTGAAGTCTGAGTGTTGAGTGGTTCAGAAGCCTTTTGCAACGAAAAATCTCAAGTCCACAAAATATAGTATAGATGTACATATTACAAGTCAGCAGTGTCAATGAGGACCGAGAACAGCATAATACAGAATGATCCCCTTGTCCTGACATCCGAAACTCTTCTGGAAGTCCCATAATATTATCGTTATATTAATAATGAAAGCCCTGCGCTGACACACAATGTGGTAAAGCAACAATTATACTGCTATCTGTAAACTCAACCAGAGAGCCTCATCATTCATTGTCATACAAAAGAATTGAGTGACAGGCTGACACTGGTCTAATGTTATCTCCACTACAAAATATAGTATACAAGCAATACTGCCAGACATCGACTTCATACCGAGTGAAAGGAAATCTGACCCCTGCTTAGACATGGGACAAATGAGAGCTGTATTGGATTTGATTGTCTGTCAGTCGGCCTTTCTGCATTAGTAATGAATTCTGTATACATCACACTTTTGTCCTGATCTTGGTCGGTGAAATTTCAGTAACGCTTTTCATTTTGACCTCTGCAATCGAGTGTCCCACATGATTATTAAACTAAGCCCCCCCCCCCCTACAACCCTATAAATCGTCTCTGTGTTAAGGTCTTTCGATCCCAGGCGCAGACATGTTACACTATTGTAAAAACTAATGACAAATTTGCAAAAGCTTAGCTGTCTGTCCCATGTGACGCCAGATCCCCCTCACCTTCAGGGCATGCCATCACCGTTCGCTGACGGCTGAACTGCCCCACCGCCAGAATAGCTTCTCCGACCTGTAGCTCACCCACAGCAGGTGGGGCTGGCGGGGGAGGGGTGGGGAGCTCTAACTATTAGTGTAAGCTTTAATTGTCCACACTCATCTTCATTCTCCCACAAGTTTTTTGCCCCCCCCCCCTCCATCCACTATACATCACTACATCCTCCTCACCCCTCTCCCCGTTCGTGCTCACCTCGGCATTTGCAGTGTCAATCTCATACGAGCTTCTCAGTTCCTCCATCTGGGCACTCGTGACAGCGACATCATCCTCAATCAACATCTCCAGCAATAACACAATCTGCTCCGGCAGCAGCTGAAAGGAACGAAAGATACAGAAAGTGGTAAGGCCCAAACCTGAAGTTCATAAATAATATTTACGGAAGGTGATACATGAAAATATACAAATCTATTAAGCGAGGTGTCATACTAAGCCCGGTCAGACACAGTCAGATGCTGCCAGCAAAATGTACACTAAAGAAATACATGGGCACAAACTGTGTCTGACCGGGCCTAGTATGATAGGGCGTCCCCGGATTTACTCAGAAAATGTAGGAAATTATGGTATGCACTTCTTGTCTACCAGCATCTGGCAGTGTCTGACCGGGCTTATTATGATACCCCTCTAACTCTTTCAAAGTCTTGTGCCAGTTGTTTTTTTTAATCTACGAGTGTTTGCGCCAAGAGACAGAGACAGAAAGAAAGAGAGAGAGAGAGAGAGAGAGAGAGAGAGGGGGGGAGATAGAGAGACAGAGAGAAGCGTAACTCTCCAAAAGAAGAGAACCCTAGTCAAAACAAGGGGTTTGGCACTTCATTTCCTCAGGCGCCACAGTGCCAACACCAACAGCCATAGGTTGAGAGAAACAAAGATTTCAATCTTCACCTTCGTTACACTCTACAGAGCCCGAGCCATATCCGAGACCATCAGTCTGGATGTCTCCCTATGTGAGAATTTGAATCACAACACAAACATAAGAATGTACGTACTGGTCGTTATGGGCACTGTGTACTAACAAAGTTATAAATCAACTTGCCCGAAACTGAGAAGTACCAGAAACATGTCTTTACACATAAAGTTACGAATCCCACATCTTCTATCTTTCTATCCTTACCACTGATCCGTTTTCTGTGCTTGATTTTATTATTAATGAAGACAATTTTGGCGCAAGTGGTCGGTGAACCGACTTCTGCATTACTAGAGGAAAGTGTACTCATTTTCTCCAATGTCGCTCTTTGTCGTCAACGACTTTTTACACGAGTCCTGTGAGATATGCACTCAGTTTCTCCAGCTGGACAGAGTATTGTTTTTTTCCTAGTCAAACGTTGTTTACTACGTTGACAATAATTATTTCTTAGGAATTTCTTAGGGGTGTGTGTGTGGGGGTGGGGGGGGGGCGGGGGGGTAGACAGAAAGAGAGAGAGAAGCTAACAAAGAATTACACATTAACTAATGACCTTCAATAACGCCTCCCATCTGGCCTGTGGCAATGTGGCT
Source organism: Onchidella celtica (assembly GCA_963931925.1). NCBI lineage: Eukaryota > Metazoa > Mollusca > Gastropoda > Systellommatophora > Onchidiidae > Onchidella > Onchidella celtica. The sequence continues at coordinate 33,963,857 of OZ007571.1, read as the reverse complement.
AGCATTGACCTTGTCGTGGGAGCCTGGACAAATTAGATGATCATATCACATTCCTATCCCTACAGGCGGAACCAACTAATATGATACGGACTGGTATGTGAACAAAGAAAATGCTACAGAAACAGTACCATCCATCCACTTTATGCCGACCAAACTCTTAGCAGAGCCAAATTGCAGTAAAGTACTCAAAAACTCCGTGAAAGGTGCACGCAAAGTAGCCCTTACCATGCCGATGTGCAGTTCAACTCAAATAAACAAAAAACAAGGAACAATCAAGATCACTGCTAGGATTACCTTTTTTTTTTTTTTTTTTGCAAGATGAACCCTATCTAATTTTATCTTTCTAAATCAAAAGTATCCAACATTTCCTGTTCCCGGAGATCAGAAACAATGAACCTGCAAAAGTATTCTATACTCCAATAGACCTGGTGATATCGTTCAAATCAGCCGCCGCAATGGGCCAGGGCGCTTGGCGCCAATGCAAGAGATTGTAAGTTCGAATCCCACTCGTGGTGCCTCCTACCTATTTAATTTCTCGCGGTGTTTTTGAGGTATAAAATATTATACCCACCGGCGCGGCCTGACTGACACCTAAGCCGCGTCTCTGATACAGTGTCATTGTTCTGAAATGGACACAAAGCCACAATAAAACCTCCTTGCACCCGCAGCCGACAGAAAAAAAAATGTATTTCGTAAAGCCCCGCGACAGAAGCAAATAATAAAAAAATAAAAAAACTATACAACAACTTCGAAAATTACCAAAATATTTCATTTGATTTACTTTTAAACTGTTTGTCCTTCCCCTTCTATACATTGTAAGATTCGAAGCGAATCTGGACATTTTTACCCAGTTTGAGTGTTATTGCTTTTATCTGTGACATCAAATTGATTGTGATAGTTGTATTTATGGCTTTTAGCAATTCAGACTGTATGTACTGATTTTAAGTCGGATCGGTTTTGGCCATTCTTTTTATACATGTATAATCAAAGTCCACACATTTGTTATTAAAATGATGAGAACGCGTGAGAAGACTGTTTGTATTATAAAAGTGTGCACAGACGTTCTCAGTATTTTTAAACGTATCGCTTTGAATCTTTGAATCGGGGGAGCTGAAACCAGTCTGGTAGCTGGTGATTATACCGCACTGCTCGATAACGTGTGTCGCCAGCAATTGGTGGTCCTCCAGCTAGCACCCAGCTGGGTCGCGGTGTGGCTTGTGTTTTAGTGTGCTGCATTATAATAATTAGGTAATAAGAGCCAGTGGCCTATCGAAGACCATCCTCCAATTGACAGTTCAGGGTGGAAGAAGAAGAGGCAGGCAGAGAAGGAAATGGACGGACAACATTGCCGAGTGCTAGTGGACAGGGAAGAGTTTTGCCACGACCCCAGCCCTTGCCCATGACCGTCACAGGTGGAGACAGCTGGTACAGCGTTCAGAAATGCAGCGCCCCCCCCCCCCACGACCCCGGGAAGGGTTAGGGGACTCGTGAATCGTGATAATAATTGGGTGGCGTGCCACCACAAGCCATCCTTGGTCTGGCTTACCTCCAGGTAGCATCCAGCTGGCACCCAGCTGAGTTGCGGTGCGGCTTGTTAGTACACTGGAGTAAACTGGGGCCTACGCCAGCCTCTGTCTGGCTTATCCCTAAGTGTAGGCGACTGAAAGCCAACGACCCAAGAGTCAATAGAAGCGAGTACAAAACGCTTCTCATAAAATATTCAAAGTGAACTACACAAAATTTTACCTTTCATACAATGTGCAGCCCTAGAAAATGTGCTTGTAGTCGAGTAAGTTTGATGAAGTCGTGAATTGTCTCTGAATTGAATAATTTAGTAGGCCTAGCTGAACACAAAACAAAACTGTCAGAATGAAGTTCATGTTGTCACTGAGTCAACGGCCCGCCTTTACACCATAGCCAATTCCATGTATTTGGTTCCTCCTACTGACAACCACCGATTCTTGAAATATCAAGTCACAATGTTTGGCTTTTATTCTTTCAGATTATTTCCGTTAAGCAGCATTGCCAAAAAAGCAAACTTACATTACGCCTATTAATTTTAACATTTCGCTTTGTCTTACTCTTTTGTGGCACCAGTTAAACGTTTGTTTAGTTCTTTTTGAGGTTTTTCCAATTCTGTGGAAAAACTCGTAAATTTTTCCTACTACTCGACAAAAATTCCAGTTACTTGTAGGTTACTTATTGCCTTCGGCGTTTTGACAGTGAGACTTCTCGTCATTGCGTTTTGCCAGACACAATGTGTAAAACCTTGAACGAACTGACACGCCATAAACTTCAAACTCAAACCCTTCTGAGAATCAAAAAATGATAGCACCCAGTGGTAGTTCTGGTTGTTTCCGCAATTCCATTCATGCTTTGTTTCCCCGAGTCATGACAATGGCTTACGTAGGCCTAAAAACCTGACGGTGTCTTGCAACAAGAATGAATCAAAATATTATATGCCAAGGCTGCCGTTCACAAAATAATAGTAATCATCTATCGTCGTTATTCCTCCTTCCTGAATCCCTCTGCTTGAACCCTGTCGCGATAGGGAAGAATTGATAGCTACCAGTTTGCTTGGGTGGTGGTGTCACAAAGCGCAGGTGCAGACAATGGTACTGCAAATGCGGTTTGCAACCTTGGGATGTTCCGGCCTATGAGTGACTATAACACACCAATGGAAACAAGTGCTTTACAGTTATACACACAATAAATTTATTGGGACACGTGGGATGGGGTCTTAATTAATGTTGGTAAAATAGTCTAAATAACGTGTCAGAAGAGATGGACAAATAGTTCATACAGATATTATGACAATGATCCAAAGATAATAAACGTGTCAACAATAACCTAAACTAACTACCCTGAAAGAAGAGGTTTCTGATTAATACAATAGAATGACAATGAAATGGATTATAATATGTTACACTAAAACGCAGATAAAAAGGTAGTTGTATATCTCACCAGCTCTGCACTCAAAGAACGTTTCACACAGAATATATCCACACTCTTCCAATAATAACTCTAACTAAAATGTTACTTAAACTTGTCCTATATCTTGAATCTGTAAACTTGACGGTGATGGTCCTAAACCGACGAATGTCCGGTCTCTTGGGAAACTGGACTCCACAAGATAATGTTCTCTTAAATTCACTACAGGATACACTCAATTGCAAATATGTCCGTACTCCACACAAAAAGCACTGTCCATATCCACAAGATAACTACTAGAATTATCTATAACTAATGTCCTGATAAGGCTCTGGTCACAGTCACAGGATATATAACAGGATCGAAATGTCCTAACAATATGCACAGGATACTTTATGGTCTTGGCCTCTAGCCTTCCCGCTGTTCTGCACAATTAACAGACACGCCGGGTACAATGCTCTACACGCGGACAGAAGCCTGCCTGGTCACGTTGAGACTTACAGGTCTAACACTGCCACAAGAAGCGAGTACAACACTGGAAATTAACGAGTTCCTTAAGAACTTAAGATATGTGCAATATATGCACCGCGTACATGAGCTAACTTTAACTTTAAGCTTAGACTCACACGCCGCTCTAACTGAGCTTATTTCGTGCTTTGACGAAGCAAGAAATACAGTAATTTACTATGACTAAGTCCTACGCGAACTTGAAAGTCATAAACGCTCTATACACGAGCTAACTTAACACACCGTATAGGCTATGTTAATATACGTCTGTGTCCTACAATAAGAACGACAGACAGGTACACCACTCTACGTGAGCAGGACCTCGCTCCTTACGAGCTAAATTTTAATACAGGCCTTAATAGACACTGTAAATACACGCCTGAGTTCTACAGGCAGGTACACTGCTTCGCACGAGCAGGACCTCGCAGTGAGTCTATTGCAAGCGGACTAACGACTCCAGATTTGCTCTGGAATATATACAGAAACTCAAAATTACAGAAAATTACAGAGGGGAAAACTGGGAGGTTCTAGCTAGCTCGAATTCGTGAGCCATAAAAACGTGCACAAAGATTCTACGGTGGCCAAACTCGGACGCTGGGGTATTAGAGGAAAGTAGGCAAAAAAAAAAAAAAAAAAATCTAATTAATCGCTGGGGTATTAGGTGGACTGGTCAGAGATAATTGCTCTACCCGCAGGTAGCCTGAGACATAACTTCGAACAATAGATCAGGAAGGTGGACCGGTCGAACAGGCAAGTGGACGGTCATTACGCGGCATTTCGTTACAGGTGGCATGCCTTAAGGTTTCAGGGCTGTTTTATTGCTTCGTTACTGTATTATTTCTTATGCGAGGCTTTCCTATGTGTAGGCTACAGCTCTTTCTTTTTGCAATGTTCTGACTTTGTCAGAATGAAGTTTTATGTTCTCACTTATTGAGTTGAATTAAACTTCTAAAGAAAAGGTGTATTTTAAAAAAAAAATCATATAAATACAGTCTTGGCCTGTAACCAAAAAAAAAAAGAAATTATATATTGCTAATCAAACTGTCAAACTGTTGGTGAAAATGTGACTTTAATTTTGAAAACATCAAGATCTTATTATAGACAGTCATCATTCTGGTAGTCGTGCACTCGTCGAGAGTGTGTCTATGTATTGGAAGGGGGGGGGGGGTGTTTGCAAAAAACGGTGGTCTGGGTAGGGGTGAGGTGGGAGTGAGGAACTCAAGCGAATGAAAAGCGTGCACGGAAGGGTATGTGTATGTGTGTGTAGATATGTGTGTGAAGAAACACTAAAATCGAGAGTAGGTACTTTAATTATGGATGCCCCTGTTCACTGCAGTGTCGCACCCGATCGAAAATATTCCTTTCACTTTCTTTCACAACTAATCTAGAATGATTGTAACCCTCTGGAAGACTACTGATTAACATCGCCTGCAGATGGGGGTCGGGGGGTGGCGACTGGCCGCATACAGAGATAGCATGTCAGTTGCTTTTCAGAACAGCGTAATTAGAATTAATAAAATGGCATTAATAATAATGAAAGTTTGTAACTAGAACAAAGACGTCACCCATTGAACTTCCTAAAATAAACTGATGTTGCAATACTGCTTTTCTTCACTTTTTGCTGAAATTCAAAAAAAAAAAAAAAAAGTAAAAATCATTTCTTACATTATTCTGTCTGTCTCTTTTTCCCCACGGTACCGCATTCTGATCATCATGATTACTTCGGGCTTATGCCACGTCTCGATTACAGTTGTTGTTTTTTTTCTTCTCTGTTATACATTACTAATACTCTGCAAAAATTGGGAAAGAGGTCAGACACGGTGGTAACGACATAAAATAAAAATCGAGTAGAAGCAGGAAAATCCTCATAGTTACATGCAAAAGGAGCACAGAGAGCACCGTACCTTAACCGAGTGATTCTCGAATGCAATGATCAGCATTATTTATGCCGCCTGTGCAATACAGTACCGAGTTCACCTCGACAGACTTTTTTCGTGGCAGTCAAAACAATTTAGGACGGGTTTTTTGGGTTGTTTTTTAACCAAATTTATGTTGAACATAATCCTGAACAAGCCAATACATGTAAAAAGGTTCATGGTGACCCCAAGCCAGTCAAACTTTCAACAAATAAATTCTCTCCGTAAAAGAACCGGAAAATGCACAGGACATTTTAGATAAGGCAAAACATGAATGCAACTGTTTTTTGTTGTTTCTCTCTCTCTCTCTCTCTCTCTCTCTCTGTGTGTTGGGGGGGGGGGGGTGTTTGGGTGGGGTGGGTGTGTGTGTGTGTGTGTGTGTTTGTTTGTTTGTCATTCCGACGTGGGAACTGCAATTTTGTCCCGAACACTTTCAGATGTGTTATCAAAGGCATTTCAACTATACGCAACGCTGATTTTGTACACATGAGGAGAGTGAGTACTGGAAGTACTGCTTTATAATGCCATTTTTCAAAATATTTATTTCCAAGGCTTCTCTGCCATGTAGCATGTTGTGAAAGCAACTGTTAGTGTTAGAACCACGATTTGCTTATTCTCAAATAGTGTCCATCTGATTATAATGATGAGTCATGAGTGTACTTCCTGAACGTCCACATCAGATTTTTGTATTATATTCTCAGTTTATATCAGGCCAAGGTAAGATGTGGCACCACACCCCCAACATCCCACTCCCACTTGATTTTTCTTCGTCACAAAATGTTGGATTTATTGATGATGGTGAAAAAAAAATATCGTTCATTTGACTTTCAAATAATTCAAAGACCACACAACACAACATGTTTTCCTTACAATTATTAAATTAACCAATTAAAAAAAAGACTGAAACTTTTTTTTTAATTCACCGACAGGCAATGACGAGTGGACATAATTATTTTCTTTAATGATCTCTTCCATAGCTTTTTTTTTTTTCTTTTTAAACTCACAAAAGGCTATATTCTTCTGACATGCACTCCTTTAAAGTGCATGATCATGGAGATTAAGAAAAACACCAACAGGGCTCATTATGAGATTAACAGCAGCAATGACAAATGCATTTTGGGGTCCTGCGTTGATATGTCAGTCCTGTGTATCGGTCTTTATTTTTAAGAGGTTTCGCTGCCATTGGCGTTTACGAGGTTACACCTCAATTTCCTTGTTTTCATTTTTCTTGTTCTTGTTTCTGAGTGTTTTTGTGGTAGAGATGAGTTTTTTAGAATCTTGCTAGGGCAACAGCTTTATTCGGCCTGCTCTTCATGACTTTCAACTGCCAAGGTGTCTTTAATGTGTGCAACGTGCACAGGGGCCTCCGAATTTCTGGTCCAGTCGATCCTATCTACCTTAGGATCAGGGACAGAATTCCCCCATCCCCCCCCCCCAAAAAAAAAAATTCCTACATGCCTGCACTGACCAGGGACCGAACCCGGTAGCTTCGGCATGAGACGCGACCATCTTGTCTCTAGTCACTCTAGAGTAGATAATCTCGTACCTTATCTGAAGTCATGGGTCTTGCATGCGTTCATATCGATCTGAAGTCTGTTTGGGCCACTTCCATGCACAAGAGGCGTATTTTCTCTCTTTGCATGGCTGCACATACCAGGACCCATTATGGCACTCCACGCCATTTTCTGATTCCACTCGTTTTCTTTCTCATTGTTTCCAAAATTTCAATTACAGTACATGTATTTTCAATATTCTATTTTAAATTAAACTGATCAACTCTCCTATTTCAAAGAGAATGGACAATGTGGCAACTCTTCAACTATGCAAGGCATTAAGCATGGAAGAAAACATGTACACAGAGCTAAATTGTACCATCATCCTTCCATGTTGTGTTCTCGGGGATAGACAAATCCAATACACAGGGGAGATCATGCGACACTCCGTATCCTGCATTCCAATTAAAACGATATTGCTGTAATCCACATGGGTGTTCGGAATTAAGACAATTCGGTGACGAGATTGGATGTCAATGTTTTTTTCTTTCCGAGTTTGTTTGTTGTTTTTTTAAAACATCCATCTTTGTCAATAACTCTTGGAAACGAGTGACTGCTCCAACTAACAACAGTTTATGTAATCGAGCTCAAATTTTAATGATAATACATTTTTAATCTACCTTGGGTTCCAGATTACAACAGCCATTGCACTATAAGCATATTTGTTCTTGTTTTGTTGTTGTTGTTGTTGTTTTCTGCAGTTTTCTGCGCAGTCAAGCCAGAGTAGAGAGGAAGAACCAGTGCCCAGATAGCGCCGTACACCCCTAAAGGAGAGGTTTCCTTAAGCTGAATGTACCCATGTGTTTTATAAAATGTGCTAGGAATTGAATATTACGAAGCCTTTTAATTATCATGTACTGATTTGCATTGATTTCATTCCATCGAAATTCACATGAAATTGTATGACCTATGTTCCTATTATTATTGAATGAATTAATAATTATTGTATAGATAAGCAATACAGATATCGTTTGTTATAACTTATAGAAGAGAGATAGTGTGTTTGTGCCGTGCCTATCACGGCTGGTGTCAGAAGAAAGTTAGTGAGAGGAAGAGTGAGAGAAAGTGGAAACATCACAACACCATCTGTCAGAAGTGGGATTTCGGGGATAATTGCGTTATTGTAGGTCCCCTCCAGATGTCAACGAGGGGGTTGGTGGATGTAGTAGACTCGCACCCGAAACACTCATACCACAATAACTAATCAACACAGGATTACTTATGTTCAGGCCTGACAGGCCATGTAATGATCACACAACATTCGACTGCATAATTTACGGTAATCACAATCATAGATATTACATAAATGTCATCCACTACTGAAATTCTAGCAAGTCTATCTAAAATAGGAAATGGACAAGTCTAGTACTATGCACTCTTGAAGTGCGCCTATCCAGGACTACGGTTCCTAAAGGATACCGGTGTAAACAAATTCAAGTTGGCCGATTTCGCTTTCATACAATCAGTAATAGCACCTAATCAGATAATTGACTGACTCCTAAGTGTAGCAGCACTCACTAATAATTTTCACAGTAATACGCTTCACAAAATATCTATGCTGCTCCACTCTAAAAAGTATACATCTAGGAAATGAACATAGTTCAATCTCAAACACAATCTAACAGCTCATTACACATCTAGTAAAAATATATATTCAATGTCCTTCTCTTCGTCACAATGGGGTGACGGAGAAAACTGTCACAATTCCTGGCACAAACACACACGAGGTATCTCTCACCATTTCCTCGCTCGCGATGGTTTGCGAGCGAGAGAGTCCAATGTAAGCGGCGTGCACACTTAAGCCTGGTGCACAGAGGTGTCGTCACTGTCTAGTCTCTTCACAGCGCGAATCTTTCTTTTGTCTGTCATCTCCACTCAGGTAGGAGGCCCCCGTGACTCGTCTTTTCGCCAAATGCTCGAAATATGAATCCGCTGATCTTAGTACGAGTGTTAGCTTTTATACCCCCCTGTGATGTTTCCACTTTCTCTCACTAACTTTCTTCTGACACCAGCCGTGATGGGCACGGCACAAACACACTAAATAATCGACTATCTCTCTTCTATAAGTTATAACAAACGATATCTGTATTGCTTATATATATACAATAATTATTAATTCATTCAATAATAATAGGAACATAGGTCATACAATTTCATGTGAATTTCGATGGAATGAAGTTGATGCTAATCAGTACATGATAATTAAAAGGCTTCGTAATATTCAATTCCTAGCACATTTTATAAAACACACGGGTACATTCAGCTTAAGGAAACCTCTCCTTTAGGGGTGCATGGCGCTATCTGGGCACTGGTTCTTCCTCTCTACTCTGGCTTGACTGCGCAGTTAGATCAACAGGTATCGGCAGGTACCAATAGGTCGGGAAGCCAAGACGCCACGATGTCGTAAATCAAAGGACAAGAAGTTGAGAAGCCAAGAAGGTGTTGTTCTTCTTCCTCTGTAGAAAAACAATCGCAACTTCCTAATCTACTGCTGGAAGGTATGACTTCCATACTTACTCCATGACGGATATTCATCATTAATACTTTAAACCGCTGACACTGTTATAAGTCAGGCTGCAGCTCCCATACTCCATAGGCTCCCATATAGGCAATAGAATAAACGATCAATACAGTTTTAATGATATTTACACGTTCCCCACGAAGAATAACGCTCTCTCTAACAGACCCCATCCTATAAGGTTTCGTAACATATATGTAACGGCGTTTCCGTGACTCTCTCAGAGGCAGTAGTTATACCAAAGTAAACCCACTAGATTTAGGTTCTACAATCATGAACATTAAGTAAAATACACATACATCGTACAATTAACTTACCACTCAGCAACAGCTCAAATGCCGACAAGATACCAAAGATACCACGCTCTGACAAAGGATGTTTGCGGGTTCCCTGACCTTCCCCACTCACAAGACTAGTACAAAGTTACAGTTGCAGTTGTGGTCTCCTCTTCGGCACGAAGCTGGTGAGTGCTCTCAGCGGTCTGAAGTTGGAAGGAGCGTTCGGGGATTTATACCCAGTCGGGCAGCGTCCCAAGACGCTCACCGAGTGTACATTAGTTATCCTAATAGCCACCCCCGTCGACTCCACGTCAAATACTATTGAAGCATCTCCACCCCCCAAGCAATTCCCAGGTGATCTGATCGTCAAGTACGGCGGTCAAGTAAACACTACCCTTTTCGGGTGTCAACGCTTTCCGTTGCATCCCGTACTTTCCCCCTCTGGCTTACAATAACTCTGTCTCCCCGCCGTCAACTATCTTCCCACGCTATTTATACCTTGCCAATCTGTGACCCTGTTACACCCCCAATGGTTACTAAGGGTCTCCCTCCCGATTGGACGATCAAGGACCTAGCTACGACAAACACAAGTTTGTCTTTCAGTTAACCCTAACTGCTTTCTCAAAAGGCTATGGACACAACTCAAAAACCTACACTAAAACTTCTACAATCCTACTCTGTAAACAAGAAAATCCCACACGCACACCAAAATCAATGGGTTAACTTAATGTTTACAAACTTCACTCACACATCCCTCATCACGAAATCCGTGGCTCGATTAATAGCTAAACGCGTTTCATGTTCTCCCAAAATAAAACCCAACCCATGACTAACAGAAAAGAGCTCACGCGGCTCGTGACACCATCCCCGTTCCACTAATTTATTCAAATGTCCAAATTCTTAAGTTTCGACATCTGACTGACGACTTTTCCTTGTAGTGTAACATCTACATGTACTGATCTCTCAGAGCGCATGCGTGCCTGTCCGAGAACTACTGCCAGGTCAACGCGCCAATTACTACTTCACGTGGGAGAAATTCCGACATGAACACGGCAAAACTTCAGTTACACCCGAGTAAACAACAAGTTCTGATGAAGATTTAGACGCTCGTGTTCGGCAATACATGTACAACGTGAGGGGACAAGCGAAACACTTTCTTTATTTAGTGGTGTGGTGAAACAGGTAGCCTACTGCTTTCACTGAAATGTCGCTGATGGCTGGACACGCAATTCTATAATCTCACGACATTCATTAAAGCAGGTGTCCGAATGTCACATTGTCAGTGTGGGAGGCTGAAAAACATTTGTACAAAACGCAGTGCTTTAAGTGATTATCCGGAAATCGATCACTATGCTCCCTATGTCGAAATCTCATAACACGTAATACGATCGTTAATACAAACTAGCAGGCCCACAATTCTCAATAAAGAAAAGCTTAAGTCACACCGTTCTCCGTGGCTTTGAGTTCTCCTAATGGTCAAATTCTACATCTACACGAAATACCAAGGTGATCAAAAAAAAAAGAATTGCAAAAGTTCATAAATTTATTCCTTTTAAGTTATTCACGTGGACATACTGTACGACTAGTTACTACATAGTATTTTTTTTTTCTTTGAAATGGATATATTATAAAATATACCACATTTTTATATCAAAGCGGAAATATACTAGGTGGGACGAAGGCTACTTTGCCATAATATGTTTTTTTGTTTGTTTGTTTGTTGTTGTTTTTCTTTTGTTAACACCGTTTCATCTAAATAAAGTGCACACCAATTATATTTCACCTATCTAGAGTGGACATCAGATAAATTCAAAATCAAGTCAAATCAAATGTTCTTCGTCATCTTGCTGTCCTCCTAGAGACAGTTCGCACCTCTTGGACACAGAATATTTTGGCCCACGCTATAAATAATTACAGGCAATACAATAATTGCTCGAACATATTTTTTTTTTTAATGTTCACGTTCATAATAATGTATAATCCATTTACTGAAAGAGCTGCGCATTTTCTGCTGGGGCATTTTCAACTGGTGTCTTTTGGTTTCAGCTTAAGCTTCCATCAGACTCCAGTGTAATCCGTGATTTATTGACATGGCTTACCATAGCACAGTTCTAAATCACCTTTGACTGTCACTGCACCAGTTTGATTTGTTCAATGAAATAGGCACCCATTTCTACTCTTGCCATAATCATAAGCTGCAGTGCAGTTTTTATTACGAACATTTATGGCCGACGGGTCTGAAACATCTCATTATATGCCAGCAGAGTGATATATCATAATGATATGTGTTATATCATGCTATACTGTAGAACTAGTATGAAAAACCACAGAAAATCTGTCCTTTTCCTTTGCGTTTTATTGTATGGCTTTTCTCTATTATTTCTTACTCCAGGCGTTCGCCACATACAACATTTTCTTTTTCTTTCCGCCATGTTATGACTACATTGTAGAACATACGAATACAGCCCAGATTGGTAGCTCCAATTCCATTCCGACAATCGTGTTTTGCTACAGATCGCTTCCTCTGGAAGACACCATTAAAACACTAAAAATGTCTCCGAATTTCGAGAATAGATACATTTGGTTGCTACAAATGTATCCAGACACGAGAAGGTCAGTTTCATAGAAAAAGCCATTAAACAATTAACCCTTACCTTTCTAGTTCCATGTTTGGTCCGCGTGCTCTGTGCGTGAGTCTTCGGCCTTCGACCCTTGCCTCGTTTGCGTGATGCGACAGCCTTGATGAATGAAACCTGTGAAGGATCGTTCTTTCTTTTTTAAAACAATAATGAATGACAACAAACAATGAAAACAAAGACAACGAGGATGGCGATGGGGTTAATGATACTATGGGCTGAGTCATTTATTTCCTGTCCGAGATCTTCCAGCTGCCTGTCCGAGATCTTCCAGCTGCCTGTCCGAGATCTTCCAGCTGCCTGTCCGAGATCTTCCAGCTGCCTGATGTCTCTCCTGGTGTCTCTCCTGGTGTCTCTCCTGATGTCTCTCCTGGTGTCTCTCCTGGTGTCTCTCCTGATGTCTCTCCTGGTGTCTCTCCTGATGTCTCTCCTGGTGTCTCTCCTGGTGTCTCTCCTGGTGTCTCTCCTGATGTCTCTCCTGGTGTCTCTCCTGATGTCTCTCCTGGTGTCTCTCCTGGTGTCTCTCCTGGTGTCTCTCCTGGTGTCTCTCCTGATGTCTCTCCTGGTGTCTCTCCTGATGTCTCTCCTGGTGTCTCTCCTGGTGTCTCTCCTGATGTCTCTCCTGGTGTCTCTCCTGATGTCTCTCCTGGTGTCTCTCCTGGTGTCTCTCCTGGTGTCTCTCCTGGTGTCTCTCCTGGTGTCTCTCCTGATGTCTCTCCTGGTGTCTCTCCTGATGTCTCTCCTGGTGTCTCTCCTGGTGTCTCTCCTGGTGTCTCTCCTGATGTCTCTCCTGATGTCTCTCCTGGTGTCTCTCCTGATGTCTCTCCTGGTGTCTTGACAGTTCTCACTAGGTAAACTCTCCAGGCTATACCTAGGCTAATGTGTACATATCGAAACAAAGTGTGGCAACTCCCAATAATTATTACTTGCATGCATTTCGCAATGCTCAACGTCTTCGGAACATAAAACTTGTGTCTCCTGTCGCCGCCAATGCTGTAGCTGTTGCCCCCCCCCCCACCCCCTACCCTCCTTCTCACTCTTCTGTTTCATCTTTACCTTCCCCCATTCCTACCCAGGGGCCATCTATAGAGTGCGTGCATTCAATTTTTGCGATTTCTGACACCACCACCCCCCCCCCAACCCCCCAAACTTCACCAAAACACAGGAACCAAAAGGAGAAAAGCTGGACCTATCTTAACCTTAACTATCCCTGTGGAAAAAATATCTGATCAAGTACTTCAACACTTCCCTGGTGCACATTCTAGTAGCGGTCGCCTGGTGTACAGCCTCCAAAGTGGTGCCTTTTCAACAATTAACCAATTTAAATACTGTTCAGAGCTTTGGGGGGGGGGGGGGGGAATCACTGCCAGGTTTTCCTTTAAAATAAAAATTAATAGCACTACGTGTAGAGACGGATTTCTTTCTGGACCTAAACCCGTATCATTGTCTGACAAGTGACATTAAATTAATGTTCTATGCTAAAAGCCAGATTTCGAGTATTTGGACTTCCATATCCTTGTTTTTTTGGGGATGAGTTCAGACTCAGAGCTTCATTTCAGTGTGACGTGGGCGTTTAACGATTATTTTCTACGCCTTCGCTTTTTTTAAAGATTTATTTTCTGGGCTGAACAGCACAATTTCACTAATTTCATGACCTTCGTGTTTTATGGCGCTTACAATGATAAAGGCCAGTCGTCTGGCTTTACTGAGACTTACTGGTCAGTTGACAATAATTATAATCTCAGTCTGATTGGTGAAAAAGTAGGTAGGTACGAGGAAGGGACATCTGTGCCTCGAAATGCAAAATATAGCACTCTCTGTGTCAAGTTCTTGATGATACTGATGAAATAGTCTCTGTAGGGCAATCCATTGGTCTCTCCTGTCTTGAGCAATATCTTATTCACAAACATAAATAATGGGCGATTAGATTAACAAACGTTCGGAACCGTGTATTTATTCAGTATTTAGCTGCACATTATAAAGCCCAACTTTTTAAAAGTTTAAAATATGGCAAACAGAAAGGCTGCATGTGGCAAAGCCTCGCATAAGAAATAATACAGAAACGATTTACCCTTTCCTTTACCTTTTATTGTATCGTTTCTGTATTAATTCTAATGCCAGGCTTTACTAATACGCTACATACAGCTTTTTTTTTTTGCCATATTATTTTGTCTTTGCGTCGAGCCTTGCTGCGACCCCACAGATCTTCTGTGGTTTTCATTACACATGTATTTCGTCAGTCGTTTAGTCTTACAAGTGTATTTATGTTACTTATGGATATGAACACTTTTAATTTAATGATGTATTACTCAATAACCTGGTTTCTAACTTTCTGTGTCAACATGCGGACGAAATATAAAAACCACAGAAAAAGAAAAAGTTGTGTGTAGCAACGCCGAGTCTCCCCTTTTCCTTAGCGTTTTATCGTACATGCAGGCCATCTTTCTGTGTTATTTCTTATGTGAGGCTTTGCTACATACAACTTTCTCTTTTTTGCCATATTTTGCCTACGTGTCAACGCATGTATGCCAATTTGCAAGCATAGCTGCTGAAGGGTTCAAATCTGTGTGACTTTTCAGAGCTGACAACGTTGACCAGCTATTATTATGTCACTCTTCAGTCATACAAACTGTGTCAATTTATGAAAATCATTATTCTCAGCCAAAGTAAAAGCGTAAAGAGAAAGAACAATTGCCCAATATTTCCAGACTGCTAATTTCAATTGGCTTGGAAATCCCGGATTCAAACAGCAAATGATGAGGACTGGGCGGTGCTGTCATTTCCCCCGGGACCAATACCATCGTAAAGTAAGGGATAAAACTTGTGGGAGTTATTGGAATGCGTGCGTCACTGGTCCAAGGGAGCATTTTTAACCCTAAAAAGTGGAGGGGGGACAGCGAACGAGAGAGAGAGACAGACAGAGAGGGGAGGAGGAGGAGAGAGAGAGACAACGAAGCAAAGAAAGAGAAAGGCGCACAGAGAGCGAAAGACAGACAGGGGACAGACGGACAGTCAGGCAGGCAGACAGGCAGACAAACAGACAGACAAGCGGAGATAGGGAGAGAGAAACAGATGGACAAACAGAAAGACATAGGACTAGGAGGACAAAGAAAGAAAGAGAGAGGGGATGGTAGAAGGAGAGAGGGACTGAGTCTATGCCAATTCTGTGTTGTGTGTGAGGAGAGAGAGAAGGGTGCGGGGGGGGGGGGGCGAGAGAGGGATGGACGGACGGACAGACAGACAGACAGACAGAGACCATGATGATGAATCAAACACAAAAACGATGTTGTTTTTTTTCACAAGCAACATTGAAAAATCCTTTTGATGCCAGATTGGATAGCTACGATAGCAGTTCCTTCATTCTGGATTCATAACTTTATATTTAATTATCAATATGAAATATGATTCAAAACACTGACGCAAAAACACACACACGCCCACACACGCACGCACACACACACACATACAATTATTTTAATCTTCATTCAGTTGTTACAGATCAGTGGCTCTCAACGTGGGTGATATCAGCCCTCAGGGAGCTCAAGGGGGTCAAAACGAAGACATGGTGATGGAGGATGGAAATGATGAAATGGGGATCAGTGGCTCGAAAACATAAATGGGGAGATTTCGGGGGACATATATTGATCTGACAAGTGATTGCAAATATTGCACAGTATCTTGACTATACGGCCTGTTCTTTAAACTCTCAAATCCACATTGTCATGCCTGTTCGCACTATAATAACCTGCCATGCGACAAAACAAACGCACATATCCTGGCAAGCACATACGGTGCAAATTCCACGATCACATTTGGCATTGCTAGTGGCTGATAGTAAGAATAGCTTGCGGCATGAGTTTTATGAGCAGCTGGTATATTTGGTGAAGAATGCTTTCTCCTTTTCTTTATAGTGAATAATCAAAATGCCTGTTGCCATTAAATAAAGCTTTCAAAGAACTAACGTCGTTGTTTACATGTCTGGGTGCCTGTCATTTTGTGTTGCGGGCTAGAGCAAGATTCGGGAGGGGGGGTGGGGGGGCTTGGTGAAAGAAAATGTGGCGCCTGAGGGGGCAATCATATGAAAAGGTTTATAAACACTGTTATAGATGAACTATAATAGATAATAATAATGATAAAGATAATAATGTATAAGTCATCTTTTCACGAGAAACAAGCCCTTTCTCTCTGGTCTTTAACCATTTAGTACGGTAGTTACAAGATGAATGACATCACATTAATTTTAAACAGCTCGTCAGGGGGGAAAAAATAGACAGGGAGTAATATACATGTACACTTATTTCACGCAAGAGGATTTTCAGTGCCGTTATATATATTATATATGTAGTCGGCTCCGTACTGTGCTCTTGTGATTGTCCTTCATCTCATCACTGCCCCAAACAATTAAGCGGCTGAGATTACATCTGACGCCAGTTTCCAGCTATAATTATAAAGTGTTGATCAGTGTGCAGCACGTCTCTGCCTTGTTCTGGCCCTACAAGGGCTTACATGTAATCAAATGCAGCCCTCTCCTCCATCCGTTTCTCTGCGAGTTCCCCATTTTAACCCTGCCGTGTGATGAGCGCGGCATCTGCATCACGATGTTGTTGAAAGACTGGACAACACTAGTATAGAGCAGGGATCGGCAACCAGCGGCTCGCTGAACGCTGTGGCACTTTACTTTGAATTTCTCAACTGCCTGTCTAAATGTAAAAATAATAATAATAAATAAATAAACAAATCTTTAAATGAGCAAAAATACTGCTGATATAAATATAAAATACATCTAGACTTGCATGTGTGTTGTGGCTCACTCTAAAGTTGAATTCTGTCGAAAATCTCAAATATGGCTCCCATTATCTGACAGGTTGCCGACCCCTGGCATAGCATGTAGACCAATATCAAAACAGCTCTTTGAAGTGATTTCATTTGAAGTACCGCTCGCTTAACAGCTAAACAGCTGAATCTCACGCACGAAACACCCACAAGAGTGGAGAAACAGACGCAGATACATCTCAGTGGTGCCATCAATTACATAGAGTAACAAAACTACGCATATGAGTCATCACGACACCAAATTTACGCAACGCTCTTTAAAGCTGACGTAATTCATGACTGACAATGCGTTCGCAAAAATCAGTGGGACACCAGGAGCACCAAAATAGAATGGTACTAAAACAAATCAACTGTTTGCTGTAATGAAGCGGGCCTCGATTACCGCTGTCACTGTTTCCCCTGTCCTGACCATAAAAACCAGACAATAGGTTGCACTGGGGATCGTATGTATAAAGCGCATTCCTGTGCTGTGAGGCATACTTTGTCACGGTCGGATACCCTCAAAAGTCATTCGGAGAAATTCATGGTTTTAGAAGTTTGACCTGACACAGCTATCGCTAGCATAAAACAGGAAAGTGCTTGCAAGAATGACCGAGGTGGGGTTCATTAAAATGAAAAGATTACCTTATAATACGTTATTCTCGAGAATCATCAGTTACCCGGGGTCAAAGTTCACGGGCACGCCTGAAAAACGCATATATCTATTACATATTTCAGTAACTCGCAACCGTTGGCATGACTAACTGACCAAACTATACACTCTTCAGGCCTTAAATTTGGCAGGAAGGTGGCAATTGAGATAAGGAAGATGATGGCTATAATTAAAAGTTGTTTACTTCAAGCATGCATTTTTAAAAAATAACAATGTTTATTGCTATGTAACATCTGTACTTTTGCATGTTTGTTTCGTAATATATAGTACCGTGCAAGTCATAAAAAGTAACCGTATCAAGCGTTCAGTTTGGTGTGTAGTGTTCTGGCGCGCGTGAGTTCTGAAGCAAGACTGTAGTTTATTACTTTTATACTAGAGAGAGGGGGCCGGGGGGGGGGGGGGATCACATGATTGTTTATTCTGGGCAATGCCCGGTAGGTCATCTAGTAAATTAATATGGAAGTTAGTTGAAGGATTAATCCAATGGTCTTCCGTTAAAACCGTACGTCCAAAATGGGCGAACTGTAGTTTGTTGTTTATAATTTCAGGTTAACCGTGGCATTCCAATATTGGGCGTGACCATGTAGCAACGATCATCAGAATACAAAGGATATCTCTGGGCGGATAGCAAGCTACAAAAAGATTATGCTATTGGGGAGTGCTATATTCTTCATCATCTGCCATGATATTCCCATGTGGCGTATTCGACTCAACTGGATCTATTGATAATAAAATTGTGATGATGACGGCAGCTTTATCTAGCTTTCTATTTTTGTGTGTGTTTGGGTGTGTGAAGGAGGGCTGTCCTTACCGCCGCAGAGGATGCTCACGCCTCATAAGGATTACGTCATTCAACTGTTTGCAATGGACATGGCGTTGCCATGACTAGGCCTGTAATGAAGGGACATTATGCTATGCAAGCCAGGGGCTTTCTGCACCTTTCGTCCAAATGCTGGGAAAATGTATACACAAGTGTTACTTTAATGGCAGCTGACTGCTTCGAATTCGCGAATCCAAAATGTAAAACAGGACAGAATCTCAACAAAGCCAATTTTCCATAACCTACCAAATCGTTTGCTGGCGCAGAGGCTCAGCCATTAGAACGGTTGACGAGATCTCATTTCGAATCCCCTTCTAAGCGAGTCCAACCTAATTAATTTCTTGCCGTGCTTTTATGGTACTGACCGGTTGGCGACATGAAAGGGCGCCCACCCTACAATAAACCTCCACCATGCTATTGAAAAGTACGTAACACTTCAAGAAAAATAGAAACTATGGTGTCCATCGCTGCTATGCTATTGACAGGTTTCATTTCAGCTCATTCACTCCCTATACGTCACAGGATATGGACGGCCGAGCTCAATGACAATCCTAGTTGCCCACTAATTTGGCTGGGATTTGGACAAAAGCACGAGCCATTATGAACCAATTTATAAAACCACGTCATCCGAGACAATAATTTGGTTATGATGTCATTATAACAATATTACTGTATAATCACTTAACCCTCAGGGTTCCGGTGTCCCAATTTAGAAACGTTCCATCTCCTATCCAATGTTCAACTGTAACATTTTTGTATGACCATTCTCAACCCATTTTGCAAGATTCCGAATTTTTGGTATAGGGAATGTAAGTTTGGCCGCTGCGGGGTTAAAGTCTGTTACTGATATATTTTCTGTGCAGATTATTCCGAAATACTTGATTGCTTCTTACGATATAAAGACTTTCCTTCTTCAAATTCAAAACACGTACATGGATCAGATATCTTCAAGATTTTGCACAACTAGGGATGACACCAAATAACGACCCGACTATCATAATGATTTCAAAACATTCACAAAAACAACAATGTCCTCAAAGGGATAAGGTGTCTACAGAGTACTTGTGAACATCCTGACCTGCCATCCACAACTTTTCATTTTAACCCATCCCTGAAAACACTCCACTGACAAATACCACAACAGAACGTGTTGTTAAACGATCGGAGTTAAATGCGCATTACAGACTTGAGTACTGTATATGGAAAATTTCATTCCTAATCAATGTCAGTGTGGCCTGGATCAGAAACGTCTTCTGACGTGACCTGGTAAAATATATATGTATTCTTCGTTCTCTTTCTTTCTTTCACTTTCTTCGTCACATTCACACACAGACGATAATATGCACAGGGACTGAACTCCAAAATCAGTGTCGTGCACTCGACCTTATTTCCTGCAGGTATTATGGTCGTGGAACTGAGTCCTAAACAATATACATGCACATGTATATAATTTTTCTTTTCTCTCTCTCTCTCTCTCTCTCTCTCTCTCTCTCTCTCTCTCTCTCTCTCTCTCTAACATCCCGTTCTGTCAAAATCTGCTTAACCCTGACACCGCAGAAAAATAGTATGCCACTATGCAAACACATTCCTACAGCTAAATCTCTGTAAACCAATACTAATTCAATACTTTTGACATATTTCACAATGGCTAACGGAACTCTGACATTTCACGGCCACCAAAAACAAAAGCAGAAAAAGCATCAAATTCCTAAACCGTGAGACTACTCTTAAGTTTCATTAAGTCCTTAACAATCCTTAACAATGGGGAACCACAGTCATTCATGTACAATCGGACAGGTCTGGGTTAGGTTACTTGGCTGGCCCATTCATATCCATTAATGCTGAAAACGTTCGTTGTTTTGAGTCAGTTTGTATCCATCCAGGGGGATTTGCATGCTCCCCATGGGCATTGGCGGTTGCCAAGTGAAAGCCCAGTGGCTGGCAGAACTTCGAGGATGTAGCCAGGTACACTTTGATCATTCTGTCTGAGGTCGATTACAAATTGGCATTAATGTCCAATGTCACTATCACGATCAGTGAAATTGTGATGTAGTGGGCTAGTGATGGAAGCAACCAGACTACAGTAGCGGTTCTAATCGTAATGGCGAGGCAGTAGGGAAAATTGGTTGCATTTAGACTGGCGACAGTCGCACAATGCATCCACATCTCAAGGTCAAGCTACACGGTTCGGTTTGTGGTCTGGGTGGCACAGCGTCCGTTACGGCTTAAACAACCGACAGGGCTTTGAGTGAGGGCAAGCCCTTGCTGTGCCTGAGACGACTTATAGTATCGCTTTCATGTCTCAAAGTCAAAAGCCCGATGACAATGCTTATCATGACTGAGAAGAGAGGCAGCACATCACATGTATATAAGCTACAACTGAGCAGACAGACACTGCTTACTTTGACTGACATTTGACAAGACCAGCAGCATCCTATGATTACGACTAGAACATCGACAGTGTCTGCTATGACTGAGGCTACCGACACTGACTGACAGCTGCATTTTTTAAATTTTTTTTGGAGGGGGGGGGGGGTGGGCATCTACGCATTGTTTTTCATTCCGGCTTGACCATAACAGAAGACAAACCTCAGACTCCTTTAGGGGAGGGGAGTGGAGTATAGGAAGCACTGGGACAAAGGGCCACGTTGACCTTTCAAGTTGACATCACTCAAGCACGGCACTCGCGCGGGCGCACACACGAACATACACACACGCATACGCACATACAAAAAAGTAAACATATATCAGACAGAATGGGAGCACAAACTTGTTTTCTCACACATCTAAAACTAAGACTAGTGGCTCACTGAGTCAAGTCTACATGATGTATTTTGCTAACTTGCTCATCCCAGACCGATAGAGTTATTGACTCGTCACCTTGAGCTGCTTTTCGTTCCCTTATACAGTAGACAGTTGGAAAGGGTCAGGGGATCAGGGAGATATCGGGGATTTGAGTGATGATAGTCCCGGGCACTCCAGCAAGATAGGCTCAACAGTCTACTGTGGGGACCCACAGTGTCGACATAAGGGCTCGCGGGGTGGACTGAAGCGGTTTAGATGCGAATTCAATTGGACGTGACCCGACCTCATACGCTGGATGATAGCCATGTAATATCTTTGTGCTCTAGTTTATGGATGGGATCTTTGTGACAGGTTTATTTTGCGACTGTTTTGACTAAATGCGCCAGGTCTCTCTTCCAGCCAGCTGACTCAAGACATTCTTGACGCGCCCGAATTAGTAACACAAATCTGTTTCAGTCTCGAAATTCGCGAGGTCCTGTCTAACTCCTTAGTCTACATTTTACACTAGTACCAAGACAAAACAGACTCCGTACTTGCACTACCCTTCAGAAGTCCAAGAAAAATATTATAAGGACTGGCGGGAAGAGAGCTCGATTTCATGACTTCAAAGACGGTATCTGTATTACCGGAGAAAAGCAAGATAACCATCTTTCCAGCTGCATTTTCAAGATACTGTGGGGGTTCTGACATTTACAGGAGTATGTAGTAGTACATAATGATAATCTCAGACTATAAACAGAAAAGTAAATATCTTCAGAGGCACGCATAGCCTGGATCAAATACGAGCAAAATGAAGGTGTAAAAAACAATTCAAGAATAACCCCCCACAAGGCAGGGCGATTCAGGCTTTTTCGTGACAATCGATTAGCTGAAACATTTGTCTTAATTAAAACATTCAATCTACCACAACACTGACAGCAAAAACAATACCAAAACAGGACAATGACATTTATCGACTACCCCACTGAAACAAACCAGTCGTAAGGCAACAAAAATGCCTTTGATGTAAGACGAAGTCTCTGAAATCTGGGTTATATTCTAGATACATTGTCATAATACATGTAATATGACAATATTTTTCAGCTTTTTTCCTCGGCTAAAAAAAAATACTGAAGTTACACCGTACAATGACATTTAACCATTAAAAGGAGATATTCGTTGAAACGTCACTCTTTTTCGCCAAGAATTTTGTTTTTTAAACGGACAACAATGTCAAAACTTTTACAGAAATTGCACAGACATTCGAGTTCAGTTTTCCTAAACATTGGTACCAGAAATCGCGAGAATTAAATCTATACAGACTTCGACATAGCGAGGATGGGGGGGGGGGGGCAATGCGCCAGAAAGGGAAGAAGATAAGTCATTGCACATAAAGGCTTGGCCACGATTTCGATATAAACAGTTTGCATAGTAACATCCGCCCGTCCGCCATCCATCCACCCATCCGTTCGTCCTCCTGTCTGCCCGTCTATTCTTTCTACGTGTATTTCTGCCACAATCTGTTCTTTCCATTTCTCTGTGGTTCATGCCAACTCTCTCCTACCTATTTTCTTTCACTCGCCACAGATTTCGTGAAGTTCGCCAAGTTCAGAAAGCCTCCAGCAAATTTTTAAAAAAAATAAAGTTCTGGGAAATGCACGTGTTAATTTCCCACCTCCTGCTTGAGTTAAAAGTTAACGAACTGGCAAATGAGCTCCGTCATTATTAAACATCCCAGTTTGCTCTGACCTTAACCGAAATACAAAAGTTGTCGGTGATGACTTGTGTTCTTTCATTATTAATTTTATGTTATTGATTGGCTTGTTTCACTTGGCGCCACAACAGTTTGGCTGCTCTTTCTTAATTTCATGTCAGGCTCGGTCAAAATAAAACATTAAAAAATTGACCCGTGACATTATCGAATCACTGGTCCTTACGGCTGGCTGTTGTTATCGGCGTGTGGTATTTTACATTATAAACCTTTGCTGAGCAGTGAACACAACTCAATATTTTCTCTATTTGGTTTTGTAATTAATTACGCGCCCCTAACAACATTCTCCTGTGTTTACGTCATAAGATCTTTCCACTGTCTCCAGGCACTTGAGACATGTTTATAAATGTCGTTATCATTGACAATAATATCGCAGTTGTCATGACTTGTCTTTGTATGCAAATTTTTGTAATTTTTGAGAAAGTTTTTCTTTAAAATGCAGACAATGTGACGTCATAGAACTGGTGTTTCTCTGAAATTTTTAAAAACTACTTTTACTCAACATAATGGGGGAGCATTGCTTGGTCGTCTACAGCTCAAATTTGGTGACATCAACGGAACCTACCAATTTATTTGTACAGAAATGGACTACCGGTACATGTACCTGAATATAATTATGCAGTCCGAACTTGCGTGTGCTTTGGGGTAGTTATAGCAGTTCGTGTGCGTGTGATGCTACAATTTTGCCTTAAAATTCAAGAAAATAATTATATAATGATAGGCTCTGTCTGTCTGTCTGTCACACATAAACACGCAGCTACATACACAAGTAGCTGCATAATTATTTTTAATGGTACAAATTACCACTGATTAACTTTAATCTCCATTTTGTCTTTCAGTCCCCACAATGTTGATCTCTGTAGCTTGTCATGTCCCAGGCCCATCATCAAAGTGGCATCTCCTAAACTACAGCCACCTCATAATTCTCCGTATGAAATAAACTACAAAACAATTTGTTACAGTTTCTACCTATCGTTAATGTATGAAAATAAATCGAAAGACGTGGCATGACATATCGTCAGGATTACAGCAGCCGTTTTGGATATACATTTGTATACACATTCGTTTCACATAATGAGGAGGAAATCACCAGGAATCTGAAACTACAGAATATAATGCACGAGCTAGAAACTGGAAAGCGTTTGCCTACCTTAGAGTATAGGACTTGATGCGTCAAATTTGAATAGTATGTTTTAGTTAGGGAAGCATATTGTGTGCACTGTTAATTTTGTTAATTTAGTTAATTTATCAGTGTGTATGTATATATGTGTGTGTGCGGGCTATGTATCATACTTTCTGCTTCTGTAACTGTATTGTTATGTATTCAATGATCAAAACAAATTTCCTTGTACAAGGACGAATAAAATTTATCTTATCTTATCTTATAAAGCAGCCTAATCTTAGTACATAGGCTATACAGTGGATGCAACACTGTAATAATGTCAGTTTTTTTTCTCTTTTTCCCAAATGAAAAAAACATATTCACTCGCTCATTTTGTGTTCCATGTAGGATTTTAATACTTGTGGATGAAGTGTGTTCCCGATAGAGTTCCTTAATCCTTTTTAATGGTAGTACACTGTCTAAAATGATTATGGAAATATAAAGATGATGTTGCATGATAAGTGGCAGTATTTGGAACAACATGAAAGTAATAAAGTTACAGAGAATTCATTTTTTGTAAGCCTATTACTTTTTTTAATTATAAATAACCTTGGTTAAGCAACAAATAACTCAAATATTATCTGGGCTAAGTGGTAGGGCTTATAACCTATCTTTCTGTGGGCAAGCAGAACTCTAGACGGCTTTACTGTCATGCTTGCTTCTGCAGTTACCAAGTTACCATTCGAACATGCTATGCATATCTGACATACCCAGGGTGATCCTTTCGAGAGGCCTCCCTGTCTATCAGCTGGAACTTTGGCACGCCATCTCTCTAAGGTCTAATTGCGGGGAAGGGTTAAGAACAAATCAGAAAGAATTTGCACTGTGTGTGTCTTCAAATACTTTTTCTGAAAACTTGGCCACATTACCACAGCTTCTGTTTTATTGCAGGTTACTTTTGAATCCGTGAAACGGAGAATTTGAGAAAAAACAAAGGTCGCCGTGGTATGTTTACAAACACAGGCCAACTCTCAAACTATGAACCACGATTTCTCACTAGCCCCGTTTTGCCATTGTCTCAGTTTCTCAGAGCCGCCCTGAGATTAGGAATAAATTTCAGCTTTTGTGTGTGGTCCTCTTATGCAAACTCTGGTCCTTACCATTTGTATGCTTTTATGAGAGGATCGCTGATATGAAACAATAATCATGTTGTGTGTGGGCGTGGCCGGGAGTGGTCAGAAGGGTGTGGGGGAGTTTTGTTTTCATAGCTGGATGAGACTGTTGGGGCGAGTTTTATCTGATTGAAGGGCCAAGTCTTCTATTACAACCTGATTGATAAGCGAGCGCGTGAAATGTTTTCGTAGTTGGATTAACATTATAACAAATCGTGTTTGATGTGAAAGTGTCCCATCTGTCTGTGTCAGTAGACTGAAGGGCGTCATTAAAAATTTTCACAGCTAGGCATTGGTTGCGACAAAGCGTTTGATGTGGAAATAGCCCATATCTCAGAAAGATTGTGGCCGGGTCGATAATGGCTGAGTGGGTAATGAAGGTCTACCGCTTGGCCCTAGTTTTAACGATGGCAACATCTAATGGACACCGGGACGGGGGGAGCACGCCAACGCATGCGCAGTAATGGGAGAATCGGGAAACACCGATATGCATCTACTGTGAGATCAGATTTAATCCCACGGTTTCTTGACACAAAAACTGTCTTTGTTTTCTCAACTTCCCCCCAATATTTTCTGGGGGTTTTGAATACCTAACACCCACTCATGTTTTCATTCCCTCAGACACCGATTTGGGGGAGGGTGAGGGGTGGGGGGGGGGGGGGGGGTCACGTAATCAATTCGGCACAGACGTTATTTTGATGTGAACTGTGAATCGATACCTCACCTCTTCCTCCTCCTCCTCCTATTTTTTTTTCCTAAGTTGGAAACTATCTTCCCACATAATAATATAGACGGTTTGACATATTATACGTTTACTAATCAAATTAAAAACGACGTTTTTTCCCCCTCTTCGTCTTTTTTTTTTTTCTCCGTCTCATTATGTTTTCGCAGCAGAGGTGTGGAATTAATGCAAGTGTGTGTGTGTATCTTGACAGATTTTTCTGATGTTATTTGTAAAGACATCAAAAGATGAATCTTATCATATTATTAAAACAAAAAAGGTTGGTTGCGGGGGGGGGGGTGATTCATTGTGGTGCTACTCTGCCCTGCGCCCCCCCCCCCCCCAGCATTTCAAAAACTGTCAAATTAATTTCTCAAGTGCCATCTATCTAATCCAGTCGCTTTAGTGGCGACCTACTGTGTTTATTGCGTTTCAGGCATATTTTTTAGAGTTGTAAAAATTTTAAAGACAATGAACTTGTCAGTGCCCCCTCTGATAAGCCCACCACATAGGAATCGCATTCGAGTTGTTGCGTAGTACCTTGGCGTGTATAGATATAGATCTGTATGTTATGGGAGAGAGAGGGAGAGAAGTGGGAGCACATGTTTATTCGAGGCAATGCCGGGTACTTCATCTAGTTTGAACAAATCGAGACCACAAAGTACTGAAATGAAAGACCACGCACTGATTCACACCAGAGTTCATGATGAATATTCTTTGTATTCTTGCAGATGTTTGCTCTCCTTCAGAACTCAAAATACAATCACTGTAGAGATGTACCTAAGATCAAACCTATCAGATATCACGCAGCTAGGATTGGCCCTGGAGTAATTAACCAACTCACATCAGACTTTTAATTTCTAGCTCCTAGAATATGCTTACACAGGCATTTCTTTTGGGTTCACTTAGCTGGGGTATGTCTGGGAAAAAAGGGACTTTTTCAGAACTCTCTTGATTAAATCAGTACGACAAGGAAACTTAATAACGATGACAAGCTAGACAGAACACGACAACAAGACTTGATCTGCGCAAACAATAATATGAACACTGTTAATGAGAATCCCTCTGTGACGAATTGAAAAAATGAAAAACAAAAAAAAACGATGTTTGTCTGGATTTTTAGTTGTGACATCCCTCTCCATTACAGACTAACGCAGTTTCACATTAATAATCAAGAGCTTTAGTAGTTTAACCAATGGCCAACTTCGCAGCAGATATATATCAGTCAGCTCGCCAAAACGGTGGCTGCAAAATCTAAGACATGCAGGGGACGGGGGAACAGCAAATCAGAATGTAGGTATTGATGAGGGAGTGAATGAGTGACAGACGGACAGATGGATGGAGAACTGACCCAAGGAGGAGAAAAATGATTGAGCAAAGGAACAAAAACAATAATGTCTTATTTTCACAAAAATATTTCCTCTTTCTGCGTTATTTACAGTTTTCCAAGGCTATTTCCAAAATGATAGCAAATGAAATCAACAACGCCAACAGTATCATTAAATTTCTTAAAACTACATCAAGGACGATCTTTTTAAAATGATTGACATTTAAGTTCATATGTTAAATGATATTTTTCGAGAACCCATTTTCTGCACACACAAAAAAGATGAGAGAAAATCCGCCGTTTGATCCTGCCTGTGCAGAATAACTTGTGCAATATGTGAAAAGGTCTAAATCTATCCAGTTGTATTGCAAGTAAGAAAAATAAAAACAAAACTGACAGATAATCAACTGAACTTATTTGTACCAGTCGGTCCACAAGAACTCATCATAATTTTTGTTTTCACTGATGACAGAGCTCAAAAGAAAGCAGGACATAAGAAATATTTTTTTTTAGATATATAAAGATTCAGTTGATCATTGAACTTTTCACAGAAATAAAGTAAATTGGTTCTTCCGTCTGCTTAATAATAAAACCTCCTCAGAATACTTTTTTCCACTCTGGTAACAGACGACATATGACAACAAGATTTAGAAAATCCTTCTTTTCTTTTTTTCAAAACATTTTTAGGTTCAGTTGAAATTTCAACAAACGTAAAAAGACAACAGCTCTTCTGTCAGCTGTTCTAACAATCGACATACCCCCCCCCCTCCCCACATTAGCCTCTGAGTTTATAAAAATTGAGCGGGGTTTATAGTAAGTGTTCCGTCTTTACGCCTTTACCAAGATTCCCATAAGTTGTAAGCGTAGACACGTTCTCACGTTACCAAACACTATATATATATCATGAAATTTCAAGTCTTTACAAGGGTTAAATAGTTGCTACAGTTGGCGCTGCACAAAGAATGGATATAAAAAGAGATTAAAATCATTAAAATTATTCATCTTTGCCTGAAGCGCCCCCCCCCCCCCTCTTATTTCCACCATTTCTCTGCTGTACACTGACAGGTTACAAAGCGATGTCAAAATGTGGCAAAAAAGAAAAAGTTGT
This sequence comes from Onchidella celtica, assembly GCA_963931925.1. Lineage (NCBI taxonomy): Eukaryota > Metazoa > Mollusca > Gastropoda > Systellommatophora > Onchidiidae > Onchidella > Onchidella celtica. The sequence goes on along the minus strand of OZ007571.1, from coordinate 33,935,228 downwards.
AGGCAGCAAGGCCTCGGGTAATAAATATTGGAAGTGCATATCCGTACAACATGTTGTGCACACAATTCGATGACGTGGGCTGGGGTAGCTCTACCTGATTGGTCCAAAATGTAAGCGCTCTTCTATGAATGAAGAAGATTCATTCACATTGTGTGTTCTACGTCATCGAATTGTGTGCACAACATGTTGTACGGATATGCGCTTCCATAAATAATACAAGAATCACAAAATTAAACGCAAAGGGAAGGGAAAGACAAATCAATCTTCGTCAGGAAAAAAAATGGAACCGGATGGAATATTAAACAAACAAAAAACTCAAACAAATAATAAAAAGCAGAACTTTTAACAAATGCGGATATAATTTTACATCGCCTACGAGACCCAAACCTGGACTCTCGGAGCACAGCACGTCCGTCAATCAAAGCAGCCACCACATTTATAATTCTTTGTTGTTGTTGAAAATGATAGTATTTAAACCTCTCAGGTTGGTAAGTCTGGACCAAAGGTGAATTCTGTTGTTGATCTCTTGGACAGAAATCTATGGCACCTGATCATAACTATTGAAATAGCTCTAGAGTAGGTGAAATCAAAACCCCTGAAGCATTTCAGTACGTTAAAACAACACCTTGTTGAAAAATGAGGTCAAAATGCAACAAGTTAAGAAATACTGAAGAAAAATCACTCACAAATCATTACTACCTTTGGTCTGTTTGCCTAGTAGGCCTACAGCTTTTGACCACAGTTCTGCCATTTTCTCATCCTCTTTTGTTCCTGTACTATTGTCTATCTTGGTCATACATTACAGTACAAGGCATTTCTTTCATCTACTAAAAAATATCATTATTCTCCATGCCAACATTGGCAAACAAAAAAGAAATTTCTTCAGGTCACAACCCTGACTATTTTCCTCCCATCCCCTGATCAGGACACCTGTGAAAGGTTTGTTGTCATTGTAACAGGGTGATAGATTGGCAAGGTATAACTAATAGTTATAATAATATTGTGCCTATAACTAGCGTGGGAAGATAGTTAACGGCGGGGAGACAGAGTCATTGTAGGCCAGAGGGGGAAAGTATGGGATGCAACTGAAGCGCTTTGACACCCGAAAAGGGTAGTGTTTACTTGACCGCCGTACTTGTCGATCAGATCACCTGGGAATTGCTTGGGGGGTAGAGCTGTTTCAATAGTATTTGACGTGGAGCCGACGGGGGTGGCTATTAGGATAACTAATGCACACTCGGTGGGCGTCTTGGGACGCTACCTGACTGGGTATAAATCCCCGAACGCTCCTTCCAACTTCAGACCGCTGAGAGCACTCACCAGCTTCGTGCCGAAGAGGAGACCACAACTGCAACTGTAACTTTGTACTAGTCTTGTGAGTGGGGAAGGTCAGGGAACCCGCAAACATCCTTTGTCAGAGCGTGGTATCTTTGGTATCTTGTCGGCATTTGGGCTGTTGCTGAGTGGTAAGTTAATTGTACGATGTATGTGTATTTTACTTAATGTTCATGATTGTAGAACCTAAATCTAGTGGGTTTACTTTGGTATAACTACTGCCTCTGAGAGAGTCACGGAAACGCCGTTATATATATGTTACGAAACCTTATAGGATGGGGTCCGTTAGAGAGAGCGTTATTCTTCGTGGGGAACGTGTAAATATCATTAAACTGTATTGATCGTTTATTCTATTGCCTATATGGGAGCCTATGGAGTATGGGAGCTGCAGCCTGACTTATAACAGTGTCAGCGGTTAAAAGTGTTAATGATGAATATCCGTCATGGAGTAAGTATGGAAGTCATGCCTTCCAGCAGTAGATTAGGACTTTGCGATTGTTTTTCTACAGAGGAGGAAGAACAACACCTTCTTGGCTTCTCAACTTCTTGTACTTTGATTAACGACATCGTGGCTTCTTGGCTTCCCGACCTATAGTTACCTGCCGATACCTGTTGATCTATCTGCGCAGTCAAGCCAGGGTAGAGAGGAAGAACCAGTGCCCAGATAGCGCCATACACCCCTAAAGGAGAGGTTTCCTTATGCTGGATGTTCCCATGTGTTTTATAAAATGTGCTAGAGATTGAATATTACGAAGCCATTTAATTAGCATGTACTGATTTGCATCAACTTCATTCCATCGAAATTCACATGAAATTGTATGACCTATGTTCCTATTATTATTGAATGAATTAATAATTATTGTATATATGTAAGCAATACAGATATCGTTTGTTATAACTTATAGATGAGAGATAGTCGATTATTTAGTGTGTTTGTGCCGTGCCCATCACGGCTGGTGTCAGAAGAAAGTTAGTGAGAGAAAGTGGAAACATCACAGTCATCCCTCACTGAAGTTTTAGTGTTTTTGTTCCATTCAAAGCAAGGCATATATAAAGATACATGTGTATATCTGCCCCAGCTAAGCAATCTCCATAATATTCCTTTCTTTCAATCTTTTAAATTGTTTTTTTGACATGGTGAATGAAAACTTGCCTAGACATTTTTTCAAATCAAAATTTATTTTTATTTTGGAATTTATACATAGCTTTCTTGTTATTTTGGTGTTAACATAATATTATACATGTAGTTTTACAAGATGCATCTCTCTCTCTCTCTCTCTCTCTCTCTATCTATCTATCTATCTATCTATCTATCTATCTATCTATCTATCTATCTATCTATCTATCTATCTATCTATCTATCTATCTATCTATCTATCGATCTATCTATCTATCTATCTATCTATCTCTCTCTCTCTCTCTCTCTCTCTCTTTTCAACTTTGTACTCAGCCTTACCAAAGATACAAGATTGATAAGATCAGACACTCCCTTCTTCTGACCTCTTAAATGCCGTTTACATCCGGTCACGGGCATCGCCCACTCTCGGCGCGCAAAACCAGCGTTTCGCACAATAGATTTGCATAGGAAATACATGTAAGACACAACACCAATCGGTATCGCTTCCAGGGGCAGTTTTACTAGTTATTTTTAGCGCTGGGAACTCGACTGCTAGCAATTGTACTGCTATGCACCTCTATTGCAATGGTTGATGTGGTTCTCGATCATGGTGTATTTTTCGTGAATTTGGAGAAGAAAGAGATGAGGAGGAAGAATGAGAAGGAAAATCCAAGGTTAGTCTGTTGTTGTTACAGGAAAGTCCTTAAACGTTTTCAAAACCTTCCACGGTTCCCATAATTTTTCACTTTCTTTATTGCATTTGCTGCTGGGAGACAGGAAGTGCGAATTGCGTCATGAACGGAAAATCCAGCTTCGGTTCCAAGATATTCTAAAAATATACCAGATCTATCTTTGATATGATGGTAAATTAATAAAACGATTGCGACATGGCTACCACATTTAAAAATGAAAAAAAAAATAGCCAGAGGTTTCCTACAATGAACCTCACTTTATATTTTACAAAGTAAGCGACTTCCAGCAAGGTCTAGGGTGAGAGCTGGACACTGAACAAAACACGACATTTTCTTTATTCGGCTTTGTAAAAAATGTCGTTGTTTACTTCTCTCACGCTTACGCCACAAGGTGGCGCTGCCAAACCCATGCACGCGAGAACCCCGAGTTGTCTCATCTTATCATTTCTAGTATCTTTGGCCTTACTGCGATCTTATTGCCTTTTTTATTAAATTTATTGATTGTGTGGCCTATGTGAGTAGATGGGATAGAATACTTACTTCAGCACTGACTTCCTCTATAAGTTTATTGTCCTGTGCCCACTGGAAGTCTTTGAGGGGCTGCAAAACACAAACAAAAATAACAATATCAATCAATTATCTATCTAGCTGTGGTTGACAATCATCTCGTAACCAATACACAGATTACATTCAAGCAGAAGTTTTGCTGTGAAACAAAACAAACAGCAGAAACTGCAATATGCCCACCCTCTTCCCTATCTGATCATCCCCACCACCTGCCTGTCTGCCGTCCATCCGTCAGTCCGTTCGTCAGTTTCTCTGTCCGTCCGTCCATCCCCCATTATTATGTCTGTCTGTCTGTCCACCTTTCTACCTATCTGCTTGCCCTAGCCATCGAGTTCTGGCTCATATTAGAATACCATTAATATCCAATTTACCTGTGGCATTCCAGGGCAGTCTAGCCAATCCTGACACACCTTGGCGACCGTCAATCCTGCACAACTGGATAAACAAACAACAAAAAAGTAGTTGCATGACAATGCCTTCGATCTATCATTACTTGTAATGCAGGGCATATAAAAAATCGTCAATCCAATGAATGCAGCTTACGCCTAGTATTCCAAAATGTAACTTCTTGGGCTAAAAAAAAAAGTTCAGCACTAGAAAGGCAGGTATTAGTCTTCACAGGAATGTATGTACTTCTCTACATGTACTGCTTGGTCCGGCTTTCAATGCCATTCCCAAAATTTATGACGAATGTTTGTGGGTGGTCCACAGACAAACACCAAGTCAACCAGCATCCAAAATATCAAAATTAAAGATTATGTTGGCAATAAACGGTTTCTCGGAGGTGCACACTTTTATCTGACGCCCACAAGACCAGACAGGGAGGAGCAGTTGCACATATACACATGTGTTGAGCTAAGATTGCTTTCTCTGTGCAATCCACTATGTAATGAGTTTGTAAATGGGTGCATTTTGTCCCTTACCTGGCTATTTATTACTATCATAAATTGGTAAAATGGAGGCTATGTCTTCACTTTGAAAAGAATGGTTGAGTGCACAGTCATGAAACTTTTGGATAAATATATATAAAAAATATGAAAAGTAATGTTATATGTATATATAAATGCTCGGTCTTTATGGAGCCAGTTTGGGGATACACTGTTTTGAATTTTAATTTAATTAGACAGAAACAAAGACATTGTGGATTTCCTTCGCGACTTCCTAAGAATCCCATTCACTTCGGAGCATCACCGATTTATACATGCATATAGCTCAATGGCCTCTAGTTCAATGAAAACAATGCTGTGTCCGCACAGTTTGTGTGCTGCAACATTACTTTCTTCCACTCTGTATGCACAGGTTCCTCCTCACATCCGTCCTTTAGTCCCTGCTGTGCTGTTAGTGTTTTGTAAAAAAAAAAAAATATGTTTGCTATGTTCAACGACTTTGCAAGACTGCCTTGCAGACTTTGGCTAGAACATAATTGTATAAAATATGATCCATTGACACAAGAACACCTGCGCATCCCGCAAGAAGATTAACTCAAAGTTTTGACAAGATTAACATAAAAATGGCCACCTTAATAAACAGGCGAAAAAAGTAACCAATTCATATTTCATCACGCCTTGCAAAGCTGACATGTTCGTTAACATTTATCTTTTCTCAATAAACACCGTCGGCAAACAATGGAAACAACATCAGTAATGTACAGGAGGAGGTTTTTTTTTGGGGGGGGGGGGGGGAGGGTCTTAATTTCGGTCTTCAAATTCACAACAATTTCACAGACAGAAAAACAATGGCTTCTGGCGTTAAATCTAATTGAGTTTCTGATTAAGATTTTAAAAACATTTTCCAGACGTAAGAAAGTACAAATTGCTGTAATAAGAAGTAAATAGAGGCGGCGCAAAACCTGCACTCTTTGTGTTGTTTCTTTTTTACGTTAAAGTTAAAAGATGTAGCCCGGGCCTACTTGGACAATGTCTGCAAATTTATTTTCGAGTCGTTCTATCGCACGACAAAGGTATTTTGAACAACAACAACAACAACCGAGTGCCATGGGCTTGTTTCATTTCACGTGAAAGGAATTGCCCTCTTTCGCGACAAAGTATTGCTCGGTGGCCCACATAATCATTTCGACGACGTTAATGAAACAAACTGGGTAATATCAATAATTCGACAATTCTAATCAAGCTGATTCTTCTCCAGTGCAGGATTAAAAACCACAAACACAAGGTAGATACATGTATATACACGCACACGTTATAACATGTGTTTGGATATAATTAAAATGGCAGGAATCGTTTACTAGAATGCAAAAACCAGAAAGGCAAGTGATCTTTTAGTTGAAGAAGAAAGGCCGAGGCAAGTGATCTTTTTGTTGAAAAAGAAAGGTAAATCTTGAACGGAAACTACAAATAACGTTTCTGTTGCATAACACGGTTGCAGTGGACCACATCAGCATGCACTTGAACACAGATACTTGGACTACTCAATACAACGAACACATGATACTTCATACAAGGCAAAACAATTAAAAGAAGAAGAAAAACCACAAAAATTGACGAAATTCTGCAAACATCGCTGTAAAACCTCTGTCTTTTAGTTAATTTCAATGTGTATGTTTGAACAGACCAATGGGCTCCGAGAATGAAGAAAGAAAATGTCAGGGATGCGATGACTATTCCAGAAAAGAAAGAAAGAAATGAAATCTGAAGATCTATGTTGTTACTGGCATATGGGATACTTGAAAACAACATTCACACACACACACAGGTAAAGGTAATTACGGTAATTAGTGATGCCTGGCACTTAAATGTCGAGGACAAAAGATACAAAGTCACGGTGATCTTTCCTATTTGTTTGTCTTCCAAAAGGTCTATCCCTAGGGTTTTGGCCTTTCAGATGAGCCATAAATGTGAATAGGGGCGGTATCAATAACGAAACATGCTCTGTTGCCAGACTGCCTTATCAGAGTATTGGTCAGTCCTAAACATTGATCCATGACCCTCTCTGGCAGCATTTTTTTTTTCTTGACTCTTAGAACTTGAAGGGGTGTATAATACAAACCGAATACAGTGTTTAGACACAAAAATACTTTTGACTGTTAATGCAGGACAAAACCTGGCAGGGCCACACATTTCCATTGCCTATCTTGGCGTCATTTATTTTTGTGTTAGCCATTTGATATTTCTGCACCACCCCCCCCCTCTCTCTCTCTCTCTCTCTCTCTCTCTCTCTCTCTCTCTCTCTCTCTCTCTCTCTCTCTCTCTCTCTCTCTCTCTCTCCGCTCATCCATAGAGAATTAATGACGACTTGTCCACCGTGCTCGCTATCCCATGATGATTTTAATTTCTAATGCTGTTACTCCAGCGCCTTCAGCAAACGTTCATATCTCTCTCTCTCTCTCTCTCTCTCTTTCTCTCTCTCTCTCCGCTGCTTGACACAACCGGTTAATGTCACCTTGCCCCCTGTACTCGTTATTCCTTGATGATTTAAATTCCTTATGCTGGCATTCTAGAGCCTCCAGTAAACGTCAATAGCTCAAATCTGGAAGCGTTTCAGACGGTTCTACTCAAATTTGAGGATTGGCGGACAGCCCACGTACTATTCAATAGAAGAATCCGCATGTGGCAAGAAGAACTCCACATGCACAGTGCTTATTTGTACTCTTTCTTACTGGCTTGTAAAACCAAGTGGTTATTAAGGGTAAATCACTTTGCTTCCTGTATATCTGAAAGACGACGCCTACATGGGAAGCCTCCAGCATTGTAGGAAATGAAACTACATTATTCCCTGATTGGTCAGGACTGGCCGGTTCTCAATACATGTATTGAGAAGCAGGTTGATTGACTTTATGACCCTTTCAAAACCTTCTCGGGGCATTAGCTAGAGACTTCGCCTTAAACTATGGGCTACCACTACTAACCTCCCAGCCCCCACCTTCCACCGCCCAAAACGGCGTCTGTCGATTGTGGTGGACCTTCAATGAGCAGTTTTACTCATCAGCCAATTTAAATGTACGCGTATATAATTATTCAAAACCAGAATTACGAAAAGCTCATCAAATAATACGCCAGTTTCAGGTCTGCCATTCTTCGATTCCACACCCACTTTCAATACACTCTTGTTCCAATTATTGCTGGTTGTCCAACAAATACGTGTACATCACTAGAATTTTCCCTATTGAGGTGTCAGGCAACTAACACATATCTCTTGTATTCTTCACTTCGTTTATCCATGTATAGAACGACAATGTGTCTGAACATAAATAAAACTGATTTACTGAGATTTTATACCGCTTTTCAGGACTTTGAGGCTGTATCGGGGACAATATTTTGGGGCCATGTCAGGTCACCATCGATTGAGTGCTTTAGATACACCGCCAGAAATAAGTCAGACTGGACCTCACCCCAAGTGGAATATGACCTTGCGCCGACATGTCAGTTATGTATAATTCTCAAAGGAAAAGAACAAAATAGAAAACTGTACGTTTTTTATTCTTTTTTCTTATTAACCCGGATTGAAATTCTCATTTACATGTGTTATCTTTGTTGTGGACGCCTTGTACGGTAAATTACAGGCTCACTGTCTACTTTCCTTCCGCTATCTCCAGATTTCTGTCCAAACCCCAAGGCCAATTTTCTCACGGCACGTCCAGACATTTTTATTTGCGCGGGTTGTATTTCTTCTTTTGTTCTGTTTAACTGATTGACTAGTCCCCTCATTCCCCCCCCCCCCCGCCCCCTCCCTTCCAAAATGTCACTCTAGTGTTGTTTGGTTACCTCTTCACTGTTAAAAAATGTCCATACCCACACATATAAACACAACAACAACGATGAAAGAGAGAGAGAGAGAAAGAAGGAGAAACCAGTACAAGAACAAACGCTGTATTGGTGTCGGCTTCACAAGTTTGGGGATTCCTATGCAGAATGACCAAGGATAAAGTGTTTCTAAATTTGAAAGAACAAGCAATCTGGTAAATCTAGGCCAGAATAAAACACCTGTGGACAACCATTACATGCCTTGTCAGGAAAAAACATAACCTAATCCCACGTTCCAAACATGAGCCTTTAACATGTTTTTACACAATGTAATTGGATGGACATATCTGACATGGAGTATAAATCTTGAAACCTAATACACGCCCTCAGAACACTTCCATGTGGACAACTTTTAAATAAAACGTGATGGTAACATGAGCATGTGCTCATTTTGACCAGGACATTTAAGACCACAAATTTAATACCTGGAAGGTTCCCATTTCAGTCTTGCGCCAGGCAAAATCATCAAGAACAGAGCAGGGAAGTAAGTTTGAGTTGGGAATTTAATGGCATATTAGTTCAATAATAGCTGATACTAAGCCCTGACTTCATAAACTGTTGGGAAGTCTGGCCTTTAAAATGTGACAAAACATTGTTTAAAACACACACACAAAGAGAGAAAATGTGTATGGTTTCAGCAGGGCTTGGAAACAAAATTAAAATGTGGCAACAAACAAAAAATTCTACATATTTGCAAAGCCCTGCCTTGGAAATAAACAGTCAAGAAGCCTACAACAAATGACAAAAGAATTAGACATACAGAGGGGAAAAAACCATTAAAATGTGAAAATGCAAAGCAATCTATTGTGTAGGGCATCCAGTCTATAGGATTTTAGGAATGGTGAGAATGTTGTTTCAATAGAAGAATATTCCCATTATCTCCTGTGTAATGTTTTGCTGGTGCAGTGGCTTAATGGAAAGAGCACTCGACCTGAGTGCAAAAAGGTCTCTGGTGTGAACACAGCTCAGAGACAGGGGCAACCTAGGAAAAATCTTTGCAATGTTTTAAAGGCACCCAGTCGTAGCCATCTGAAAGGGCCTAGCAGGGAGAGTCTTTTCTTTCAGGTGGCTTCACTGTGATTTTGGAGAGATATTAAACCCCAACAATTCAAGTGCAAAAATAAATTTCACCAAAATATAATCCACCAACTATGCAATTTCCAGCTTCATCAGTTTGTCAGCATCTGCTAGATTTATTCTCAAAGTCCACTATTGACCTTTGCTCATTGGCTCCTTTAATATCATACAGAACATTTCTACGACTTCAAAGGTTTCCAAGACATTCATGCTTGGAGCCAGGAGCCAATTTGTGAGAATCATTATCAAGCCCAACATAATTCAGATTGCTTGAATTAAGAGGGGCCACGCTAACTATGTCCATATCTCAAGCAGATGTGTGGGGCTTCATAGATGTAAATAAGGGAAAAGAATGAATGGTTATTCTGGCTGGCAAATGAAGTGGATTCATTTGTCAGCAGAGACAAGTTATTGTAAACATACACAAGTAAATGGTGAGAGGGCTGTAGAACTCAAGAAGGATTCAGCAGCAATATGGTGTATGTGTCACAAAGCTGGATTTGTGATTCAGTGGATGAATGATTGAGAGAGTGGAAAGATGAATTTTCTGATTAATGATAGACATATATGAATTATGAATATATGTAGACAGAAAGAAAGATAAACAAGAAATGCAATGATAACAGATGGATGGATTGATGATTGAAATAGATGGTGTGAAAAACAGTAATTTGAAAGAAAAAAAAAGATGAAAGATGGGTAAATGAATGTGTGGATGGGTGCAGGGGTGGGTAGACTTAAAGTGTGGAAGACAATGAAGAACGAATGGTAAAAAGAGGCGGAGGGAGCTGGTGCAAGAAGGGAAGATACATGTCAAAGCTGAATAGGTATGGGACAATCTTTGATGGCACCCACACCCTCCTCCGACTCACTGAACTTGTACTTACCCTTAACTCTTTTGAGTTTAATGGGGAATTCTTTGATCAAATCAGTGGTGCCGCCATGGGTACAAAAATGGGCCCTAGCTATGCTTGCCTGTTTTTTATGGGGTACCTGGAATCTCTTATTAAGAGTGCTTACACTGGCCGTCAACCAGAGATGTATATGAGATACATTGACGATGGTTTTGGAGTGACCTCTATGTCCCAATCTGAATTGGAGGCTTACTTATCCTTTGTCAATGACTTTCATCCATCCATCAATTACACCTCCCATATTTCTACCGGTTCCATCGACTTTTTGGACATCAAGGTCTCGTTGACACCCACGGGACTGTCCACATCTGTGCATTATAAGGACACGGACAGCCATACGTACTTACACTATGGTTCTTCTCACCCGCGTTCTTGCAAGGATGCCATTCCCTTTTCGCAATTGCTCCGTTTGCGTCGTCTTTGCCAGTCGGATGCAGACTTTGCAACTGAAGGCAAGAGGATGTTAGAATTTTTTCGCCTTAGGGCCTGTGATATTAGTAGGCTGAATGCCCTCACTCCCAGACAAAGGAGGGAAGATAATCGTATCAAACTAGTTTTCACTTATCACCCCCAGTCTTTTCCTATTAAGCAAGTCCTCCTTAGAAATCTTTCTATTTTGAGGGCTGACCAGAGCCTCAATGACATGCTGGATGCAACATCTCCTCTGCTGGTATATAGACGATCCAAAAACTTAAAAGACATTTTGGTCCGGAGCGGTACCAAACCGTGTGGCAATTCTCGTTGCAAGACATGCACATATGTCCTTCAATCGTCTTCCATCGAGTGCCCTTTGGGAACGTTCAGCATTAAGGAAAGCTTCACTTGCCATAGTCGTAATCTGGTGTATGCTATTCGCTGTGCCAGATGTCATATGTTGTACATTGGTGAAACGGGACGTCAGCTTCGCACTCTGTTTCGGGAGCACCCCCATGACATTGAAAATCAAAATGGAAAGCCTGTTTCTGTCCATTTTAATCGACCAGACCATGAGCCATCCAACGACATTCAAATTCTGGGGCTCAAGTCTTGTCTTGGCGCAGATGTACGCTTTGAGACCGAACAACGTTTAATTTTCCAGCTCGGCACTATCACTCCCCATGGCATCAATGTCCAACACTGCCTTCGATAATTCCACTGTTGTCAATATCAATATATATATTTTTTTTTTTTCTTTTTTTTTTTTTTTTTTTTTTTTTCATTTATTTATTTATTTGTGTGTTTATTTATTTTATTTTTTTATATATTTTTTTAAATTATATTTTTTCTTGATCTCTTTTTCTTCTTCTTTTCCTTTACTGCGACTCCTGACATTGCGCACCATCCCTGTCTTGTGCTCTGAGGCACTATGTGGCGCCTTCATCTTGGTTACTAACCAAATGCGTCACTTCGAGCTTCCATGCATTTGGCGGACGGACGTGCTTTGATGCTGCTAACGAAGCAAGGACTCGCAGCTAAGTAAACTGTTTAGCTTTGTTCCTGTTGAAGTCTTTTATTGTTTGGGTTTTTTCACTTGAAAAAGGCAAAAGCCGAAAATTTTGTGTATTTTCTGTCTTCTCTTTAGTTTGCTTTGTATTGTTTGGGTTTTATTTCTCACGCAGGGTTTCGCAACATACAACCTTTTCTTTTTGCCCAATTTTGACTTTGCTTATAGCCCTGCTGCGACCCCACAGTTTTTCTGTGGTTTTTATGATATTTCATGCATATACACTGTATTCCACTCAATCAGCAACTTTAATCAGTCTAATTATAATTCAGCCTATTTACACTCGGGGTATGACAGACCCCAGAAACTTACTCTTTTCATCGTAACATCCCCCAACCGAATGTAATATAGGGTTATCCAGAGACTGCCTAGTTTGTATGGCTCAAGGTTTCAGATCCTCTTTTTTGTTACCATGAAACTATATCAGAGAAGAAGCTTGGGCTCCTGCCAGATGAGTGTTTAACTCTCCAGGTCCCCGGAATGGGAAGACGGCAAATTTGTTGAATGTCTGAATAATATTTCAAATCAAGTTTCAGTGTCGTATCATTCCAAACATCATTTAATGTGCATTGAAAATTTTGTCTAACTTGATAAATAAATGGGGTTGACCATGCAAGGTAATGTTCTGAGTAAGAGCGAGACATTTCTTTGCCTGACTACTGTTTCAAATATGCCACTTGGACTCCAGCGGGTTTAAAACCACAGCTAACCAGAGTCAAATCTGTTATTTCTCTCCACTTGGTCAAGCATTCTAACCATGGCGCTACTACAACAGCAAAGATGCTTTAATTTGTGAATCACAAAAATACAAGGACTTACCTTAACTTTGAACAGTTGGTGAAAAAATAATCCAGCAGTTCCTGAAACCAGGCAAATAAAACAGCAGAGATTACTACATTGTCTACCAATATGCAAACAGCTAAGCTATAAATGTATATGTGTATGACATTACTCCCTGAATTATGACATGAACAATCAACTTCAAACAATTCATAAGGTAAGACTTTGTCAAGTACCTATTTAAGGAAGTAACCCATGCAGGAATACAAACTGTCACAGTTATTGTTTTATAAGGTGCAGATATTCCTTTGGACACGTTGTTAAAGGCAGAAAATTTTGTTGAAACTTGAGTAACTGTTTTAATGCATGACATTCTATGGCCTTAATAACCAGTGGAGTCTTATCTTCAGAGCCATCAGTCGACCCCCATGAATGCAAACTTGATCAATATAACAAAGACTTTAGTAAACCTCTAGCCATTAATCTCTGTAATACAGTTTCCATAAAATAAATTCATGTATATAATATAACTGATTTCATACATTTAACTTCTCGTCCCTGATGCTAGAGATGGTCACAGTTGCTGGTCTGAATAATTACTATATAAAACATTTCATGTGAGCAACTTCCAATTTGACTCATCCAATTCAATAACCACTGGAAATAATATGTCAATAAATAATGACATGAATTTTTTTTTCACAGTTTTATAGATCACAATAAGTAAAAATTTTTAATTTCTAATTTTTTTTCAAATTACACAATTTTCCATCCAAGATTCAGCTCACCTTGGATGAAAACAAACATCCCAGATGCTCAGATGTAAACCTTTGCAGTGTCTCCAGGAATGCTTCTTTCCCTGCATATTGTTCCAAATGCCTCAGAAGGAAAGAGCCCTGTTTTAAATATTCATCCTGCTAATAACTCTACAATTACTCATTACATGATTAATCAAATTTTAAATATATCTTTTCCACAAAGACCTGTGAACCACATAATAGAAATAAACTTAAAAAGCTACTTCAGCCGATATGGATATTAGAATATTACAATTACATCAATGAGGACAAACACAGAGTCATAATAAATGTATTGAAAATGACTCGTAATTAAACTCTTTTTCTCGTTTTTTTCTCTTCTGAAGTCAAAGATGGTTCTTGGGAGCTCTATGAAAATATTCACATTTTCATTTTGCTGTTTTGCTTTTATTTGGAATGTCATTTCTTTTTTTTTTTTTTTGTTCAATGTTCTCTTTTCAGTTGTTTATTGTTGGGTTTTTTTTTGGAATTTTTATCATTTATCACAATGTTAATCATATCCCATTCAGATATTTTTGCTCTGACAAATCTAAAGATAAACAAACAAAAAAAAACTTAAACACCAAGACAGAATTAGGTTTCATTTTGAGACAGAAGTAAAAAGGAACTGGAATCATAGTTTATTATCCTAGAGACAAATCTGAGTTCTGTAACACAAACTCTTGTAATAATTGCATATAGGAGAAATTTAGAACTATCCTATACAAGCAAAATCAATATTTTAAACTAGAAGTTACAGAAATTTTCTTTGGATCTCTCTATGGTTTGATGTGGGAGAACTGAGTTCCTAGATCAGTGATGAAATAGGTAAGTAAAGGGAGATCACCAATAAATTTCATAATCATTTTAACTCCTGACTATAATTTGCCTGCATCTGAAGACGAACCAATAGCGGTAAGAACGACTATATAGAACACAAGTT